>JAHSUH010001291.1:0-600000 GCA_025388415.1 Cynanchum wilfordii | reverse complement strand
AAACGGAACGGTAATTACATTTTTTTTTTTTTTTTTCTCTTAAGGTTGAAAATACGAATCAAGAACTTGAGATTACTAACCAGATAAGGAACACCGTAGTACTTAAGAATTTGGATGGGGCCAATTAAGGTGGAAAGGAAACAGAGCAGAGCAACCATCAGAGTCCAGCAGATGGTTGATGTTACA
This sequence comes from Cynanchum wilfordii, assembly GCA_025388415.1. Lineage (NCBI taxonomy): Eukaryota > Viridiplantae > Streptophyta > Magnoliopsida > Gentianales > Apocynaceae > Cynanchum > Cynanchum wilfordii. Next base: position 599,814 of record JAHSUH010001291.1, on the reverse strand, counting down.
ACAAGTTTCCTTTCATTGGGATGAAATAATTCGCTATACGGGTTGAAATGTGAACCCGTTTTCCCTGGACTTCTGTACCACTGAAACAAACCAAGCAAAAAAAAAAAAAAAAAAAACAAGAATTCTGTCTGAAATCTGTTAAAAAAATGAAGGAAATATGCATTCTAGTTCTTACCAGATACATTGGATATGCAAACATGGGAAAAGGAATTTTATATCTCAGAAGCTTGGTTGAGTTTTCCAGCTTATTGTATAGCTTCTCTGGCAACTGAAAATAGTGAAAATGGGGCAGTAATCGTTTCAGATTCAAATTATTGGAACTGCATAAATATATGGATTCAATTAGCAGTTTCTACAATACAAATTATTACCGGCACCCAAGATTCGTCGTTGTCGACATTTCCATGATTCTGATGGTGAGTTCTGTGACTAATTCTCCTGTAAAAAGAAAAAGGAAAAAAGGAAACAGTTTGATTTCAGATTGAGATTAACATTTTTGAGGATCAGAAATGGCTAGTTTTGTTTGAAGAAAATACGGAACTAACCATCCATGGTAGGGTACTAGAATAGAGGAATGCAAGATATGTCCCATGACGTTGTTTAGCGTAGAACTGTCGGAAAAACTTCCATGGCCACTGCAAATTCAAGTAACAGAGTACTAGGATTAGTTATAGAGCACACAGTAGGATATTAATGCCGGAGAGGACAATTTTGAGAGAACAGGAAAGGAAAAAAAATTACCAATCATGGCCGAGAACGAAGATAGCCCAGAACATGGTACCCTGAGCAGCCCAGTAAACTGGCCAGAACATCCGGCAGCTATGAAAGTAAACAGCCAATGCAACCAATCCAGCAACTATCCAAATATCCCGAGCAACATAACTCATGGAACGCCAAGGATCTTTCACCCAGCAATGTTCAGGAATGGCAGCCCGAATCTCACCTATTCTAAACGGAGGCGGCGCGCTCGGGTCGAAATCAACCTCGTCAACATTATCAGCATTCATGATGTTCTTGTTCTCGGCCTCGGACTCCTTTGCAATAGCTATCAGTGATCTTAATAATGGCAGAGTTGTTTTAAACCAGTTGTTCGATCTGCCGAAAGTGCTGAAAAAAGGGTGCATCCAAATCTGACAAAGCAATGTATAATCAGAAAAGAAAAGAAAAGAAAAGAAAAAAGTTTATTCTCTGCTGGGATTTGTATCAATATATCGAATATAAAGCGAGAAAAAAAGAAGAAGAAAGAACTATCAAATAACATAACATGACATGACATGAATGAAGCTTAAATTAGCAGAATAATGAAGAAATTAAACATACTGAAAGAACATGGCTATGTTTAAGACGAAGATAATTACTACCTTAATCATTTTTTTCCCCCACTTTTTTTAGCTTTCTTTTCCTTAGAAAAAGTTTCTGGGGAGTTGGGTCAGCTGCTGCTCTGCAGTGTACCCTTAAAGAATATAATTTCCCAGCACTTAAATAAAGATCGGGACCATGGGCGCAGTAACAAAATTTTCGAGCTGCGAGTAATGGGATTTGGAATAAGTTGTTGGTAGTTTTGGTTAAAAAAAAAAAAAAAAAACTCTTTTATTTTTTTTTTCAATCAATATTTTTTTTTTTTTTTTTTTTTTTTTTTTTTTGTTGTTGTTGTTGTCTCTTTTTGTGAATAAAAGTGTATTCATTCAAATCTTCCTAGTACATTATTTGATCACACCAAACTAAACGTGGAAGTAGATTTGGTTCAATAAGTCCACAAATAATATTTCTAGAAATTCATTTAATTAAAATGTAAAAAGATATGTTTTAATTGTCCACTAATATTGTTGATTAAGCATTCGTTTTCTTTTGCCAATTTTTTTTTTTAGATTCCCATGTATTTTTCATCATTCTAAGACACGCAAATTTAATTTGCCTTTATTTTATTTATTTTTTTTTTTTATGATGGGGAACCAGTCATCGTGTAACAAGTTACACGCAAAGACGGCGTTGGTAGTGATTCGAACTCGGGGGCCCCACGTCACCGGGATTCTTACCCACCAACTTGGTCACCCCTTGCAGGGGCTTAATTTGCCTTTATTTACATAATATTAAACATTTAAGTTTATTCATTATTGAGAACATAATTATTAGAATACTAATTCAAAATCTTTTATATAATTACACACGTAAATATAAGTATTTCCTTAGTAAAATAAAGGCAAATTTAGTAAGAAAATACTTATACTTACGTGTGTAATTATATAAAAGATTTTGAATTAGTATTCTAATAATTATGTTCTCAATAATAATAGATAAACTTAAATGTTTAATATTATGTCATTTTGAACTTTTCTTTTAACTTCCATCGGCTGGTTGTTATTAATCCATTTATCTCTGTTACTAAAATTGTTCTGATTGGCTCCTAATTTAAGTGATTGACCAAACCACATGAATTCATGTTTTGTTTGTAAGAGAAAAAGAAAGGCAAAGAATGGAAAAAGCGTTTTTAATTGAACATTTATTTTTTTTTCTTTTAAAACTGAGGATAATTATGTTTTCTTTCCTTAACTTTTCAGTGACAAAAAATTCCAACTTTTTTTTTTTTTTTTTTTTTAAATTTATTTCATTATCAATATTGTGTAAATAAAACCAAAGTTTCATAACGGTGTTAAGGAGAGAACAACAAATGAGGAAAATTTTTATTAGAAAAATAGAGTTATTCTCCAAAAAGCTGCACAAACATAAAAAGATTCATTTCCAACTCCCGAGGACGACGATACATATACAGACTCGGAATTTTTTAAGATTAAATTTAGATCTCAGCATATATATATATATATATCAATAGTTTATGGCAGAAATATTAATCGAAAATATTGATTATTATAATTATACATATAGAAATTGTGAAACTTAATATATATGATAATAAAGATGAGGACAACAACTAAACATTAATATTAATAAACAATTATTAGTTAAATTAGATATTAGTTGATACAAATAATAATTACTAGTTAAGTTAGATATTTGTTTGATCATATATTGGTTAATTGTTCAATCAAAAAGCTAATATTATCAGCGTTTGTCTTTGATGTTTGCCTCTCCAAATTATTGAAGAATCACAAGCAACAATCTTAATAAAAGAATCTTTACGTGTTATTAAACCAATTCTTTTTTAAATTTTTAGAATAGATATCAATTTAAGTGAACCTAAATTTAGGTTTCTTTCTTGTTAGACTAACATGCATTTTGACAAGTCAAAAAGAATGAAAATGAAGGATCAAAGTACTAATTACGTATTAATTTTACTTAATTGGCTCAAATTACGTATTAATTTTACTTTAGAATGTACTTTTTTTTTGGTGAATCTTTAGAATGTACTTTTTTATCACATATACTTTACTTTTTCAATTATTGAAAATTTTGATTATAATTATATATGTATATTTTAATATTCTATTTTTAGCTTTTTAATGGGACAAAAAAAAATCTCGTGTATTTTATTAATGTAAATATTAAAATAACATTGTAAAAAAAAACTAACACCTAAAAATATTTAGGTTTAACTCCACAATAACAGTGTAAACTTGAAAATTGGGAGAAAAGATATATATATATCATATACGACTAATATCACGGCCAAATATAAGAGTCGTAAGCCAGTTGATTGCTACGTAGAATCTGTTCCTCCAGCTTACGACACGTGTAAGATAAGCGGACCGCCAGATGAACCAACTTATAAACCCAGCCATAGACAAGCCTTTGGCTTCCTGTTAGTGATTGATTATTGTTAGTTAGATAAAAGAAAATGGGGGGGTGGAGGAGACAGTAATTAGTAATTAATAGATATAACCTTGCTCTGCCTAAGGTCCACAAGGGCCTTATATCTGCCAAGTGTAGCCATGCTTCCCAAATGCCTATACACAAATACATCACCAAGATCAATATCCTTAGCTGAATTTGCACGTCCTCCGCCAGCTTTACCCAGTTTGTTCAACTGCTGTGCTAGATATTTCCCTTGCCTTTCTGCTACCTGATCATCACAAAACAACCGTATTATACATTGATGGTTATGCTGCTGTGCCCCCCCGGAAAATTTATCTAATTCCTCCCAACTCTTTTTACCTGAGCCAGAGCAGGAAGGACTGGTTTTCCTGTACTTTCAAGAAACCCACAGCAATCACCAATTGCAAAAACATCCTGCACAGATGGAATGCGTAGCCACTCATCCACTCCAATCCTGAAAACAAACAAACAAACAAACAATATAAAAAGAAGAATATATTCAATAGGAATAAAAGGGGCATAATAATGCAATACAACTGACCTCCCGCCTGGTGACTTGGGAACATCCATGGCTTTTACGAAAGGTGAAGGGCCAACACCAGTAGACCACACTAACATGCCATATGGTACATCAGTCCCGTCCGTAAGTACAATCTTTTCGGGTTGAACATCTTTTACAATTCCATGGACTAAATGAACCCCTGACTGGAAACTTCTAAATCAGTGGCACAATATCTTTGACAATTCCTCAAAACATTATCATCATAAAGACTTCACTGACAATAGTACACATGAAACAATTTGGAACTGAAAATTTAACACCTGCTGCTATCAGAAAATTGACATAAATCTCAAAAAGTCAGCATTGGTTCCTTCTAGAAAATAAAGAGCACAAACATAAAAGAATTGAATATTTGACGTATAACAAGGAAAGTACTTAACTTTTAAAGGTAGCAGCATCATTTCCTTCCAAAACATTAAGAACCAAAAGTATAAGAATTAAACTATGGACTATTTTAACCGGTGTCTGACCTTTGTCAACTGCTTTGTTGCATATATTCTAAGGCGATCATCAAAGGAAGACAGAATCTCATTCGCCTGTAAAACAAAAAGCAATTGTCAATGAAATGAACAACACGTAATGATGGCACAAAGCAAAGGAAACCATTGGAAAGATTGATGAAACATATCTAGTAAAGAAATTTCTTTAAGCATACTTCAATTAAAGTAACATGAATATAGTCCTTGACATGAGCATATCTTTGGCGAACATCCTTCATGATAAAGTCACTAAGTTCACCACTAAACTCAACACCTGTTGGACCACCTCCAACAACAACACAATGCAGAAGCCTGCATTTTTCTTCTTCTGAAATCCCTGTGTCACATACATATAAAAATAAAAATAAAAAAATAAAAAAAAAGGAAAGAAAATTAGAATGTAAATATACCACGCAAATTTTGAGTGCGGTTAAATCAGAATATCAGGTATATACCAGGTGCATCAGACAACATCAAGTTCAAAAGCAGTTTCCGCCGAATTTCTTGTGCATGATGAACCTCACGGAGAAAAACTGCATGTTCCTGAACACCCTTAATTCCAAAGGTAGATGCCTCAGCTCCAGCAGCAATAATCAACTTGTCATATGCTATTTTAAACTTCCTTGGATCAAGGTTAGCTGCTCCATCAGTAACAGATTGGCAGAAAACCTTCAACAAGAAGTTTGAAAAGGTTGGAAACCATAGTTATTTCTCAGAATTCATGCAAAGCTTTCGATAGAAAAACATAAATGATCTTAAATTTCATGCATGCCTCTTCAGAATTACAGATTCAATAGAATTCCTATGCCCCAAGTGAAGTGACTGCTAGATATGAAATTCGAAATCAGAATATTCCTACTCTTTCTACTCAGGAGCAAATTAGCAGAGACAGACAGGGCTGTTGAGCTTACCAAAAAAAAAAAAAAAAAGACAGGGCTGTTGAAAAAATTTCATTATGAAAATTTTCTTTTTCAACAACAGTCAGACATTAAGCCAGTAACCATATTGTAACTGGAGTTAATCAAACCATGCAATAAAGTTTTCTACCCTTCAAATCATAATGTCGGATATCTACTCCTTATAATTGTAGGAATAAGTATAACACTATCACTACATGTTACTTCAGTCACGAATAATGCATCATGATCATGCCATTTATAGGGCATCTTAAACACAAAGTTTTGTTGCTTTAAAGCAGAGGAAGTACTTCCCAGCTTAATTCCAGGTACCATGGATGTTTAGGGCCTAAAATCATTAGCAGTAGCAAACAAGCACAATAATCATATTACCAAATTTAACAAAATTGATCTGACACAAGAAAAGGGTAGTGGTGGTGATGGGATACCTGACGGTTCTGGAAATCAACCCCAGTAGAGTTAGCAAGAAAAAAATAAGAACCGGGTTCCTTAGATATTGCGGGCTGAATACGATTAATCGGTTCAGCAACAGAGCGAAATTCGAGAGTGCCCACACAAGTGGATGCCAGTAAAGGTGTGAACACCATGTGATTCCTGGGTGACACGCAGACCACATCATAGATCTTAGTATCAATATCCTTCATTAATCTGCAAGCTGCCCACCCGGATCCCAACACCACTACTCTGGGCTTTTCATTTCCTTCAGTGGGTCTTAGCCCGGCATAACTTTCAACCCCACTATTCAACTCCGCCGCCTTCTCTGTAGTCGCAGTAGTTGCAGTGCTGAAATGCAATAAACTGTAACTGTAGTTCAATACATTAAAGTTATAACTAGGTCTAAAGGAGGATGATGACGACGACTGTGTTCTGAAAGTCGTAGCAGAAAATTGGATGAGATTTCTGAACCAAGGCATGATGATTGGAGTTGTCCAAATCTTTCGGGTATCTTGTGTTCAGTTTTCGTTTAGGATAAATGAATACAATAAAAATGGGATCTTTTCTTTTCTTGGTTCACTGGTGTGGGGCAATAGGATATTGTTATTAATGATGATGTTTGGAGGTTTTCATGAGGGTTTTCGGAATTTTCTCATCAGCTGAAGCAGAGGTTTGATCACCGCTGATGAGTTGGCGGCTACATTGGGTCAACAGATGATGGCGGTTTTCAAAATTGATGATCGTACAGCATCTAATGCATGATGTACTACTACTCTACTCATTCTTGAATTTTTTTTTTCTTTCTTTATTTCCATGGTTTTTTTTATTAAAGATACCATTCTAACAAATTTTTCTTGTATTCTTCACTCTTGAATTACATTGATATTTTTTTGAGATATTAAAGCCAAAATAAAAAATTAATTATTTGTATTCCTCACTTTTCAGAAATCTCTTTTACTTTAACATTTTTTTTTTTTGTCCAATATTTATTATAATATATATTTTTCAACAGAAGGAAGAGAAGAGAATCTTAACCAAAATTATGTGGTGGAACGGTAGGGGCTCCTCATCTCTTAATTAATGAACCAAGTTTCAAATTCAAGTATAAAAAAATATTAAATCTTCTAATCAGCTTTCCTACCAATATTCAAGGCTCCCTATCAGGAATTTTTTTTTCCCACCCCGCTGTCTTATTTTGTTTCTTTTGTGAATGGGCTTTTTCTGACAACCAGGCCTTGGGCTTTAGTAACATAGATATAGACTATGAAAAGGGCATTTGATGTTGGGCTTTGTATACATTACTTCATATAATAAACTATGTTACTAAAGCCCAATATGCTGTTTAGTTTCTTTACTTTGTTTATGGTCCATACAAGAATGGCTGGAATTCAATGAATGTGATCTGTATTAATTAATGTTTTCTAATAAGCCCATTAAAAACTTCAAAAAGCCCAAATCTCTCGGCATCTTCCTAAGCTAATCAAAGACCAAAAACTTACTCTTTTCAAAAAAAAAAAAAAAAAAAAAAAAAACTACAACCCGGTAGCTTGGGGGAGTTGGTAAACGGACTTCTAATGCTTTCTTCAGGGTGGATGGTCGAAGTTTCGAATCCCCCTGGGCTGGTTAGCACCAGCTTAAAAGCTAGTAAGAATTAAACTTTGCGAGTGCTCTGCAGGCCGACTCCGGATTAGTCTCACCGAAAAGGTGAATTCTAACTCTAAATTTAAAATAGTTACATCCGATGAGTATGAATTCAAATTTATAATTTACAACCCAACAGCTTGAGGGGATTGATAGGGCAATCCGGATTAATCGGCCCATTGAAAAGCTCTAGGCGCAAAAAAAAAATTATAATCTTACTTAAATCAAAAGAGACTAACTTAATTATATTTTGGATTAAATGGTAAGTGATTTTTGAAGTTACAAGAAGTAATAATAATAATAATAATAATAATAATGTCATATAAGATTTTTTAGATTGTCTTTCAAAATATCATAATAATGAACATGTAATCTTGTCAATAAGTTACTCAAATCAAAGGTGTTTAGAAATATAAAAACAAGAATATGTCAGAGAATCATCATCTCTGGATATATATATATCTATATATATATATATATATATATATATATATATATATATATATATATATATATATATAGATATACATATAGCCCGGAGCCTGTTTCTCTACATGTACCAAGTTACAAAACCAGGTAAAGAACACCAAGCCGACATAGAATTATTAATTTTACACGTACAAATTAGCTAGGATACTTAACATAAGACTTTTATTATTTTATTTTTCCTCTTTTAGATTGTTTTTCTTAGATCTCGAGAATAGTCGCAAAGAAAAATGCTGCAGGTTAGACTTTAGAGACCGTCCGTCACGGGGTTCTGCGACCGCCGCCTCCACGACCGTTGCCACCTCTGTTCCTCGGATCATGCCCGGTATTCGCAGACGCTTCGCCATAATCATCAAGCTTTACTTTCAGAGACCTTCCAACAATGTTGATTTCCTCTCCTGCTAGTCAATAATAATCCATGCACCATTAATAAACACTATATACATACATATATATATATATATAGTTTTGAATATTTTATTTAACGTTTTATATATATAAATTGAAAGAAAATAAATTAAAACACACACTATTATTTTGGTGTGGCATAATAATAATAATAATAATAATAATATAAACTCCATATACAGAACGCATTGATTTCGAAGTTATAAACAAGATACCTGAGAGAAAGACGGGGTTTCGAGCGGCGGAGCAAGCAATGGCAAAGACAAAGAAGAGAAGGATGAAGAACCGATAAGCCATAGCCATCTCTTTCTCGAGAACGGTTAGATGAAGAACTCACTGCCTACAATGTCTGCTATTTATAGAAATGGGGAGACTTTTGGCTTTTATGGGGGAGTTGTGGAATATAGAGTTGACCGAGGTGAATCGTGGGCACCACGCTGGCTGACAATGAATTTGATGAAATCCGAACCGTCGGTTTTTTGGGGGTCAACGGGTTGCTTTCATATACTTTACTTGAAAAAGAAACTGACCCATTGCATTTTTTTTCTCCGGTATTCTCGTTGATTAATTTTGAAGGATCTAATTTGAATAGACTTTCAAGACTACAACATACAACTAAAATCAAGATATAAAATCATCTCTGACACATGTCAAATTTAGATCTCTCATTTAGCAAATCAAGTAAGACACTTAAGTAAAAAAAATCAAACCAACTAAGCTATTACTTTTTTTACAACCCATCTTCCTTGTTGGGCTCTCAAACATCTCTCTATAAATTGCAATTTCAGGTAGTACATAGCGTGGTAGTAACACACACTATAAGCTATTTGTTTGCAAACTTTGCTTATGTCATATTTACTACTCTCTTCTTAAGTCAAATTATATGTTTTCTTAAATTATATCTTATAAAATATTTTAACCTTATATTTCATAGAACAATTAAACGTTAAAAAATTATGTAAATTGGATGTTTAAGAACTCGATTATTGAAAGAAACTTATAAATCCTCTACATTCAATAGATTTTTTTTTTCGTGTGGTGTACGGGTTAACCCGAATAATCCACATTCGAATCCGGCAGCATAATTGTTGAGTTGACAACACTAAGATTGAGTTGGGTGTCGAACTCCCAACCTTCAAGTTGGGAGTGTAGTTGTTGACCACTCACCACAACACACTTACACATTCAATAGATACTATGACCATTTTTTGCTTCCAAAGTGACAAAGTCAACCGCATAATAGTTTCTAAGCACTAAAAGATTAGTGACAATACAGTACATCCATCATGACTTATTGCGATCTTGTAATTGCATATTTCTCCAGCCATAGCAATGGTCCGAATCAAGATTCAACAGAATTGCCGGCCCATAGTTCTCAGCCAATTGAGCCAACCAGCAAACAATGCTAATTCATCATTTCTGACTTTGCTGCCATGCAAGCTAGCTGATGGAATTAGAGCTATCAAAGCAGGCTACTTAACCTTATGGCCTAACACTAGGAAAGTAGAGTTACTATAAGTAATCTATCTACAAACAGATTTCTAACTCTAATCGGCAAATACCAGGACATGACAGCACCATCAACGGTAAGGGAGTTTAGAGGGACCCTCCTCTTATCTTTTAAGAGTTTTGACCCGTCACGAGCCTCCTATAAAAATGCAGGAAAATGTAAAGACTATTATAGCTAAAAGCCTATCTCACTAAGAAAGATACACACAGCAAGTAGGGTCTAGGAAAGCAGATCATCTAAATGTAAATGGAGTAAATTCCCATTAATGAAGAATTAGAACATGTCACAGATGCTCATAGTGCAGTCCAACTCATTACAGATTTTACATAAGTACACCTACTATAACAGTACTCCAGATAGTTACCACGGGGAAGCAGAGTCAACAGTTTAAAAAATACTACAGCGTGCAATACCAACCATTACTCAATTATAGCTTTCCTGCCGAAACAAAGAAACATATATGGTAAACAGTTTGCTGATTGAATGATTGGCCTAGTATCCTCTCCTCATCTTTTCTTAAAACCATATTTCTTCCGCTCATAGAAGAGATCTGTTTTGGCACTTCCAAGATTGACAATTTTTGGACAACCATCTCGATCTTTCTCCTGTTGTGTACACTCTTTACAATAGTAGGCATCAGATATTCCAACACCTCCACAAATGACACACCGACCCTGGAATGACCCATAATTACATTCATCACAAACTCGCACTAGTGTGCAAGGGCGCACATATGAATCACATATTACACACTTCCCATCACATTTTTCACAAAGCCGTCCAATTGCAATTCCAGGCTGTTTTCGGCACATAATCAAATCAGGATGATGCTTGGCCATGTTTTTAACTGCAAAATTTTAGGCTCCAAGTACAAAAGCAACCTGCAGGGTTCACAAACAGGAGAAATGTTAATACATCACCAGAAAGTGTCAAAACTACTGGAGATATTACTAGGCTAAAATAGTAAATAGAAAATCCGAATTCATGCTATCCAACAATCGTAGGTGTGGGTTCAATTTCATTTCTTCTCGTTAAGTGTGCACATTTTATTTATTGCACTAACATAAGTAAACATTACTTGTGTAGTTCCACTGCTTATGCAAGCTGGATATACTTAGCAGGTTGCAAAGCATTCAATATTTATTATTATTATTATATGGTTCCTTTATTCCCACTAAAAATATAAAGCTACATATTAAAACTCTTTTTAAAGCATTACTGGAATATAAAGCTGTGATATACCCTACAAATTTGGATATTGAACTAACCACAACGAAAGCTAAACCATCAAATTAAACCATGAATACGAGTAAATAGAAGTTGACGTATAAATTTAAAACTAAAACAAAGCAATAATTTCCACAGTGAGTGTATGTCAGAATTTTACACATATGAGCATGAAAATCCTACCACAGTCTTGCTTATCCTGCTGAAGCAGGAAATGGAATTGGCTAGATCTAAGAAACATATCCAGCAAGACAAAGTGCAGTTGTGGAAAAAGTTCTGATGTAAATGTAAAATGCAAGTATTCTGGATCCTTCAAATACAAGGATCCAAATATGTAGTTTAAAGTAAAAATTTTCAACTATCCCCATATGCATTCCAACTTTATCTATAGTGTAAGATCTAAACATTTTATCAAGTATAGAAATGAAGACCTCTTATATTTAGGGCATTATATGTCAACCACCTCACGTTTTCCCAATTTTATATTTTAACCTTCAAACATAAAAAAAAAATAAAGACTAATTTAAGATTGAAAAGTGACTTAAAATGAGTCATTTTGTCCATATGATTTGTTAAGTCATGAATTTTTCTCCATCCACGAAGTCTTCATATGACTAATCTGACATCCTTGCATTTGATACCGGTAGAAAACAACGGAAGTAGAGATACAATCTAACTTACTATTTCTATTTGCCAAAAAGGGAGTGAATGAAACCTTGCATCTCTACCTTCTAATTGTGCAGCTAATAAAGAAACCAAGAAAGAATACTAATAATCTGGAAAAGCAGGGAAGCCAAGAGCCAATAAATTCAATTCAACTTCTGGATGGAAATGGGAATCTATGGATTCAACAACTGAAAATTCTGTTTAGGGCAAAATCAAACAAATTATGACACAAACACAGCAGTAGCTTGAATTAGGTAACACAAAAATGCTCCAGAAAATTTTCAAACAATAAACCAACATCTGAAAGAAATAGATTCCGAAAATGCAAGAAAATACACTACACCACACCACACAGCAACTTAAGTCATAAGAGACATCACCTCCGCTCATTTCAGGAAACGAATAATTGATCAGGATTCACCATTGTCAAGCTAGACAGCCAAATAAAAAGATTCGACAAAAATTACTATGCTTAATGTTCATAGAGAAAAAAAAAATCAAAGGGCAGAACCAGAGGATAAAATTGCATAAACCGAAATAAATATTGAACAAAATTTGAACGAAATAAAAATGAAAACTTACGATTCAGAACTATGAAGAGAAGATTTCCAACTTCGACTGAAGCTAGGTTAATTTAACCTTCCGACTGGAGTCTCCGGTACTCTTACCCCGAATTGAACCCGATTTATTCTACATTAACCTCTTTTTTTAAAACCGACAGAAGAGTCCAGAAAATATTGGAAATTGGGCTTTTTTTTCTCTAACGTAAAAAGCCCATATCCATCTTTACCTTTTGGATTTAATAATTTTGTAACAAAAAAAAGGCCTATGGACTATATATAATATTTTAAAAGAAAAAATGGGAGAGTAAATAGATGTCAGGACTTTTAGTAAGAGGGGGACCGGAGATTAGACGTGTCGAGATTTGGTTTTGGCGGTCAATTTGCTTAGGACGTCTCCGTGTATGTGTTTGGTTATCGGGAATCAGGTCAAATCATCCATCCCCCTCTTACATATTTATCTCTTTCTTTTTTGGCTCAATATAAAATATACTACGATCTTAAAAGAGACAGAAAATCAAGAAAAAGGAAAAAAGAGAGAGAATATAAGGCTAGTCGTAAGTAACTAAGAAGTGGACACTGTAGAAAGGTAGAAAGAAATAAAGAAATGACAGAAACCGAGTCCTACTACGAATCCTATCCTCCGAATTTCCGCCCAAAGAAGGTCCAAATTCCGGGAGGCGTTGACTCCGATGAATGCGACGGAAAAATGGAAGAATTGGAAGACCCTCTTCCGGTGATAGATTTAGAGAGCATAGATGAAGAGAAGCTGAAGGAAGCTTGCAAAGATTGGGGAATGTTTCGGTTGATAAACCACGGGATTCCAGTAAGTCTGCTGGAAAAAGTTCATGAAAATGCCAAGAAACTCTTCTCCGCTCTTAGCTTCGAATCCAAGCAAACAGCTTTCACTAGTCCCATCACTTATTTTTGGGGCACCCCTGGTCTCACTCCTTCTGGAATCCCCATCATTCAAACTGATAAAAACCCTACTTCCAATTGGCTCGAAGGTTTTCATGTTCTTTTGACTCCATTATTATCATCATCACAGTTCCATTATCAAGAAAAAGATCCCGTGCTCCAATCTTTCAGGTTAGCTCCGCTCCGCCCCGCCCATCCTAATTAATTTCCTGCAATTCATATCAAATTAATTCATGAAATTATTGGATCCAACTTGACAGTTAGTTAAATCAATGAGATTCACTGATTTATATAATTAAGTGGATCTAGACTAGATTCTTCTTAGCATTAAAAAAGAAACGTCTATCTATCTAGTATCTACCCTGCCCAAGATCAAGATTCAATAACAACTCCACCTTTTTCCCTTTTCTTTTTCTTTCTTTGAATTATGTGGCAGGAGTTTGGTCGAAGAATATGGTGGTCACCAGAGTAGAGTGGGAAGAACAGTATTCGAGGCCTTAGCAAAGATCTTGGAATTGGATCCAATAGAAAGGAAGTCATATTTATCACCGGAAACTGGACATCTACGGGTGCATCGTTACCCTCGGTGCTTTGATTGTAATCAAGAATGGGGCATAGACGTACACACGGACAGCTCTCTGCTATCAATATTGCATCAAGATCAAGTTGGTGGTCTTCAAGTACTCCACGCTAAACGTAATCAGTGGTTCCACGTCAAACCCCTTTTCCATTCACTAATTGTTAATCTTGGCGATACCATGCAGGCAGGTCCCTTATTAATTTATTATATTTTAGATTATATATATATAGAATTAATTAATTTTTAATGGTTTAAATTAATAAATATTGCAGGCTGTGAGTGATGATTTATTTATAGCAGCAAAGCATAGAGTGAAGGTACATAAAAATAGAGAAAGAATATCAATTGGGTATTTTGTGTTCCCATACGAAGATGCAGTGATAAAGAGCTCAAAATACAAGCCCTTTACTTATGCGGATTTCCGAGCTGAAGTTCAACATGATTTGAAAACCATTGGTTACAAGATTGGCCTCCCTAAATTCAGGCTTCATCACCCGTGACACACCTTTTTCAAATAATACTCTCCCCCAAAAATAAAAAATAAAAAAAACTCGAAAAATCACTTAATGTTTCCTTTTTAAATTTTCTCTGTATGTGCAATATATGTTTTTTCCTCCATATATGTGTAATCCTATCTTATAATATATTTGTATTTAAAGTTTAAAGATAGAGACGCTTTCTGAAAAGCTTTCTGAAAAGTCAAACATAGTCTTGTTTTTAGGGAAATAATTGATTTTCGCTTATTTTCAAAATAATAATAATTACTATTATAAAATCAAGAAGAGTTATAATTCAATTTCAATTTCAGCTTTTGACTTTTCCTTTTTTTTAAAAAAAAAAATAAAAAAAAGTAAAACTCTTTAATTCTTTTTTTGTAAACGAGATTCATTAAAATACTAAAAAAATAATTACAAACAACCCTAATGATAGAAAGCATAAAATAATGAAAACAATAGACACCACATACTCATTCTTTTAATTCTAAAGTCTCAAGGATTGAAGGTTCTACAATTCTACAAAAATTTGAATGATATGCCCGTTTGATCAAATTGTGCGCGCATGCATTAGAAGAACGTGGGGGTAAAACTCTTTAACTCTATTTTGTAAAGATTATACACTTTAATTTATAATTTGAATATAATTTTTATCTTATTTTAACTTTTAAATAGTTTTAAAATGAATGAGTTAGAAAATTAATTAAACCATAACTAATGGATAAATCAAGTACAAAAATAATTGATTTATTTAGAATAATAAAATATTGGTAAAATTAGTCACCATATTATTCAATTTTAAGTCACTATTTAAGTCAAATTTACTGTTTTAGTACTTTTTTTTATTAAAAAAAAAAAATAAAAAAAAAAAAATTGTTTTTAGAATAGTGTTGTTTGATTGTGGGTTGTGGGCCCATCAGAATTGGAGTAAATTTGGCAACCAAATATATTTCCATATTTTTATAGGGTTTAGAGAATGGCAATATGAATCATAGATTGTGGTGAGAGAAAAATCAGAAAACAAATAAAAAGAAAGAGAAAAGGACATCAGACTGTTTGTTTGTTACTTGCCTACCAAGGAGAGGGAATTCTCCACTTAATTACAATTTAACCCTTAAAGTCTGTCCATATTACAATGTTCTCCCTCTTTTATTTCCTCATTAACTACAAATATATGCCCAAGAGATGTAATTTATTTATTTTTTCTTATTTAGTAATTTTAAATAACAACATTATGAAATAAGAAAAATTGGTATATTTGGTACGAGTTAATAATATATTCGTACCAACTAAAACAATATATTGAGAGAATCAACTAAATAAAAAAGAGCAATGTACAAATAATAAAAAAATAAAAATTAAGGTTATTTAGGACAATTTTTCTTATCAATAATCAAAATAACTTTTAAAATTTAAAAAATAATGAAAAATAGAAAGTTTCTATCTTTTATTTTCTATCATTAAAGATAGAGGGATCAATTGGAAGATTCGACAATCGTGAAGGAGGGGGAGGAATGTAATTGAGCTGAAAGAAGAAAAAAAAAATTAAATTAAAGTAATTTTAAAGTATTTGGAAGTTTTAATATTAGTGTATCACAATTACTTCGCCTGATTGGATGTTTCCACAAGCAGGGAGAGAGAGTAGGACTGTGAACCAAAAACCCAAAAGCCTAAACTGCAGAGCTTTTTTCGCTCAATAATGGCAGCCCCAAATGATGAAACGGAAGGAAAAAAGAAGAAGAAAATTCTCGATTCTGGCGGAGGAATTAGGAGAAAACTTGTTTTCAATGCAGATGTTGAGGTAATGAGTGTTCTTGCATTGGGGGTTGGTTGGTCGGTTATTTTGTGTGTACGCCTCTGTATATATTTCTATGTATTTTCTTTTTTTGTAAAGAAAGAATGGAGGAAAGGGATTCTTGGTTTGACTGTTGTGATCAAGTTTTTATTTCGGGCTGTGGTTATTTTTCTTTTTTTTTTTTTTTTTTTTTTTTTGTTTCGGGGTCTATTTCAGGAATCTTTTTTTTTTTTTTTGATGGCATTGTGTTGTTTTATGATCTTTCTTAAGGATGATAAACCCTCTCTTGAGTTGTGTTGTTCTATGCAAGGTAGTTGCATGTGGGTTTTAATTCCTTTCATGCCTTGATCGGATGGAATTTTATGGTTTGGATTGCTCTTGTGCCTTTTAATCAATGTGTTTCTTTATTTCATTGAGTTTGATTGTACATGCAACTCTTAATTTGGGAATTAATTTATTCCTTTCTTTAATTTCTGTTAATGGTTTCACAATGCAATATGATTTTACGGCAATCTGTGAAGTGATTGATGCTTGATCACTTGATTGAATGTATGTATCTTGCCAAAAATGATCTTTATTTCGCGTTTAATACACTTTCTCGGTTTCGTATAAATCTTTTCTGGGGTTTATAGGCTTTGGCTCCATACAGGTCAGGAGTACGGAAGATGGTTTTCTGGGCTCATGGCATGTTGGCAAGGTCGCTGGATTTGAACAGGGGAAGCGTTTAGTCAGATACCAACATATTTTATCAGATAATGGAAATGAGCCCTTGTGCGAATGGGTTACTGTTAGTCCAGTAATTGATGGGATACTTCTCAAGAATCAACAAAATTATCGTGGCAATATAAGGCCTTTGCCGCCTCCAATCACTTCTCAGCTGTGGTCCCTCCCGTATGGAAAGTGTGTTGATGTGTTTTTTCAGGATGCTTGGTGGGAGGGTGTAATCTTTGATCATGAGGATGGTTCTGATGAGAGGAAAGTTTTCTTCCCAGACATGGGTGATGAAATGAAAGCTCAGGTACAGAACATGCGCATCACCCAATTCTGGGATGAAGTTACTGAGGAATGGAAACCACGCGGGACTTGGTTGTTTCTTGAGCTGATTGAGGAGTTTGAGCAAGCTTGGCCGCTTCTTGTTTCAGTGAAGCAAATTTGGTACGATGTACGAGTGAAGAAAGATTTTCAAAACATTAGGGAATGGACTTCTTCTGCAAGGGACATCTGGAAAGATCTATTGCTACAAGTACTATGTGAAAATTTTAAGCTTACTGTGAAGCATATTTTTCATGTTTTTCAAACTCCAGGGAACTTGCAATCAGAAGGTCACTCTTCCTGGCAATTCTCTCCATCTGCTGCAAATTCTATACTCACGTCTGAAACACTTTTTGGTGATTCTCTTGCTATTGTACCTCATCTGAGCAATGACTCACCCCCCGCTTTGTCAATTCTACCTCCTAATCAAAATTATATTTCTGGTCAAGAAGTTGCCACCACAAGCCTCAAGAATCTGAATGAGAGACACAGATCTCCAAGAGATACTCATAAACTTCGGTGGCTTCCTGCTGGAGAAGAGATAGTGCCTGGTCCGGAGTACTGTCCTAATGCGATTGCTGCATATAATGAGATGGCGAACTCTGGACAAAGACAAGACCTAATAAACAATGTTAGAAAGCATCTCGCGTATATTAACTGGAAACTGGAGTATGTAAGAGATAGAAAAAACCTTAGAATGCGATATACTTCCCCATCTGGTGATGTTTATTATTCAATTCGTAGTCTTTGTCAGGCCCTTGCCCAGGGTAATGACAGAAATAGTCTTGGTGCAACTGATACTATGGTCCCTTCTCAACTTGATGAAAAACCACAACCAAGCACAGGAGAATCTATGTTGTTTTCTAATTCTCAGTTAGCTACTACCGAATCTGATCTCTGCCCAGATGCTGTAGTGACCTACTTTTTATTGGGACAAGATGAGGAAAAAAAGCGCATCAGGAATGAGAAGGTAAATAATATTGCTTTAAAAGCTATGAATTACCTATTTTCTATTGGATGGAAAATGTGTATACGTCTCAAGAAACATAAGAAGGAGAAGGTATACATATCCCCAACTGGGAAACCATTTTACTCACTACGAACAGCTTGCGGGTGGTTTGTGACAAAATGTGGTTTGTCTTTTAATGGTGTTTTCACCTCTGGCGTTGGAAATTCAAAACTAGATGGTGATATGCATCATGAGCAACTAACTGTTCCATCTTCTGATGCATTACTACTAAAGGACAACATTAGGGTTGATGGAGAAAAAGTTCATGGAAATAGCAAACTGAGGAGGAAGAGAAAACACAGCTTACTACAACCTTCATCTGCTTTGGTGCAAATGAGCCCCCATAAGGATCAATCATCTTTTGTTGAGGATATTAAAGAATTTCAGGCTCTTGACAAACTAAAAGAGGACTCAAATTCTGAATATTCTGCCAATGTGCTGCGATCAGATAAAAGACCTCGACAACTTGGTCCATCTTACACCTACCAAACTCCTCGCACTATTTTGTCCTGGTTAATTGATGCTAACGTGGTTTTGCCAAGAGCAAAAGTGCACTACTGTTGTAAAAAGGATGGTCACTCCATGAAAGAAGGAAGGATAACCAGGGATGGAATCAAGTGCATTTGTTGCCAAAACGTTTTTACCCTTAGTAAATTTGAAGCTCATGCTGGAAGCAAGTGTCACAGACCTTCTGAAAATATCTTCTTGGAGGATGGCAGGTCTCTGCTGGAGTGCCAGTGGCAACTAAAACGTGAGAAGAATGCAGAAAACACAAGATCAGGACCACTTGGAACCAAAGATGAAAGATCTCATACAAATGACTACATATGTTCTGTCTGCCAAGATGGTGGTGACCTAGTCTTATGTGATCAGTGTCCATCATCCTTTCACACAAGCTGCTTAGGGTTAAAGGTTTGCCATTTTAACTGGACTACCATACTCTGTCTTTCTTCCTTATGCACCTCGGGAATTACTGTTGAATTGCACCTATAAACATTAAATTTTACAGGAGGTTCCAGATGGTGATTGGTTCTGTCCATCATGTTGTTGCAGCATCTGTGGTGTGAACAGATTTGGTGGAAGCACAGAACAACTAACCGATGGCAGCCTAGTGAATTGTGGTCAGTGTGAGCGTAGATGTAAGTTCCCTCTGTTCCAAGATTTGATTATATTGTTGTTATTGCATATTTAGTCTCCTTTGTGTTTGATAGGGTGTGTATTACCCCATCTGTCACTTTGATGTAGATCATATTCAGTGCTTGAAAACTAAGAGGCTTGACAATAATGCTGAAGAGGGTTGGTTTTGCAGTGAAGGGTGTCAAGAGGTATCTTATGACTGAGCTCTGTTTCTGCTATTATTCCATATTGATCCATTAGCTGCTTCATAATATTTCTGAAGATTTGTCAATTGCTAATAAAAGCTTGTTCTTAATCCCTGGACACTATGGGTGTCATGATGAAAAGCGCTAATCTCATTTTGGCTAAAGAAATATTCCTATGTTCCTAATGTGTGTACATGTCATGAGAAACCTGCCCCTCTTATTAATTCATTTCTGAAATTTTCATTTTGTGCAGATCTATTTTGGTTTACGAAATCTTTTAGGGAAACCAATTCCAGTGGGGCTTGAAAATCTAACTTGGACATTATGGAAATACAAAAGGGCTGGGCCAGAGAATGAACACTTGGTACAAAGTTACAGCAAGCTTAATGTTGCTCTCAGTGTGATGCATGAATGTTTTGAACCTGTTAAAGAAAATCATACCAGGAGGGATCTTGTTGAAGATGTAATTTTTAGCAGATGGTAAGAAACTTCCTCTTGGAAAATGTTCATAAAATATTTATAGCTATTAGTTTATAGGTAACTAATAGTTATCATTTGACTGGTGATTTTAAATGTAAAAGAAGATTGGTGAGAAGTTAATATTCTAGTCTGATAATGAATTAATAAATAAACAACCTTCTTGGATGAAGTGGAGATTCTGGTGGAGTAGCAGAATTCAATGCTAGGATGGAATCCAAAGAATGATTTCTGACAGACATGCATACATTCTAAATGCCTTAAGTTACTGTGTTCAGGCATATTTGTAATTATGTTTCTAGCTGCAATAGTAGTTTGAGAAGTAGAAGATAGATCTGGTTATTTCTTTCCATAACCTAGTTCTTTCGAATTGGATTAAAATTGCTGACAAAAGTTCCTTTCTCTTTCCATACTTGTATAGGTCAGATCTAAACCGTTTAAACTTCCAAGGATTTTATACCGTACTCTTGGAAAGGGATGATGAATTGATTACTGTGGCTAACATAAGGTATCTTACCACAATATTCTATTGTATCAATTGCCTCGTTAGTTTTGAGACTGTAATAAATGGAAAAGCTGTCTAATGTTTAATGAATTTGTAGAGTCTATGGAAAGAAGGTTGCTGAGATGCCACTAATTGCTACACGGTTTCAGTATCGTCGACAAGGAATGTGCCGTATATTGATGGACAGACTTGAGAAGGTATGCGGCAAAAAATTCAGGAACTGCTCCCTTTAGCAATTTTTATATGCATAGGAATTTTGTGGCTTATTTTTAGTTTTCACATTATAGGCAATAGCTATTTTCTGTCAGTGAGAGGTCAAATATTAATTGAATCTGCATTAAGATAGAGCATTAGTTTGTCAGTTCTTCCATTATTACATAGCTCAGAAAATTTTCTTCTTTTTACTATTTTGTATATGGAATTCAGAAACTCATGGAGTTTGGAGTTGAGAGGCTGGTTTTGCCAGCTGTTCCTGCTGTCTTGGATACTTGGACCAAATCATTTGGATTCTCAATAATGAGTGAAGCTGAGAGATTAAACTTTCTATGCTTTACCTTCCTTGATTTCCAGGGCACCATCATGTGCCAGAAACTCTTAAGGA
This sequence comes from Cynanchum wilfordii, assembly GCA_025388415.1. Classification (NCBI taxonomy): domain Eukaryota; kingdom Viridiplantae; phylum Streptophyta; class Magnoliopsida; order Gentianales; family Apocynaceae; genus Cynanchum; species Cynanchum wilfordii. Next base: position 578,419 of record JAHSUH010001291.1, on the reverse strand, counting down.
ATACCTGTATCGAGTTGGCTCAACTCACAGGTAAGGTAGAATGAATCTCAAGTGCTTTAAAATCGCACTACTTTTCTTGAAGCTAATTTGTACTTTTGCAGATATTCAGCTAAACTTTTGCAAACAGATTGAGAAGAAGGATGTATTTGACTGTGAAGGAAATAGTGCCATTTCTGAGGTATTTCAAGCAGATCAAATGGAGAAGGAAATTGTGCAGCAAAGATCTGCAGGGTAAGTACTCTCTCTATTCTTCTAATTTTAGGAGAGAATTAGGGTGCATTTGGAATGGACTTTTTTGAGTAGTTATTTCTGTACTTCAAATGAAAATTAGTTCTTGTATTTGGTTATTAAGGAATTTTTGTTTTATAGTTAGGGGGTTGATGCCAATTATTGTTAGTCCTTGGAGTCCTCTCCGTGTTTTTTGCTAGGAAGGGCAAATATTGAATTCCTTGTCTCATGTATAGACAGTAATGGATAAGGTCACTTTTATCACACATTACCAGAAAGATCTAGAGGTAAGATTCTGACTATAATGTTGCACAAGATTACTGGAACCTGTCCTAATCCCAGTATCCTCATCCAGCAGGATATTACACCAAACAGCCTGCTAGGTGATGACAATGAAAACCAAGATATTGTACAATTGCTTCCTCCAATGCTGAGAGATATTATTCTGATGGCAATGTTGCATAATACAAGATTACATGTGCTGTTTTGTGTAGTTAGATCCTATGTATGCGTCCCATTTTCAAAGTCAGTCATAGTCATAACGCATGCATTCATAGTGCCTTGCACCAATTAAGATTATTCCCCTTCTGCATGTTCACAGTGAGACCCTGTTAACTGCTCCATATCACACAAAACTGGCAGAAGCTCAGTTGTGATGACTGCCAAATGCCTTGGAAGAAACCCAACTTTCTATTTATAACTGTGAAGTTGGAATTCTCATTTGTCAATCCCATATAATTCTTCTTATATCAGATGGAGAAGATGGATATGAATGGGTAATAATACTGACAAGAGGTAGTTTCTCATTAGACCGAAAGTACACTTTCCAAGTCACTCAGGCAACATTATTCAGTATAAGAGGAAGCATTTCTTGTCATGCCATTAAAATATTGAGTTTCTTTGCATACAGTTCATAAACATTATATATATATATATGTGTGTGTGTGTGTGTGTGCATATTGAAAGTTTTTGTCCTTCATTATAAGAAATCCTATTTAATACTTTTTCTTTTACATTTGCAGTGGAACTGTTGTAACTGATGACAATTCTTCAACTGCTTCAGTTGTCAAGGTACAACACTTACATTACGCTAATATCAGTTTTTGTCCTCTGATGCATTTTTTGTTTTGGTCTCCATATTTGTACCACAAACCAACCTCATCTTGATGATTTCTTATTTTGATAGAATGAAATTATCACCCAAGAGTACTCGTTTGGAGGGGTCAATCATCATGATGCAGTATTTGAGGAAAACAGAAATGATGTCATCAAATGCTACAAGAGAAGGAGAAAATCTAATTGGGCAACTTAATCCTCAAGAATCATCCAAGCAGTAAGCTGTTGATGACCGTGAAATTTTGGCATATAAATCATGGTCTCACTTTGTAAATGAAATATTCTCGTGGCCTTCTTCTGTTTATTGATGTACAGACAGTACAGTTAAGTTAGCTGTAAATGGGATTTGCTAATTACTAGATTTTAGGAATTAGAAAGTTTTAGTCAAAGGTGATGTTTGTTTACTCTTTAGCTAATTAGTTTCCACCTTCACTCTCTCATAATACTACTAAAAGCTACTGTATTATTACTATATTAATTTAGGACATTTTCACTAAAATCTGAAACCAACTGCAGAATAATAATAAATAAATAAATAAATACGTCAATTAGTCATCTTTCTGTTTAGTGTATGTGATAAGAAAAGTAGCAAAAAAAAAAAAAAAAAAGTATAGTTTTTAGAAGATATTTTGCTTAAGGTGCAAGAAGGGTGGATTCTCTCAAATGGGTTGTGGTCGAGTGGTTAACACTCATACTTCTCATCTAAAGGTTGAGGGTTCGACACTTCCAGTCATAATGCTGCCAAATCCGGTTTGAAAAAAAAAAGGAAAAAAAGAAAGAGAAGGGTGGATTCTTGAATGTTGTTGTTTGATCATAGCAAGCAAGCATTCCCATTTAATTATTTCTCATGGAAGGACAGAGGTCCGCCAAACAAATTTAGAGGCGGCCGCCATAATTGATTTGATTGAATAACTTTTTAAGAATTACAGTTACTAAATAATCTGTTTATTGTAAACAAATTTCTGTTTCTGTTTTTTAACATAGAATGTTAAACCGGTGGAGCTTAGGGAAATAAGAAAATGTTGTCAGGAACAGCACCATAAATTGGATTTGGTCCCATACTGCAAGTTGGGAATGGCTTTTTTAATTTAATTTAATTTAATTAGCAATCAATTGTGCTGTTTCAGCAGCCCCCCTTCATTACTTGTCTAATCTTCAGAGGTGCCGGTAGCCCCTATCTAGTGAGTAAACCACCATTTGGAGAAAATTAAAAACAGCGGCCCTTTTAGGTTTCGGCCCTTTAGTATTTGAGCCAAAATGTGCCTAACACCACCGACAGAGAAATTAAGGTACCCCTGACTGATTCACGGGAGAGCAATTAAGGATCTCAAGTGAGTAGTGATCATGAACAGATGATGAGTGAGGAGGGAGGAAAATAAAAAAAAAAAAAAGAAAAAATGGTGGATCCAAAGACAAATTAGTACAGCCAAGAATAGGAAAAACAGAGAAAAAGTATGTGGACAAGAATTTTGTGAAAGTCCTCATCAAACAACCTTCCTTCCATAACAAAAATCCAATCCAATATTGACTCACCATCTCTAAACTCTCTCATTTCAATTATTGCTGATTTTCCCAATTGCCAATCAAATTTCATCCTCAAATCCGACCCCAGCGCAGACACTTAAGTGCAATTTAATTACAACTATATAGTACTACAGCGCACAGCACGCTTTATTAATTAAGAGTTAATTGGTATGTCTGTCTTAATTGATTATCCTAATTGTGTTATTACTATATATATATATATATATATATATAATGAAACGCGTTGATGTTTTTCTATTTCTATTAATCTAATTCTCTGATTCTCGTAAAATATCTTTAAATTGACAAAAGTTTTTTTTAAGGAGGGATTGAATATATTTAGCTAACCCTGAGGGGTTGGACCAGCGGTAAGATCCCTGGAATGAGCCATAAACCCGGATATCTTGGGATCAAATCCTAACACCAATCTCTTTCGGGGCTATCGGACTTGGATGGTACACTTGTGTGAAACTCTTTACCGAGGGCATGTGTACCCCCAATATTAGTCAGTACATGTTCTCGGTTAAACTTAACCTGGATACCTGGTGCTTAGCAAAAAAAAAAAAAAAAAAAAAAAGAATATATTTAGCTAACAATTGAGTTTTAAGTTTTTATCACTATAAATGGTTACAATGTAACTCGTATTTATTAAATACATACATATAAGGTAGTTCTAAGTATATCTTTATATTTATATGTATATATTCATAAACTCACGTGAACATTTTCAGCTACCTTCACATGCAAACTTAGACAAGAACAAGCCCACTCCCTACCCCTCAATTTTTTTTTTTTTTTTTAAATTTTTTCCCCTCTTAAAATACTATATATTATATAAACATGAAACGTACATGGCATAAAATTCCAAACCCAAGTCCCATCCTTTGTTCTCCTTTGTTCTCTTTCTCTCCTTTTCTTTTTCTTGCTTTAAAGTTTCGTCTTTTCTTCTTTTCTTTTCAACTAAAGCTTCTGCAAATGGCTCTGCTTTATTATTCTCATTCATCTTCTTTACACTGTACATTTTCTTTAGCATTTCTCTGTTTACTTCTGTTACAATTTCATGGTGCTTCATCAGTTGTTATAGTAGGTTTAAAGAATCATCATAGTCATCCTCACCATAGAAGGCCTATGCTTCAAGCTAACCAGACATCATGCGCTTTGTTTATGGGCACTTGGGTTTATGATGAATCTTATCCTCTTTACCAATCCTCTGCTTGCCCAATCATCGACGCGCAATTTAACTGTCAGATGTACGGCCGACCTGACTCCGACTATCTTAAATATCGTTGGAAACCGGCCACCTGTGAGCTCCCCAGGTAGTAATAGTAGCCATCATATTTTTGGAGGCTAACAAAAGAACTAATTACTAAAGATTCATTTTCTCTTTGGGGTTGATACTTGATAATGGCGTTTTTGCTTTGGTAACTAATTTGGTTTCTTTACTTTCCTCTGCTATATAGGTTCAATGGGCTCGAGTTCCTATACAGAATGAAAGGGAAAAATGTAATGTTTGTGGGTGACTCGCTGGGACGCAACCAATGGGAATCGTTAATTTGCATGATTTCAGCTGCAGTTCCACAGTCACCAACACAAATGAGCAGAGGAGACCCACTTTCAACTTTCAAATTCTTGGTGAGCGTGAATTTGTTGCTACTAATAATGGGTTTTGCATTTTCTTTCTTTCTTTGTTAATGGGTTTTTTTTTTGCTGTTTTTTGGTTTTAAAAAAAAAAAAAAATTTAAAATGCAGGAATACGGAGTAACAGTGTCATTCTACAGAGCACCATATCTGGTAGATATAGACACCATACAAGGAAGAAGGGTACTGAAATTGGATGATATAAGAGGAAATGCAAACGCATGGAGGGGTGTAGATTTGCTTTCTTTTAACACAGGACACTGGTGGACGCACAAAGGTTCTCTTCAAGGGTACTGCCATAGAATACAACTTTACTTTAAAATTTTTAGATTTTGGGGCTGCTTTACAAGAAACATTAAGGTTGATTTAAAGTTAATAGCTTTTTGGTAAAATCTGCAGGTGGGACTATATGGAATCAGGCGGAAGTCTGTATCGAGATATGGATCGTTTGGTTGCTCTTGAACAGGGACTAAGAACGTGGGCCAGATGGATTGACACAAACATTGACAGAACCAGAACCAGAGTCTTCTTTCAGGGCATTTCTCCCACACACTACAAGTAATCTCTCAGAATTATTGCTCTTTTTTTTCCTTTCTTGTTTTTTATGTTGAATGCCAGCTTGAGTGCAATTTCCTTTTGCTAAATAGTACTATTTTGGATGAATAGTGTAAAGAATTTTCTCCAATTCTGCTTCCACATGTTTTTTTTTTTTATATAGCTGTATCCACTTGGTATTGTACAAGTTGGACAGAACATGAATTTCATTATTGGCTCTTTTACCCACCAATATTGACCAAGATTCCTTCTCAGAAAGTTTCTGTCTAACCCATCTTTTCATTCTTTTTAAGTGTCTTGCTATATCGCACTAAAACCAAGTTTTACCCTTTAATTTGCTCATGAAGTTAGTTTTAGATTTGTGTTTCATTTGGAATTATTATTAGGGATCTTGGAGGGTTTGTGCCAAGAACATATGTTTCTTCTGGATCTTCCCCAGTCAAATGTTATGGAATATTATCTCACTGGCTTACTATATTCTGACATAATTTGATTCAGATCTAAATTACTGTGCTTTTGTATAAAAAAAAACCTAATAGCAAATCCTAGGAAGTGAAAGATGCAAATTCTGATGTTGTCTGTCATAATTTTGATTTTTCAAGAAATATTGTGTGTATAGCATAGTCTTTGTCTCGGAATGTGCACATGTCTGTGTCTCTAAATTAGATTGGGAAGACATGAATTTGTACGCAGTTAGTTCATTTTGTTTTCCTGTCTATCTCAACTTAAAGAATATTAAAGAACATAAAACCAGACAAATCCAGCTAATTGTGAGCTCATATGCCTTGTCTCTCCTCCTACTAATTTTATTTAGTATTTAGTCCCTTTGTCAAGTCGGTAGCATGTCCAATGTCTCATGTGCACTAATTCCTAACCATGGAAAAAATTATTGGCAAATGGCAGCCCCAGTGAATGGAGTTCTGGTGCAACCACAGCAGCCAAGAGTTGCTATGGGGAGACTTCACCGATGACTGGCACGACTTATCCTGGGACATACCCTGATCAGATGAAGGTAATAGAGGCAGTGATGAGGGACATGAACTATCCTCCATTCTTACTGGACATTACAATCCTTTCAGCAATGAGAAAAGATGCTCATCCTTCCATTTACAGTGGTGATCTAACTCCAGAGCAAAGAGCTAATCCAGATCATTCTGCTGACTGTAGTCATTGGTGTCTTCCTGGTTTACCAGATACTTGGAACCAACTCTTCTATACTGCATTGTTTTTCTAACTTATATTGTAGTCTAATTCTATTTGCTGATGCATTTGTTCATCATTCATATCCAGGAGTGGTTCAAAATTGTTCCCCTCTTGTTTGTAAAATAGAATGCATTATTAATTAGTTGAATGGAGAGCAGAAAAGTATGCTTTCAGAAATTGTATCTATACTTTTTACAAAAAATTGTTCTTTGAATGCCTGAATCTGGAAGGCTATGAACAAAAGGATGCATTTCCCTTAAACAGGATGATAAGTAGTACAGAGATAAAGGAGATGAAACACAACTCAATACTCTTTTCATCTCCAATGCTGGAAACAGAAAATAATATGTAGATAGAAGTAACCATATAATTCTAAATCAGTTACTTCATCAACAACCACTGACTGACCTATAAATATGTAAACATTTAGGAGCAGCCGTAAACCACATCACTTTTATTCATTTTACACATTCTTGAAATGGCTGTTTTAATAGCTAGTAGGATGACATCTAATATTTCACCCTACACATATATTCTAACCCGTTGCTGTGAACTGTTAGCCCTGAATTATCAGCTCTTGACTAGGGACGCTAACCATTCTTGGCACGTTGTCAATCTTGCTGCCCAAATTTCCCGTAGCAACAGTTGGACGAAGCTTTTCATAAGCTGAATTATGGACACCAATTGCAGCTCTTCCAGAAGGATCAAGGTTCTTGGACCAGGAAGCATCCCACTCGATGGCTTTTGCTGTACTACACGCCACGCTCGCTCCACCTGGAACAGTGAGCCTAGCTGAATTCTGCAAGAGATAACAAATGGAGAAACTAATTAGTCAAAGCCAGTTCTCTTGCAAAAACCATGAGAATCCCTGGCCTATGGTTTCTGGGGTACCTGGGGAAAGAACCTCTCAAAGATCATCCGGTAGTAGTATGCCTCCTTTGTAGTTGGTGTGTTATGTGGGAATATATGCGCAGCATTAAGCATCATCTTGTCTGTCACCTGCCAAAAGAACAGAATCTCTTGTGAAATCAAATCAACAATAAGAGCTCTGTAAGACATCTTAAAAGAACAAAGGGATAAATCATACATGCTTATCAGCATGAGCTTTGAGGCCATCAATCCAACTATAGCCTACACCATCACTGAATTGCTCTTTCTGCCTGTAGAGAATATGCTGCAATGGTCAACCAAGAATGGTTAGTGGAATTGCGCAATAAAGAACTGAGTACAATTAAGATAAGGTAAACCTTGGGAAGGTAGGGATCCTCTTCATCGTCAAAAGCTCTCCTGAGAACCCACTTCTCAATATGACCTTTTTCCCGCTTAATCTGAAGTGATTTTGAATTTGAACACATTTAGAAAAGATATTCTTCTGATTGAGAAGCAGTACTATACGTGCACAACAACATCTTACCATCTTCCATTCAGGGTCAATTCTCATCGCAACGTTGATGAATTCTTTGTCCAAAAATGGGACTCGAGCTTCTAAGCCCCATGCAGATGTTGCCTTGTTTGCTCTCAGGCAATCATACTGGTGAAGGGCCTTTATCTGGATATACAAAGAAAAAGAAAGAAACTTTACTTACTAGCTCTGGTACTGAGCTCACTGCAGCAAAATAGAGCAATATCAGGCTTTGGTTACCTTTCGGCATGTTTCTCTGTGGAACTCTTCCTTGTTTGGAGCTTTATGGAAGTACAAATAGCCTCCAAAAATTTCATCAGAACCTTCACCAGATATAACCATCTTCACTCCCAGTGACTTAATCTTACGCGACATCAGGAACATAGGTGTGCTTGCTCTGATTGTAGTCACATCATACGTTTCAATATGATATATAACATCTTCAATTGCATCAATACCATCCTGCAATTCGACATACATATTATACCTATTTATCATCCATCAATAATAAAAAATAAAAAATAAAAAAAATGCTAATTATTTGCATAAATACCTGAACAGTGAAATGGAACTCGTGGTGAACAGTGCCTAAATAATCAGCAACTTCTCTTGCAGCTGCAAGATCTGGAGAACCCTGCTCAAGAAAAGGGATGTCATTTGTTGTTCATCAGAGAAGACATGCAGAAAATTTCCAAGTTTACAGCTTTTCCCTCATACAAAAGAATGCTACTGACCTCAAGACCAACACAGAAGGAATGAAGCTGTGCACCCCATTGCTTGGCAGCCTCTGTTACTGCCAAGTACCGAGCAGTGATAGAAGCAACCAGTGACGAATCAAGACCTCCAGAGAGCAGAACCCCAAAAGGAACGTCAGTCATCAATCTTTTAATCACAGCCTGCATTAATTTCCACCAAAGTCCATACAGATATGGTGAACAATTAGTAAAGGTACTTCAAAACAGAATTATGAAAAAAAAAAAAAAAAAAAAAAAAAAAACTTACATTTTCAAAAGCATGCCTTAAAGCCAGAGGATCATAAGGGGTTGATGGAATAGCCTCAGAAAACCAATCAGGATTATACCACCTTCTAAGCCCACCATTTTTGCTGGAATACAAGTGCCCTGGTGGAAAAACTTCAAAATGTTCACATTCATCATGCAAGCCCTTCAGTTCTGATGAAATCCAAACAGAACCTGTATCCAAAAACAAAAAAGAATGAGGTAAAGTCAGTAAAATAAAATTCCTCATTGAAGAATAAATTCTTCTTTCATTAGTTTTGTCAAAGTATTACCATCAAGTCCCCAGCCAATATAGAGGGAAGTAATTCCAATAGCATCTCGAGCTACAAGAAAGCTGTTGTCCCTGGTATCCAGTAGAACAAAGGAAAATATCCCATCCAGCATATCCACAAAATTTTCACCATGTTCCTCATACTGTCAAAAGACATCATTATTTATTATTTATAAATATTGGGGGAGCGGGGGTGGAAATCAAGAAATCTGAAGAGGGTTCTTAATCTTTACCAGATGACCGATAACGTCACAATCACTACCAGTTCTGAACTTGTGATTTGGCAAACTCTTACGCAACTCCTTGTGGTTGTAGATCTCTCCATTTACCTGAAATTCCATAAATATGTATCAGTTTCTCAGAACAAAATTTTTAAATTTGTCACACAGTTGAAGAACTATTGCTCACCAAGTTCTTTCTTACACATTCGTAAAAACAAACATATATTTGCAAGAAAAGTAATAGGTATATATTTCAGGCCATGAACTCACAGTCACAACAATCTTTTTGTCTTCGTTAAACAGAGGTTGATCACCAGAGGCAGGATCGATGATGGCCAGCCGTTGGTGCGCCAGATAACAATCGCCATGTTGGTATATCCCACTCCAATCGGGACCGCGATGCTTCAGCCTGTTTTTTCAATCAAATTACAACAAAACATTACACTTTTTCAAACTCCACTTCTACTTACTACTTTAGAAACACATAATTAATAATAAGTGAGGATGGAATGTTTCCAGATTTCTAGAAAAAAATACTGAACCTAATTACTTGCAAATGTTTTCCCAAATTCCAGATTTCGAGTGGGCTCCCCAAAGTTCCTTTACTCAAACAGTGTAAAAAGGACAAAATAATTTTACAACATATTCAAAGGGTCAAGGGATGCTTAGTTTTTTATTTCATACGTTAAAAAAAAATAAAAAATAAAAAAAAAATAATAATAATAATATTACGTCCCACGTTTGGCACATTCTTAGCTGTTACTTCATGAAACTATAAATCAAAGGTATAGTGTCTATTGTGGTACGAGGAAGAGGCCCATGAATGAATGATACCAAACATATTATAAAATTGACCCATCGATTAACATCAAGTATTAATTATCACCATCCATTACAAAATCATAAAACCAAAAATATTATATATATATATATATATATATATATATATATATATATGAAGAAAAGAAAAAGAAGACAAGAGTTCCATGACGTGAAAGAATAATAACGAAGAAATAATGCCTGCGTGAAAGCTCAAGGACGCGGACCCTTTTGGCCTGAGAATCATCGGAACAACCCAGAACGGCCAATATTCCGCACATGATTTTGAATTTTTCTTTTGGATGAAGTTTTAGTAATAAATATTGAAGAAGAGAGAGAGAGAAGTTATGGGAAAGGGAAAACAGATTAATTGGTCAGTGAGGAAAGAAAAGAAAAGAGAGAAGAAGATTGAAACGTGGAATGAACTGAGAAAATATAGCTCTTAGCATACAAGAATGACGGGGACGCTAGAAATGGAGAGAAATGTTTAAGCCAACTGAGCTCTGTGTATGCACCGTTGCAGTAACGTTCACCACGTATTTATAGTAGTATGGAGGGGGTTTGTCTGGATGGGGAAAATTCTTGTGTGCAACAGGTTCACTGCTTTACTCCTACACCAAACTCATTTAGTCCGTGGCATGTGATTTTTTATTTTTTTTCTTTTTCTTGGAAAATTTCTATATTTTTTTTTTTTTTAAATTTGAAAATTTAGCACCATGTGCACCACGTGGCACATGCTTCTTAAGATGAATTCGGTTTACGAGTGGAGTTGTGAACCGGATCCATTAAAGAATAGCCCTCAACCCCAAAAAATAAATAATAAAAATTGCTGAAACTACTAACTATAAGCATCGTTGAAGTTACTTTTTATGACCTAATAGTCTAGAAGTTTCTCCCTTATCTCCCGACTTGGCAAAAAGTTAAGGATTTAAACTTTACTCGGGATTCCACAGTTCAAGATATATTTACAAGTGCGGGTATACTCACACTGTTAAGCCTTCCTAAGTGGATTAGTCCGTGCCAAAATGACCCGGGATACCACCTAAAAAAACTATAAGCATTCTCTAGTGGCGACGTTTCATCGCTTCATTGGTCTCCATCGAAGGAAAGAATAACTTGTATTATTATCACTAAAGTTAAAAAACCAACGGAAATTTGGCATTTTCACCCTACAATTATCTCATTATTAATCATATTTTGGGTTTTTTTATTAAAAATAATAAGAATTTTATTCTATTTTAAGTATATATACATGTGAGAGAAAACTAAAAATAGTCAAATTTCAATATTTATTAAATATAAAAATTTTAAAATATATTTATAACAAATATCAAAAAATGGATGAAGTCCTTATATCTTGGGACCATGGTGAGTTTGCCCATATTCTCAAGGTTTTACAAGACTAAACATTTTTTTTTGTGGTCCGTTTCTCTACCACCCAATTATTATTATTTTATTATTATTTTAGCCTGTTTTTTTTTTTGGTGGGGGTGGGGGACCTTTTAATATGGTTTGGGTTTATCCGGTTAGAATTATGGTGCTGAGTCAGCATTAACCTATGAAAGAGTAGATGGAAAAGTCAAAGATATTACAGAGTATTCAAGAGTGACACGTGGGTACAGAGAGGATATTATGGAAGTTAGAACAAGGCATGCTTTTTATTGGTCACTCTTGACTTAGATTTCAATGTGCATCACTTGTTATCCAAATTATTCCAAACAAGCCTTTGGATTTTTTCTTTTCTTTTTTTTTTTTTTTTGTTTATCTTTAAAGAATTAAGATTCACACGTATTTTAATTGTAATGACCGTTGTCAAAGAAATACTATAAAAAATTTACTTTACTGTTGAGAGAGTCATTTTGTTGTTTTGGCCAATCTTGTTTCTGGTAATTTTACTCAAAAAAAATAGGCATGTCATGAAAGTGATAACACAACCAATGGTCTTAATTTTAAGATTCACTTTTTCTTGCTTAACATTTTTTTTTTTTTTTTTTTTTTTTTTTCACAGAATATTCAGTTTTTTTTAAAAAATGGGTTAAGTAACTTTAAAACTTTTTATATAAATTAATTTAATTTTAACTTCTAACTTCTAGCACGCGAGGACAGCTCCTTTTTTTTTTTTTCTATTGCACGAGTATTTTAGGTGGGTCTCATCATTGAGAGGCAACAAATTTAATTTATTTTACGTCCGGATTAATCTCGCTCATTGATTTGTAAACACCTTATTAGGTAAGACAACTAACAAGAAAATTTAAAACTTGAATTATTGGTTAAAGGAGGAGGAATCTCTACCGCTCCACCACATACCTCTAATTGGACAGCTCCTTTTTTGTGTTTGAATGAATCATCTGACAATAACATGGATATTTTTTTTTATGGCACAAGGAAAATGAAACTTTATATTATTCAATTTTAATTTAAGTTATGAATTTTATAAATGAACACTTTAAGGTAAAAGTCAAAGAAAGTGGTTAAAATATATTATAATCTTTTACTCTTTTTTTTTTATATAAGTTTTGCTGACACAAAAAGATATATATGGCCAAAACATCAATTTTTTCTCAGTAGCATTTTTGTCTATGCTTAACTATTATAACTAAGACATTATTGTCTTCCTCCTTTCACCCCCGTTTTGCTACAGATTCCCCCCCAAAAATTATAATAATAATAATAACAATTCATTAGTAGAAGTGGAAAGAGTTTCGTTTTTCTTAAATAAACTCTCAAATTTAAACTTTTTGTATGAAAAAAATAAGTATTAGGATAAGCTTTTTTGAAAGAGTGTTCGATTATGGATTAATTTATCCAAATTGACTAGTAGGTTAAACAAAAAAAAAAAAAAAAAAAGTTACTTGTACGACATACCATAGATCAGAAAGTCAAAAGTGTGAAACTCGTTTGATTTACTTTTAGTTTCATTTAGGAATCAAATTCCACAACCGCGGGAGAAGGAAGAAAAAAAAAAGAGTTAGATAATAATTAAGCATTAACCAAAAAAAGAAAATTGTAGCAGAAATGGGATTATGTTTAAGTGTTGGTTTCTCTTATCCATTTGTACCAGATTTCTCTATTACCATAATGTTATTATCCAACCTCTGTGTAAACAAAGATCTTTCAAAGACTTATCAAAAAGAAAAAGAAAAATAAAAGAAGAAAAAACCGTGGAAAAACATATCATCAACATCTTATCTACAATTCCATGTCTGAAACTTTTAACATGTGTTGTTTTGTTATCTGGCAATACCCATTATTGTTTGTCCCTTATAACTTTCCCCAGTAGTTATCTTGTAGAATATTCATGCATACATACATATCCATATTGTCAGTAGTTTCCTCGAAGAACACTAACAAACAAACAAATAAATATTTTCTTTTTGTCTCTACGTACCCTTTAGATAGAATAGTATTAAGCTCCTTTTTTTTTTTTTTTTGGTCTCTTTAGAAATTAAATAATATTACAATCAGAAAATTATTAGAATTTGCAGAAAGTCAGGAAAGGACGGAGGTTATCGTGGAAGAAAATGGTAGCAGCATTCTGTAAGGGCTCGTTTCTGAAACTTTTTTCTTCTTTTTTGTTTTTTTTTTGGGCCGTGGGGGTCCATTATTGTCATGATCTAGACTCATAGGTTCATGTCACGATTATAAGCCCGACAATAACTACAATCAACTATTTGATGTTGTCTTTATTGCACCAAAAAGAATATCCCGAGTTGACTATAAATATCTAGACTAATTATTATATATCATTACATATTTACTTATTATTTTGATGTGGGTTGAGGTATCACAATTATTAAGAAGAAAAAATTGACTCAAAACGAATTTATAAATAGGAAAAAAAAAAAGAAAGTGGAAAAAAGGGAGAGTGAATTGGTAAAATCTAAATGAGGAAGTGACGTGCGGCGACACGTCGAAGTTCCGTAGGAAAAGTCAAGATGTCATTTTACTATGAAAGGATATTATTAATAAAATAAAGAGATGTTAAATTGGTGACGACATTCCACGCTACATAAATTGGTGACGACATTCCACGCTTGAAAAGCCACCTCATTATCCATTATTAATTTTTTTTCATTATTTAGACAATAAATTTAGACAGAATATATGTTATTTTTCTTTTTTATGTATTCTTAATTTTATTTAGGGTTTTTTTTGACTCACCTAATTTTTTTAAGTTGAGTTTTATCTATGCACCACTTAGTTTTAAATTGGTATTTTGTATTTCCGTAAATGATTTTAGTCATTCACTTTTGTAATGTTTTTATTTTAATGAATATTCCACTTAAAAAAAATAAAAATTCATTGAGAGCCTGACCTAGAGCTTTTTTAATATGATGCTAACCACCCCAGGAGATTCAAAACTTCAACTATCCGCTCTGAAAGAAGCATTAGGAATTTGCACACCAACTCCCTCAAGCTACCGAGTTTTTATTTAAATTTTAAATTTAAAGTACTTAAAGTTTTTATTGTGTGTCAAACTCATGATCTCTCGAATCATAAGATAGATTTGTACCAACTAAACTATATTTTTTTGACATGTATTATTAAATTAAGTAGTTTTAATTTCTTTTTATTTTTAAATTAAATATTTCCATTTTTTCATATTTTATTTTTTGTAATTGAAATTTTAGCTTCCATCAACAAATTTATTAATTTTTAAATATCATTTTTTTTTCTACACAAAAATAGGATTCCTCAAATAATAACACCATCTTGTTTTGGATAAGAAACTTTGAAAATCTAGTTTTAATTATTATTATTATTATTTTGTTCGGATCCACTGTTCAAATTTAACACGTAAACGAGAACAACAGAAACTATCTTGAAGGCCCTATTGAGGCCCATATATATGATCTATATTCAAAGCCCAAATATAAAATGGGCCTTTTTGAGGAGCCCTTTATTTCTGTTTTAATGGGCTTTTTTTTAGTATAAACCCTAGAACCTCAAACTTAAACCCTGGATTGACCAGACTTCTCTTTATATATTCTCAGCCGTCGTCGCCTCTCTTCATTGCTTCTCCTTCAGAAACCAGTCATTCCTTCCTTCTTCATTCATATCTGTTTATCTCTCTCTAAAGCCACCGGAAAATATATGTCGGTGGCGAAAAGGCTTCACTATCTGGTCGCCAGATGGATCAGTATCTGACTGACTCGTTCCCTTGAAGCAAAATTGCTTGTGTTGCTCTTTCTATATAATTAACTCCTTTTCTGTTTACTCTGTTTGAATAGGAGAACGATTGAGCAGCTACATTTTATTTATTTATTTATTTTTCTGTGATTAGAGTAATGAACAACGGTGATGAGTCTTACAGACCTGTAATGATTTTGCGAATATGATCGCAATCATTATGAACATCTAAGGGACTGAGTTGTTTGATTCTGCGATTAAAAATATTAAATTAAATTAAATGTTGTGGTTTCCTTTTTAGATTTATACAAGCGTTTTGATGCTTTGCTCAATTTGTTTTATATATTCACATCCTCCATGATAGTGGATACGATTTTGCAGCGAAGCTATAGAAATTGTTCCCCTCGCTATCCGGTGCATATTTTTTGTATGTTATGCATCTGGACGTTGGGGAACCACATACCCCCCTTCATGAACATGACTATTTTGCCGAAGGCAGGTATGAACAGGGTCTAGAAACTAGAAAGGCTATCACCATATTGGGTTTTATGTGAATAACTATGGACGTATAAATAATTTAGTTCTATTTTGATGTAATTCCGAAATTTTGAAAATCCCCAATTTGGTTTGAAACCAAACCAAATAAATTAAGTGTAAGAACAATTTCCAGCCATAAAACAGGCTGGGTTTTTATACTAACATTAAAAAATACCAAAAACCGTGTTACTTAGATTATTGTTGATCCAAAATCCAAGATCTAGTCTTCAATGTATATCTAATTTTGATGATTTAAACAGTAACAATGAAAATGGTCTTTTACCCCTAAGAAGACTGGAATGATTTTCAACATTCTTTCATTTTGAAAGGGGAGCAAATTTATAACTAAGATGTTGACATTGGCATCATTCCACTCACACGTCAAAAATAATGTATAGTTTTAGTAAAGGAGAAAACATGGAGGAATCTCTCATCTTATATTTTATTCCACGATGAGAACCTACGACTTTGTTCAACAGCTTAGCACCTTCATGTGGAAAAAAATATGAATTTATAGAATTTGAGAACCATTAGTATGCTTAAATAGTATGCTTAAATAATAATTACAGTAGAGAAATATTACTTTAAACTAATTTTTTAATCAAATTATTAATTATGAACACTTCTTTGAGATGGGAGGAAAGGTTGACAAATATGCAAAAGGGTTATTCTAGTTAACTCTAATATAAAAACAATTATAATTTAATTGCTAATAATTATTTTATTAAAACCACCTCGTGGTCGTGTAGTGAAGTATCGCAGGCTTACATGAACAATTAAGATTTGAATTTTACTGAGGACGTAGAATTTTGTTAATTTTTTTGGAGTATTATGATTGACGGTGATCGACCTATAATCTTTGGTCCTGTGGACTTGGACCTTATCCCCTTGTATGCTTATGGAGCTAGGGTGACCAAGTTGGGCTTAGTCTCGGTGAGTTGTGATTCTTATACAACGAACGGAACATTCCTTAGCGGTTGAGTTCCCTTAGTTGAAGTATTCATATCAAATCTTATACATGATTCAGTCTTTTTCAAAAAAAAAAAAAAAAAAAACTTAATATCACAAAAAAATTGGGATCTATTTGAAACTGCGATAAATTTGTTGGGTAGAAACGAGTGAGGTCAGCGAATGTGCAACGGTCACCGCCACCATCGGAAATTTCATATTCCATGATTCTAACGGTAAAAAAAAAACGGTAAGTTCCAGGCACCTTCATAGAACAGACACGTGTCAGTCCTTTTTTTTTTCCCCTTAAAAAAAATATTCCACTTCTTAATCCTTAAGAATTTCTTGTAAAGAGCGTGTTTGTCATCCTTCCATTAACTTGTCAAAGACTTTGGGACACCAATTACTTTCTTGACATAGAAGTGACTTTCAAAAACTTTCCTCAATTTTTTCAAACTCTATATTAACAAAATATTGAAATTTAAATATAATAAATATGAAATTATTATTAAAAAAATAATAACTTTTTTTATATACTTTTTTTATATTCACCAAAAAAAAATAATAATAAAAACAAAAGATGTAATTAGATATTTTATGTCATAATAACTTTGAGAAATTATTGTGTTTTGGTTGCCCAAAGGTCAAGATTGGTCAAACGTACAAGAAAATTAGGAAAGCCTTCACACACTTAATACGCGGGATGGGCCACAGAGTCTCCACTTTGACTTTTTTGTATATATATATACACACTTTCATTTTAAATCCACAATCAAAGAAGAAATTTGAAGAAAAAAAAAAAAATCGAACACATCACAGAAGAATTCGAACGTTGGGAAAGAACGAACATGTCGTGTACCTTTGCCATTTCAAACTCACCAGTTTTCTCTCCATCTAGTCGGATTTCAGCTTGTTTGTTTTGTAAAACCTCTTCTGCTGCTGCTGCTAATTCACCGGAGGCTCTCAAGAATCCTTCTTCACCGTCTTCTCCGTTGAGGCTTGTGCGGATTCAAAAGCCACAACCGAGTCCCAGTGGACTTATTAGGGATTCTTTGCCATCTGATCCAACTTCACCCGCAGATTTGAAGAGAAAGAGGCCTACTAGATTGGATATTCCGATTGTTTCCATGGGATTTGGGAATATTCCAGCTACTCCTTTTTCTGGGACGGCGAGGGAGAGGGAAATTTTGGAAATGGAAGGACATGGCTATGGGGTTTACTGTAAGAAAGGAAGGAGAGAGTCCATGGAGGATCGGTACTCTGCTGTCCTTGATTTTCAAGGAGAATCTAAACAGGTACCCCTATTTTTCTCTTTTAGGGCTTTTTTTTTTTTTTTTTTTTTTAGTAAATTTGTTCTTTATTATCTATTATTATTATTTTTTTTTAATCCTATGCTCTGTCAAATTAAATGAAACTAATGAATAATAATAATAATAAAAGGAGTAAAAGGATGGACTCAAGCTAATTCATTGAGTATTGTTAAATAATTTTGCAAACTAACAGCTATTGTTTAATACTCAGTGGGTTCATAATAGCGTGAGTTTTAATTTGATAGAAAAAAGAGAAATTTCTGATAGCCTAAGCAAATTTGCTTCAGAGAGCTAGCACCTAGTTCTTCCACATATTTATGTTAATATGAATTATCCTTACAGGCTTGTTTTGGCATATTTGATGGGCATGGAGGTGCAAAAGCTGCTGAATTTGCAGCCAAGAATTTGCATAAGAACATTTTAGCTGAAATAGAAAAGAGTGAAGATGATGATATTGAGGAGGCAATCAAGAATAGTTACTTGAAGACTGACTCTGAATTTCTTAGGGAAGATCAGAGGGGTGGCTCATGCTCCGTCACAGCATTGATTAGGAAAGGCAATTTAGTGGTATCCAATGCTGGGGACTGCCGTGCTGTAGTTAGCAGAGAAGGTGTCGCGGAGGCCCTTACCTCTGATCACCGACCTTCAAGGGAAGATGAGAAGAAGAGAATTGAAGCTATGGTAAAAGCTCAGATCATCACAACTCTCTCTGTTTTTTGTGCTTTTCAATGGAAACTTGAATTATCATCTCATCTTATATTTTGTGCAATTTTATAGGGTGGATATGTGGATTGTTGCAATGGTGTTTGGAGAATCCATGGATCCTTAGCTGTGTCTAGAGGAATCGGAGATCAGTACCTTAAACAATGGGTTATAGCAGAACCAGAGACCAGAATCCTTAGTCTCAATCATGGACTGGAATTCTTGATCCTTGCATCAGATGGATTATGGGATAAGGTATGTAGAAGAGAGCCATAACTTGAAAACTTCTCCTTGGCACAATTTTATTATTGTTATTTCAATCATTTTCACTTCTCCTAAACATCAAATTGACCTTATGTTTTGTTGTTTTCAGGTCAGTAATCAAGAAGCAGTAGACATTGTTCGCCCTTTTTGCATTGATGACATTAGAGAGCCAGAACCTCTTTCTTCGGCCTGTAAAAAACTTGTTGATCTATCTGCTTCGCGAGGTTCTGCTGATGATATCAGTGTTATGCTAATTCAGTTGAGACAATTTCGTTGATGATGTACGAGAAATGAATCTAACAGAAGAAGTGCTGACGAGAGGAAACTCATTCACAGAGAGTATAGAGAGATTGGAAGAAAATAGATTTGCATGACTTTTGACATTTTTTTTAACATAAAGACAGCAGAATTTCAGTTAACTATAGAAGAAATAGCAGCAAATTCATTCTTTTTACTCCATTATTTTTTATGTATATAAATAATCTTACCAAGTACATAGAATCAGTATGTAGACAATAATTCTTGATTATATACATCTGGATTATTCATTTTATTTTGTTGCCCAATACTTCTTTGTTATGAGTATTGTTTGTTTATCTTCAGTAACATTAATAGAAATTTTAAGAGATAAACTTGGATGAACAATGAGGACTGCATAAAAAATATCTTGTAAATTGGAAAGTAATCTCTGGACTAGCAAGTTTATGCCACAAATATAGACTTAACAAGTGATTATGAAAACTTACACACATTTTTATATATTATCACATATTCATTTAAATTACTTTCTATATATGGGAGGGAGTATCACATATTGTTGTTGTCATTTTTCTTCTATATATTTTGTCTGATTTATAATTAGAGTAATAGATTTTTTTGGAGAATCCAAAAATAAGTCGCCATTCTAATGGGAAAAAGGCAGCTTCTTTGTGGACCTGCAAATATGAAGATATGGACATTAACGTGTTGTACTGTACACTCGGTAGTCGGTATACAATCAAACAATCAATAAATAAAAATCCCGTGATTTATATTCTTGGCTGATTAAATAAAGATAGAATTTTTATCCAGAAGAAGTCATTCTTGGAAACTTCATTGCAAGAAAAAACAATGGATGCCTAGTCAGGCCTACACTATTAGATGGAACAAAATATAACCTTAATCAATCGACGTGTTGAACTTAAATCCATTTGGTGGTCGGTCGGAGATTTTCACTACCAACCAACCGACCAGTACATTGTCTTCTTTTCAGTCTATCTTTCAATCTCTTCATACGTAGTTTCCCTGGAATCCCATTTCTGGTTACATGCATCTTCTCTCTCTCTCTCTCTCTCATGAGCAGATTTCTTTTGTTGTTTGCCTTCCAACCTAGGAAACCCATGTCTAAAATATCCATATTTTATCATCCTAGAATCTAGATAGTCAATTATATATATATTTGGATCGACAGATTGACTATCATATAAAAGATATTTGGGCTTTTGCACCTTAACTGTTCGTAAAAATGCCTGCCATTTTCCCACGGATGAGATCACTAATTTCTTATCTGTCACGGGAACCATATCTTGACTGTTCAACTAATTTTCGATTTCCTTACTTTTTTCTTCATTTGAACCAAACATTTCACTCCCCTTCTTAATACAGATATATTAATTTGCATAAAATAAATCAAATAAGAAAAAAACAATAAAAGACAGCATGATAATTGATATGCTGTGTGTCTGGTGCAGTTCTTGGTTTCAGAAGTTGAACAGATAGTACTGTATTTCCATACATGAATGTGTCTTTGTTTCCCCCAACATTTCATGTTGTCCTTTTTCACTATTTGCATCTGTGACAACTATTCGGTTCTTTTTCATAATTCTTATTCACTTTTATTTTCATATTGAAATTTGATTAAATCCGAGAATTAAAATTGTGATTGTGATCAGAGAAAATATGGTACACGCAAAAAATTAACTCAAAAAGGCCATTGGCGTTTCAAATTTGTAAAGGGTCATATATAGTTGTGCATGGACATGGACATGGACATAAAAACAGCGATATATAAGAAAAAGGAGTTTGGTCTCTGCATGTAATGACACAAAATTTTAGGAACGTTTCGATTGCACACATCTGGCCTGTCGGTTGCTCTCTGGTTTTTCTTCTTATTTGCATTTTATTTTGTCATGCTGTGTTGGACACAATTTGCCTCTTAATCTAACTACAAAATACCTTAATTAACGCCACACCAAATTACCCATTATTACCAAAAACAAAATGAAGAAACAGAACTTCCAAGTTGCTGCAAATATATATTACTATGTAGAGAGAGAGAGAGAGAGAGAGAGAGAGAGAACTTGTCATGCATGACTAGCTGTTTTCCATGATGGAGGTCTCTTTTACAGGTCCAATACTTGGACATGGAGACCCCATTCCTTAATTTTTGTTAATATTTTCATATAATGTATTATATTTAATTAAAAAATATCTAAATTAAGGATTTTATCCTATAGTGTTTTAATTCTAAGTAAAATTCAATGGTTGACTTAACATGCAAAGTAAAAAAATTACACACAAACTATATTGAGTTTGTATCATTGTTTCGTATTTATGGTTTTGTTTATTCTTCTTAAAATTACAATTCTATTTAACGATACAACATATTTTCACCAATATTCATTGCTAAAACATAAAAATTAATCAATCTGATTTTTCTAAATATATTAATGATATATTTTTTTATAACTTGTGTATTATTATACGATCAAAAAGTCCCATTGTGGAGACAACTCGGCCGAGTTGTCACGATATGAGCCAAACCATGATTTGTATCCCCAACTCCTTGGAGTCAACATCAAATCCTATTAAGGATAGCTTGGGACGATTGTCAAATTGGAGTTTCTTTTTTTTTTTTTTTTTTGTGGGAATGAAAATAAAAATTTTGTGGTGTGATGTTTTTTTTCAATCAATTTTTCTTAACATCCGAAAAAGGGAAATTAAAAAAGAGATATTCTAGGTTATCCATTTAAAAGAAAATGGTGACGCGGAGTTTGGTTTCACAATCATAGGTATTGTGATTTGTACATGTGGAAATGCGAAGTAACTTTGTACACTTGGTGGTGGTTTTGCACGTCAGATTCTTAGAAATAAATATAATTATAATAATAAAAAGTTATGTGCCCATAATTTTTATCATAAATTCTGGCTGGCAAATTTTACAAACTTGTGGTGTAAGAATTGAAAGGGAGACGTGGTCATGTGTCACCCCCTCATCATTTTTTAACTATAACTATCCAATATAAAAAAATGCAAAATTATTTCACATTTAATTCATATATATATATATATAATTCTAGAGCCCAAAAGGTGTAATAGTACATGTGATGAAATTGAAGTGGATCTGCCTTATCCAAGTATTCTTTATTGATTAAAAAGGGTAACTAACTACTATATAAATGTAACATAATCTAGTCATCATCATTACTAAGTAAAAGATATTTAAAAATAAATAAAAAAAATTAATCAATTATGTTGTACCATGAATTCACATATTAATCGCTTATAAGATTTTTAACTAATTATTAAATAAAATAATGAAACTTTTAATTTAATTGACACTTGTTTGTGGACAATTTTATTAAACCATTTATAATAATATAACACTTTAATTAAAAAAAACTTTTTATTCATTCACTAATGATTTGTATGTGATAGAAATTATTAAAAAAATAAAAATAAAATAGAATGTGAAAGTTTTTCTACCAACGGGGTAGACAACTCTCCGCAATTGGCGGAGTTTCTCTCCCAGATTTTCTGGGGTTTGCTCGGTGTTCTGCCATGGCCGCTGCTGCTGCTGTCGCTGCTGCCGCCGATGATGATGATGCAGATGATGATGATGATGATGCAGATGATGTTGATGCTGATGCCGATGGTCGGTGTTCTGCCATGGCTGCTGCTGCCGCTGCTGATGCCGCTGCTGCCGCCGATGATGATGATGCAGATGATGATGATGATGTAGATGCTGTTGATGATGAAGCAGATGGTGTTGATGATGATGCATATGTTTCTTGCTCTTCTGCTTTCTTTTGTGTACTACTTTGTGTTCTCGGTCTTGTTGTCGTCGCTCGCTGCTCCCGGCTCCGCCGGATTTCTGCGATTGTTGTATCTCCTCCGGCTGCTTCCGGACTCTGCGTGTTTGGTCTCTGGGTGCCATCTCTTCTCTCGCGGAAAGACAGGGAGAGAGAGTAGAGTTTGGAAGGGAGGGTTTTTTTGTCTCATGGGCTTCTTGTGTGTATCAAAGACTCTATCGGCCCATATTCACTTTTGGGCCAAATTTTTTAATGCAGCCCGTGCTCATTTTGAATGTATTTTGTGTATTCATATTAAAATTGGATATATATTATCCTCTGTATATTTTTTGGTTTGTTTCCTCTTAATCCTGTTTTTGTAGGGTTTCTGATCGACCATTGTGTATGTTTTTTTTTTTTTTTTTTTTTTTGTTTTTTTTTTTTTTTTGGTTCAAAAAAAAAAAAAAAAAAAATATATATATATATATATATATATATATATAATTATGGATAATGATGAAATATAAAAAGAAAAAATAGTGGGGGTGGAGGTTGACGGTGCACGTCACGGAACTGTAGAGAGAAATGAGGAGGAGACAGAAGTGTAAATATATATATAAGAGTAAGTGTGTGATACGGCGCAGACATCCTCCTATTGGGAAGAATTGTTTATATGGTTCGGCTATGGCCTCTCGTTTCAGTGTTACAGTATTATTCTTCTCAGACTACCAAATTTTGACACGTAAGAAACATGTGGGTCCCCACTTTAACCCTGACCCACTTCGCTTTCTGCCTTTTTCATGTGGTTGGATTCCTTCTTTTTAGTCGCATTCCACCACTTTCCATTACCCTCTGCTCCACGACCGTATCTCTCTCTTTTTTTTTCTTTTTTTTTTTGGTGAATAGGACCGTATCTCTCTCTCTCATAAGCCGCTCTTTAAAGTTTTCGTTAATTATTTAAAATTTTAAAATTAAAGATTTTTTTTTGTATGAGAATTATTTATTTTGAAAAAAATTAATTTAAATATTGATTGATTTATTTTTATAATTTGAGATTAATTTAAAATATCTTTTACCTTTAAATAAAAAATTAAGATTCTATCTCTCGTCTTCTCCAAATTATTTTGTCAAAGCCTTCATTTTATATATATATATATATATATATATATATATATATATATATAAATGTGTGTATTATTTTGAGTAGTTTAATTGATAACAGTTTTACTTATAATTTTTAGATGTCATGGATTTGAAATACAATAAAAACAAAAATATGTCAATTTTTTTTTTAAAAAAGGAAGTATTTGTAGATATTTAGCATGAATATAACTAAGGTAATTAACAAGTAGTAAAAACAATATAATAATAGAATTTGTTTTATTAAAGACAAAAAATATTAATAATCAAATGTATGATTTGATTAAGAGTTTCACTCTGCGAGCGTTCCGCATGTCGAGTCCGGATTAGTCTTACCGAAAAGGTCGGACATCGAGCGCCCCAAGTGGGTACCAAATGTATGATTTTACTATAAATTCTCAAAAATCAAAATTATGAGACACGAGCAATTGTAATACAAGTATTGCTAAAAAGATAATAATATTGGATTTTGATGTGGCCTCCAATCTCCAAACACCTTAATCTCGATCCTTCGAATTCGTTCCTGTAAAATAGAGACTCTCCGATGATGCTTAAGTCAGAAACAAAAATGAGAGAAAAAACTGAAAAGATTAGAGTTTTTAGAGAAGAATTATATTTACCTCCTCCGATCTTGTATTTATAATAATATATAATTTTTTAATCGGAATAGACTTCTAAATGATTAAAGAATTTACCTTTTATTGTTAAATACATATTATAATATATATAATAAATAATAAAATAATATTATGATATCTACCATTTTTTATATATATATTACCAAATCGGTATTTGACTTTGTGGTTTAAGCTATTAGCCTATCACAATTCACAATACACATGCGTCAAAGATCTTAATACCGACATGAATTTAATTTAAAGGGAACCCATGCATATGGAGTTGTTTATTTGTTTTCTTTTTTTTTGAAAATATATATATATTTTTTTCTTCACATAATATATAAGCAAGCATAAAATATATGTAAAAGTATATAATAATAAATCTAAATACTGATTACTGTTAATTTAAATTATTATTTTTTTAAAAAAAATTATAATAATATTAAATAGTTAATCATAATTACTGCCAGCTATATCAAACAAAATTTAATTGTAGGTTGATTTGCCCATTTCTAATCATAATATTTGACAAATATCAAGATATATTTAACATAAAGTTTTGATATTATTATTAATTTTTTATCAAGATATCAATTTTTTAATTAAATAAATAATATCTTTATCTTGAATATTGATAGATACAAAAATAAAAATCTAATCTTATAAATACAGATTTAGTTGAATTAAGATTTTTTTTTTCCCCATCAATTTCGCATTCTATAGATATCTATTAATAATAAAACAACAATTAAATCAAAATCTATATAGTAAATTATATTTAAATAGGAAACTACTAAATGTAACGTAGCATTATTAATAGAATATATTAAATGAATCAGTTTCACTTAAATATAAATATATAAATATCTAATTTTAGAATTCGAGAGGATTAAAGAAAGATGACGAGGGATACCGAATTCAGGAGCTAAGCTTCCACCGAAAACCGTTAAACCAGGGAGATAAAGACCACGCTTCAATATCTTTTAAAATGACCGAAAAAACTTCCCCCCCACCGATCAAACATCTACTTTTAAAACAAACCCACTCCAAAGAGAAAAAACTACATGCCCAAATTTTTATTTTATTTTCCCATCTTTTTAATCAATTTCCTATTCGGATAAGGATAAAACCCAGCATCATAGGTTTTTCCCACATTCACGTCAAAAAAACAACTACTACTCCTACTACTGATCTATATATATATATACTTCACGTCTTAAATTCCGAAAACCGTTTTTCCCATACATTACTTTCTTCTTAATCCTACTATTATACATATATATAAACATATTCCCTCTTCGTCAAGAAAACAGAGGAAATTAACAAAAGTTTCTCAGATAATAATTTTAATGGATATGATGGAGAGAGCGTTAGTAAAAGAAAAGTGGGTTAGAGGTGAGACCATAGGCAGAGGATCATATGGAACAGTGAGTCTCGGCGTGAACAAGTCCACCGGCGAAGTCTTTGCCGTCAAGTCCGTGGAGAAGACTATTTCCGGTAGTGGTGCTAGCTTTAAACCTCATGATCAACTGGAGGTTCTGGAGAACGAGATTAGGATTCTTCGATCCCTTTCTTCGCCGTACGTGGTGGAGTATCTCGGTGACGGCGTTACGGTGGAGGATGTTCCCGCGGCTTCTGGGAATTGTTTTAAAAGGAACTTGTATTTGGAGTACTTGACAGGTGGCACCGTTGTTGCTGACTTGGCGAGGACTAGAAATCCCGGCGCTGACGTGGACGAAAGAATTGTAAAGAACTATACCTTCTGTATTGTTTCGGCGTTGAAGTACCTTCACTCTCAAGGCATTGTACACTGCGACATTAAAGGGGATAATATCATGGTGGTGGGTCCCAATTCCTCCGCCGCTAAGCTGATCGATTTTGGTTTCGCGATGGAGCTGAAATCGCCGCCGCGCCGCGGAGGAGAAGATGAAATTAAGAGCAAGAACGGCAAGATTTTTCCTCGGGGAACTCCGTTGTGGATGGCGCCGGAGGTGATTAGAACAGAGTACCAGGGACCGGAATCGGATGTTTGGTCTTTAGGTTGTACGATCATAGAGATGGTGACCGGAAAACCAGCTTGGGAAGATATAGGTCCGGCGGCGACGCTGTTCCGAATAGGTTACTCGGATTTACTTCCTGAATTACCAACTCAATTGTCCGAATTGGGAAAGGATTTTTTGAGGAAGTGCTTGAGAAGAGACCCTAGAGAGCGGTGGAGCAGCGATCAACTGTTAAAACATCCATTTATTTCGTCGTTTTCTTCACCTGGAAATTCGGCACATCATCAATTTACGCCTCGCTGCATTCTCGATTGGTTCAGTTTAGATTCAGAGGAAGAAGACGACGACGATGATGATCAAGAAAGAAACAACGATGGTGATGAAATTTGTTTCTCTAGAGTAAAGGATAGAATTAGGGAATTAGCTTCGGGGACGGAGTTTCCTAATTGGGAACCGGATGATGGATGGACAGTGGTGAGAAGTTCAGAATCTACAGATACCGCCGGACGATGCGGCAGGGACGAGGAGGAAGAAGAAGAAGGGACAAGCTCGAAATATTCGGAATTGATGAGGGTAGGATCGGAAATTGAGAGGGGAGGTGTGGTGGATTCCACGGAGATTGGACTTGCGAGTGGAAGGACAAGCAGAGAATATCTCCTAGATTCCAGCCGCAGTCCTTTGCAAGAATACCAAAACTATCGTCGAGACGTCGTCGTTTCCGCAAACTTTGGAGTTGGCCATTTATTAATATTGTTTTATTTATTGTCAAATTTTAGCAGTAGCAGCAGGGAAAATAACAATAATATTTGTACTCAAATTACAATTTTATTGAGATATACAAGAATATTTTGGTACATGATTCTTTTACTTGACCTCTTTTTTCTATTTTCCCCCCTGGATTAGGACATATGAGAAAATTTTCAGTCCAAACATTATTATTTATTTGCAGTAAATTACATGGAATCTTAATAAGAAGCATCATATCCAAATGAAAAATCGAAAATTACATAGAATGTGTAAACGAGTTTCACAATTATATACAATTTTAGTCAATGAGAAGAGTGGTTGGAGGTTTTTTTTTTTTTTTTTTTTTTTTTTTTATGGGTCGGCAATAGAACTTATGAGTTCGTGCCATGAATATGAGAATAACAATATTTATCAAAAAAAAAAAAAGAATAACAATATTTATGAGCCTGTGTCGTAATTATGAGAATAAAAATACCCATGATTAATTTTTGGCATTGTCTTTATGTATTAAAAAGATATTTCAAATTGATAATAAAAATCTAGACTTATTCTTATATACTTTTGATGAATATCACAATATTCACACCTTAAAGGCATAAAGTCTCTTTTAGGGCTTTATTGAACGTAATTGACATGAGTTTAAAATCAACCCTCTAATACCAATTTTAGACTCCCACGGATGTAATATGGTATAACACTTGATTCCAATAATTCTAGCTGACTCCACGCTCTAATACCGATTGTCACGATCCAACTCTACAAGTCATACTGCAATTATGATTAGTATTGTCCTCATTTTTAATGTAATACGAAATATCACAAAAAAAAAAAGATATTTATCTAGATAAAAGTGATATTAAAAAAAAAAAAAAAAGGGATTTTACACGTTTAAGGAAGTTTCCCACACGAAAGAACGAAGGTGGAAAAAACAAAGAGATAGATAAGTCAAGCAACTTCTTGAGAAAGAATTCAATGTATGAACCTCCAAAATTCGATTACCAAATCAATAATATGTAATTTTGGAAGGTTCTGTCTACTTTTGTACATTGTTTGGGAAGTTTCTTATCATTTATTAGGAAAAGAAAAAAAGAATGGCTTTTTTTGTCTTAGTGGCCAAAGAAGCTTCTAAGTTCAAATTATTGGACCAAAAAAAAAAGCATTACTTTTTATGTGCTCTTCCATTATGTGCACTTCTTTTAATTAATTAATTAATTAATTTAGTGTTTAACAATAGTTGATGGGTTATGGGAAGCAATAGCAGTCCCCTCTATCTCAAAAGTTTGTATTATATACATTACATACATTTAATGTAGAAAGAGTTAACGTCATGATTTTGATTCTTAAACTCCTTAATTAATCGAATAAACTAATAAATTACAAAATCCGTATTGAGTTGAGTTGTCTGCTGGTACGTTTGTATGCAACAGATTTGGTTCAATTCACTTAAAGATACGGCCTTCGCTTATGCAAGTGACTATTGACAAATGATTCATTATATATATATATATATATATATATATATATTATTCCTTAATAAGAGGTATGTGGTAGAGCGGTAGAAATTTCTCCTCCCTTAACTAATGGTCCTCAGATTTGAGAGAATATATATAAAAATTGTGAATAGAACTATATTCTGCCACGAAAGGCCCAAATAGTCCTTATTGGGAAAATTGCCGCAGTCCAGACTCCAGCCCATTCAGTTGATTTCCCATTTTTGCAGGCCCGTACAGCTTTTCTGAGCACACGTATTCAAAATTTTCATAATTGTTGTCTGTAATTGGACATCACGAAAAATATCGTCCGGTTACACGTTTTTTTGGGTAAGCATCGTCCGATTACACAAATAAGCACTATTACAAGTGTTATTATATTTAAAATTAAAATAAATAGTAATAAAAGAAAAAAAGATTGAAGCGGCTATCTTTGGTTCTCTCTGTTGCTGTGTGAGAAACAGAAAACCCTAGGCTTAATCCTTACATTTTTCAATCTCCATTTTCGTACAACTAAGGAATTTCTTCAATTTGGTAAAAGTTTCTGTTGTTAATGTCTTACTTTGTTGTTTCTTTTTGTTTCAATCTGATCCTTATTTTTCTGTTTGCGGCAGTGTACGGTTCGAAAAACTGCTCTGTAATCATGTCTGACGAAGAAAGGGAGGAGAAAGAGTTGGATCTCACGAGTTCTGAGGTCGTCACCAAATATAAAAGCGCTGCTGAAATTGTCAACAGTCAGTTCCCCGCCTCTTCTTCTTCTTTTTATTATTTCCATTTTTTTTTGGTAGTCGTGGTGCGGGTACTAATAATTTGTAGTGTAGCATGTAACTGTTCTAATTTGTGGCTGGAAGGAGGTAAAAGCTGTTATGTGATGCGTGGTGTTTGTTGCTGAATTAGATTTTGTCTCCGCTGGGGACCGCTATTTTACTGAATTTTGATACTGATTATTCCATTTCATTTATATATGTTTTTCCTTCTCTTTTTGTGTCTAATCTGGTAAATTTTATAATGCAGAGGCTCTTCAATTGGTGGTATCTGAATGTAAACCTAAAGTAAAGATTGTTGATGTGTGTGAAAAAGGGGATGCATTCATTAAAGAGTAATGAGGAGATACCTTCATTTAAGATTGTTTTTTTATATGGTTATTTTTTAATTTTAGATGTATTGATGCTTTAACATTTGGGCATAGGCAAGCTGGTAGCATGTACAAGAATGTAAAGAAGAAGATTGAGAGGGGGATTGCCTTTCCAACCTGCATTTCTGTGAACAGTACTGTTTGCCATTTGTCTCCTCTAGCTAGTGATGAGACAGTACTTCAGGAAGGTGATGTGGTAAAGATGTAAGTAATTATATATTACTAAACTTTGGTCTTGTTTCATGTTAAACTTTTGTATACTCCAACCTTACAAAGAGTGTATTGTGATGAACTTTTGCTTTTTGTGTGTCAGTGAGTGATGCTTTTTTTTTTTCCCCTTTTTCAGTGATATGGGGTGTCATATTGATGGCTTTATTGCTATTGTGGCACACACTCATGTGCTACAGGAAGGCCCTGTTACTGGTAAAGCAGCTGACGTCATTGCAGCAGCCAACACAGCTGCCGAAGTTGCTCTGAGGCTTGTGCGGCCCGGAAGGAAGGTAATCCTTCATTCCACCCCTAGGATTGAGAAAATTATTTATTTGTCTTGGTTGTTTGTAACATCAACTCAGTTGCCTGGCACATTTGGCAAGTCTTTTATTTATTCATTTATACTGGTTCTCTTTATGTATATGAGTATATATACATAAATACTGCATGCGGACTTTCTGTTTAACCCAAGGGACTTCCATCCTTCATTTATTTTCTTGCATGATAGATGATTTCTCAGACATGCTAGTAGAGTTTCTGAAGAATTGACCCATTTGTTACCTTTTATGGTTCCTTGTACTAGATACACCTTTTGATGATCTCTTTGCTGTGCGCACTGTTGGTGAGTTGAATATTAGAACTCAGCTTTAACTTTGATTTCTTTTGTACTATGCAGAATCAAGATGTAACAGAAGCCATTCAAAAAGTGGCAGCTGCATATGACTGCAAGATTGTGGAGGGTGTATTGAGTCATCAAATGAAGCAGTTTGTTATTGATGGAAATAAAGTGGTCCTGAACGTTTCTGGACCTGAAATGAGAGTAGATGATGCAGAATTTGAGGAAAATGAGGTTTATGCAATTGATATTGTTACTAGCACCGGCGAAGGCAAAGTAAGTTCATAACACTTGTTATAGGTTTCTCATTCGAGTTGTAAGATTTGTTAATTCATTTGAGGTTTATGCAGCCGAAGTTGCTGGATGAGAAACAAACAACTATCTACAAGAGAGCTGTGGACAAGAACTATAATTTGAAAATGAAAGCATCAAGATTTATCTTTAGTGAGATCAGTCAAAAATTCCCTGTCATGCCATTTACTGCAAGGTCTGCAACCATTATCTTGTTACGAGTGTTTATTCTTCATGAGAAATGATTGCTATTTTTTGGGTATTTATTTTTAATTTCCTCTTTCCCAATCTTTTTCCTGAAAAAGGGATTTGGAAGAGAAAAGGGCTCGCTTGGGGTTGGTTGAATGTGTGAGCCATGATCTTTTGCAGCCGTATCCTGTTCTTCATGAGAAACCTGGTGCGTATATATATATATGTTGTTCCCTGTAACAAAAGAGTCTGGACCTGTTCCCAAATTTTCTTCAGTAATCATGGAAATCATTTTTTTCATCTTTAGATTCCTGCTGTTGTCCGACATGCTTGACTTACACATCTTTTGGATATCATGCAGGTGATTTGGTTGCTCATATTAAATTTACGGTTCTTCTCATGCCTAATGGATCAGATAGAATCACATCTCATCCACTGCAGGAGTTGAAGCCCACAAAATCAATAGAAGATGATCCTGAAATTAAATCTTGGTTATCCCTTCCCATAAAGACGAAGAAGAAAGGTGGTGGGAAGAAAAAGAAAGGTAAATAGATTGAAGGAGGGCTTTGATCATGACCTTTTATATGGCCATTTGAAACATAATTGAATATTTGTCCCTATTTAAAATTGAATTTTATTTTATTTTTGCATGATTTAATGTGAAGAATCAGACATCGATTCAACAGAATATTGATTATGTATTTGAACATGTACAGGTAAGAAAAGTGAGAAGGGAGAAGACTCCTCTCAAGCTGAAGCAATGGATGAATGAACAGATGGTGCTGCAACTCAATGATGAATCTCTCCTGGAGGTGTTGGTCCGGACTCCTTCCCATTCAAGCTTCTAAGCTAAGAGAGAATTTATGGGATTTGAGTGAGATTTTCCTTGCCCTATTGGGGTGATGTACTACAAATTATACATATGTTACTCATCCTAATATTGACGTACTTTAAAGGGTTTTTTTTTTTTCTTTTCGACCTTTTAAGTTGCCAACTGACCGAAATGTGAAGTTTCACAAATGCATTTTGGTTGGGCGTGGTGCTGGTTGTATTTGCTGATCGTGGGACTGCTGATGCTACCTTGTTCACTTATTGTTTAAAAGAGTTCTTGTATCGGATCAGGGCTCCTATAATTTTGTCAAATAAGAAAAACTTAAATGTGACTATAGACAAATAGCTCTTTTTCCCTAAATTTAAGAATGTTTAGTTTATTATTCTGTGACTGAAGAAATGCCATTTGATGGTTCTTCACGATTCAATGTGTGTTTGTAGTTTGTTCTCTCTTCCACTTACAGTTTTCCTCAAAAAATTTTTGGAAACAAAAACTTTATATTTGAAAAAGAAAATCGTTTAACACTTCAGAAGAAAATTATAATATCTGTACTTTACACACATTATATATCTTAAATATTTTTTTTTTGGTCAATATTCTAATAACAAAATTGGTTAAATCAAAATATTTAAAACTAAATAGATATAATTTTATTTCTAATTTTTTATTTTTAAATTCCCACATTTCACGATGAGGTTTCATTAATTTTTATTTTCAAAAGTAAATATTCATTTTATTTATTTGTTTATAAAGGAAAAAAAAAACACTAACTTTATGAATTTTATTTTGAAATTTCTTTTCACCGCTCTGTACCCCTCGGTTGGTGCGTAACCTTCACGCCTCTTTCCTGTTCTCTTCTGAATTCACAGCAGTTGCTCGGTACTATAAAACCCTTCCAACCCCCCTTCCGCCTACATTTCACCACTCCCATCTACACCGATATCTTCTGTTCTTCTGGAAATTAGAATTTGAATCTCTCTCCTTTCACACTTACTAGCAAGTAACATGGCAAGCAACGAACCGGAGCACGCCAGAGAGGAGGAGGAGGCCGTAGCCGGAGCCGAGGACGAAGATACTGGAGCTCCAGTCGCTCCTATTGTCAGATTAGAAGAGGTTGCCGTCACTACTGGCGAAGAAGATGAAGATGTCATCCTCGATCTGTAAATTTTTCCTTCCTTTTTCTACTTTTTTTTTTTTTTTTTTTATCACTTCTCTTTTGATCTGCTGCAATTCTAGGGTTTATGATTGTTTTTCCTTTTCTGAAAATCTTGGGTAATAGGAAAGCAAAGCTTTATCGGTTTGATAAAGAGGGAAATCAATGGAAAGAGAGAGGTGCGGGAAATGTTAAACTTCTCAAGCATAAAGAATCTGGGAAAGTTCGACTTGTCATGCGTCAATCCAAGACTCTTAAGATCTGCGCTAATCATCTGAGTAGGTTTTTCGTTTTTCTCTTTTGTTTGTTTCGGTTGAATTTGGATTTTTTCTTTATTTGGTGAATCACTGGAGATAGCTATCTATTTTTTATTTTTTTTTGTTCTTTTCACTTGTGATCTAACATAATTCTCTTAACATTGTTATCATTGCAGTTTTTGCTAAGATGACGGTTCAGGAACACAGTGGCAATGATAAGTCTTGCGTATGGCATGCCTCAGATTTTGCTGATGGAGAGCTCAAGGAGGAGATGTTCTGTATAAGATTTGCATCTGTTGAGAGTAAGTCTGATTTATTTGGACGACTCTTGTTAAATGTTATGCTATGCTTGCCAGGGGTCTATTCTAAAATGATCGACCTAGATTTACCTGTCGTGCAAGTTTGTCTCTCACATTTTTGTTTTATATCTTGAAAGTATGCCATGATTCAGGGGAAAACAAACTCACCTGTATTAAGTATAAGAATTGACAACATCTTTGATGGATACATGTCCTTTTAGCATGTTTCAGGAGTTATCTGAAATTTTATTTTGCATATTCTTTTAGCATGGTCATTATTTGTCATATACGGTTACAATTTGGATGGTAATGCGTTTTTATTTTATTTTATTTGGACTTGATTAAAAGCTCTATGTGCACGACTGGTGGAGCAAAATTTTGGTAGATCCAGTGGTTGTTGATTGAGTAATGATTTAGCCAGTATTTGTTCTCGTTAAGTAGGTTGGGGAGAAACAGTAAATTCCTCACTTATGTTGGATATTTTGCAGTACTGGCAGCCTTTCTTTTGTTGACCAAATAGCTGGTTGTTGTACTTACAATGATGTAGAATTTTCTCTTAGATAGGGAAACGAGACTAGGAAGGAGGGAGCAGTATAGGGAAACATTTGATTCATTATTTTATCTATCACTTCTTTCTTTCTCATGTACCTATACCGTGTTTGGCCTTCCCTTCCCATCTTCTTTCCTTTGCATCCACTTTTATTTGTATGTTCCTAACTGTTCAGTCATTTACATACCACTCCTAAATTTGAGGCATTTTCGGGTGGACTGTTTTTTACTATGTCGCTTTATTAGTATGTTCCTAACTGTTCAGTCACTTCTTTTTTTACCATTAGCAGATTAGCCAATCTACGGTAATAACTGTGCTTTCATTCATTCTTGAACTCTGGGACTTCTTACTTATCCATGAATAGGCAAGAAGATTCTGTGCTGCTTTTTATTTTTTTATTCTCATGTCTATAATTATTTAACTACTCCCTCCATTTTATTCAATTGCCACTAAACAAAATTTTACACTCTTTAAGAAATTATGAAAATCCTATAATTGATTTGTACCCTCTGAGTTCTCTGTCTTCTATAAAGAATAATAAAATAATAGTTGTAAAATATTAATTAAAGGTATTGAGGAAAAAACATCATAAATATTACCTTTGTTGTATAAGGTGACATGTAAAAAAAATAAATTTATCTTGTAAATAAATAACAGAGGGTGTATTAAACATCATTTTCTGAATTTCACGACTTTGATGTACAGTTAAATATTGTTGAGGTTGGAAAAATACTAAAAGAGAGAAGCACGTGTTCTAGCTTTGCTTCAATTAACTATGCCTCTTGCATATGATGGATAGTTAAATTTTATAGGGTACCTTTAATATGCTACACTTAATTTCTCAATATTTGCTCTTTCACCTTTTTGCTTGCTGTGCTTGAACACTTTTCTCTTCAGTGAGCTAAGAGAGTGAACTATTTTGATACAAAGGGAAAATATATCTCTACAGGAGTAAAACATCCTATGGGATGTGTTTTCCACTGCCCTTCTTCTCCTTTGTTTTTCTAGTTCAAAGTTTTTTAGATCCCTCTTTGAAAGTCTTACAATTGCTTCAAATGACATTTGTATAATAATAGTGGTTTTGGTAGTAAATTTTGAAAAATATGTGAACTTTGCTGGAAGTTGAATGTGAAACTGCATAGCTGGATTTGATGATTATATAGTCAATTTAGCTTGATTCAAATGCCAGTAGCAAGGTTAAAGGAGGAAAAATAAGTTTATTTATTTTTTTTCCACTTTGTATCCCAATATTTTCTATTCAGGAAATTGATTACACTTCGTCTGTTCTGGATATGATTTGTGCTGCTTTAGCACCTGGAATTATTCTGATATGCTTGTCCAAATGGTTGTGGTTTGGAATGTTGACTGCTGATATTCTTCTTTTATTTTAAGATTGCAAGGCCTTCATGGAGAAGTTCCAAGAAGTTGCTGAATCCCAAGAGACAAAAGAGGAAAGCAAAGACGCATCTGCTACTGCTGGATTGCTTGAGAAGTTGAGTGTTGATGATAAGAAAGATGATGAGAAAGCCAAAGAGGAAAGCAAAGAAGAAAGCAAAGAAGAGGCTCCTGCTGTTGACAAGGAGGAGAAGGGATCTGAAAGTAAACAGGAAGAGAAGCCCGATTCTTCAACTTCATAAGATGTTATCTATATGATGGGGGGTTTTTTTCTTCTGCCTCAATCACCCCACCATTTCTTGGTGTGTCGAGTCTGGTCAGTGAAGTAAATTATGTTTATGGGTGGGAAAAGGTTTGGGTGTCATGGTTGGTTGAGGTCTGTCTGTCCCTGGTTAAACCTTTTGAGTCCTATTTTCTGGTCAGAGGTCGATGGAGTCCTGAATTTGATTTTGCGTCTGGTTAAAAGTAGAAGTTTTGGTCCATTGTACGAATCAACTCAGAGTCAGTTGTCTCTTGTCTACTACACTTTTGAGGGCCGTTTGTGCAAAAACATTTGTTTCTTAAATTTAAAAATGTTTCTTTTGCCACTTCTGGCAATATATAGCAGAATTGTTGGGTGTTTTGCAGTCAGCATAAATGGGTAGTGGTGGTGGTGGTCTTGAGATAATCATCCTCTTTTTATTCTCATCTTGTTCTGTAGTAGTGTCTTTGAAAAGCGTCTCCATTGGGAGATTTGACGGATTACATTTAGATTATTTAGATGGAAACTTTTTGTGGAAGAAATGTCCCCTCTGTGTGTACAGGTTCACCTCTCTGTGTAGGAACAAATCCAGAATTTGCCGAAACCATGGGATTTGACGTATGATACAGCTGGTTTCGTACTACAGGTAATAACTAAACTTTACACTCGGCTCAATATTAGAACCCATAGTCA
The DNA here is from genome assembly GCA_025388415.1 of Cynanchum wilfordii. NCBI lineage: Eukaryota > Viridiplantae > Streptophyta > Magnoliopsida > Gentianales > Apocynaceae > Cynanchum > Cynanchum wilfordii. Next base: position 541,625 of record JAHSUH010001291.1, on the reverse strand, counting down.
TCTCAATACTTACTCCAATTCAACAATTCTTGGATCTAAATATTTTATCCACCTGAACCCGGATCAGTTGCAACAATATATATATATATATATATATATAACAAAAAATTCAATAATATTTAAAAAATAAAATAATAGGTTTATATTTTCCAATATACACAAATTATTAAAAAATTATTTTACATTTCATTGCACACGTAAATTTGATACCAATCTAATAGCCTAAAATTTGAAAACCTGATCCAGCTGTCTTATCCATTCGGCGGCTTTTTAAGAAAGAAAGAGAACTGAACATATTATTATGCATATTGTCAGTAGCAGTTTGGACGTCTCTGTATTAAAATTTAATGACAAGGAAAGAAAGCATTATTAACTACTTCTTCCTCTTTACATTCCATGGGAGATGTTTCTCCGCAATATTTGGCGATCTTTTCTTTTTTTAAAAATATTTATGCTTAGAGTCTGAATTACTTGGTTTAATTAATTTGATTGAAATAAAAAAAAAAAATGATGAACTTTAAATTTATCATATTTGTAATTATCTTAATTTCGAGAGAGGCCAGGTTGTCAAGAATTCCTTTTGCTATGGTGGATTTTTTTTTTTTTTTTTTTGGGGGTGGGGGTCTTTTCCCCAAAAAGACTGGAAAAATGGGTTGGCAATTTGTCTTAGTGATTGATTATTAGGCATTTTGAGATTGAATAAGTACGTAGGTAGAGATGCCTGCCAGCACAAAATCAAAAGCTCCATCCATCCTTAAATAAGAAGATTAATTAAGGAAAAGAAGTTGTCATAATTAGTTGGGCTTTTAACTTTTGAATCATTGAACAAACTTTCTAACTTCTTTAATATTTTTGTAAATTAAATTAATTTACCTCTACGCCTCATTTATATATATAGACTTTCATTTTTTTCTAAAAATACAAAAGTAAGTAAGGTTACGAATTTGAATTTATAATTATAATTTCTTTTTTTAAATAGGGATTAATATAGATATAAACATAATTTAAATGCACCCTCCTATGGTTGAACAATTAATAAAGTCCCAAGTACAAATTTAGTCATGGTGGTGGTCCAACACAAATGTTAGGCTGGTTTCTATTAAGGGTTCATGGATTTTGAAGATTAAGACAGGTACCAAAGATCCCTGCCTTTAAATGATAAAAAGGGGCAGAGTAACTGAAAGTATGTTGACAAGAACATTTATTAAATTGCTTTGTTATATTAATTTATTAAGGTGCGAAAATAGTGATATTAATTTATTATATTCATACGTAAAATTTTGGTGATTTCACTAAATGGGGGGTCAAAAATTAATGACGAGTATCTCATGTGAAGAAGATGATGTTCATTATGCATTAAGATGACAGCAGCGGCAACAGATTATTAGATCCTAACGTTTTCACGTCATGACCAAATTTGGAGATGAACAAATTCAAGAAACGACCTCTTTTTTTTTTTTTTTTTTTTTTTTTTTTTTATCGGTGGGTGGTAAATTCAAGAAACGACTAGGACTTTTAACCCAATCAAACATGTCATAATTTTCCCTGCTATTTTTCAAATTGAATTTTTCCCAACACATGTGTTGTTCAAAAGCCGTAATTAATTAACCTCGGTAGTTTCAGTCCCAAATTATTGGCCTAAACCTAATTTTTAGGCTTTTAATGACCAAATATCCTTAAAACAACACATTAAATTGTCAAACAGTTGGGTGCCTTACCTTAATTTCTGTTACTAAGAAATAAATATTTTATTTTATTTGAATTAATGAAATTGGGTATTAATAATGTAAAGAAGATTTGGAGCCGTATTATTAAGTTATTTAAATTTATACAAATCAAACAGCCCTAAATTTAGGCATCTAGTGGAGGAGAAAGAATTGTTGCATTTCTCCAGATTTGTGCAAGAAAGTGTCAACAGCCATCTTGAGTTTTCACTGAACCCAAAATGGAAAAATTGAAAAATTTCAGTCTTTTGATACACCACAGAGAGAGGAAGAGGAGGGATAGGGAGGGAAGAAACATTGAATTCATTCTGCAACTTCCTCGTGTGCACCTCCTACATTTCCTGTTTGTTTGCTAGTGAGAAGTTACTGTGGTTCACCTCCTACATTCTCTTTTTATATTTCAATGGAGAAACTTCCCTGGGATCAATCAGCATTCTTTCTAATGCTCTCTTGCTGTTAAATTATTCTCTCAAGGAAATATTACAATAATGAATCCATTTCACTATCCAGAATTTTCTGAGCTTCAAACTACTCCTATTCAGGTAATTTTTCATCATTCTTGATTCGATCCTCACCCTCTGTTTTCTTCCCTTCTGTGTCTAGTTTTACTCTGAAGTTGTAATTTTTCCATTTTTCCGGGGACATTGTTTTAAAATCACTGTATTCTTGAGTGCTTTCTATGGAGCCTAATCTACCAATAATTTGCAAAGAAAGGGGTTCACAAGAATCTAATAGAACAGTGGTGATGACAGTAATTGTGTCTTACTGGAACAAAGAAGGGGAGTGGGCAGCCATTATGTATGTCCTAACCGGTTCAGACTTCAGAAAGTGGGTGGTGCAATGTTGGGGCAGTTTTTAGCTAGATAAATCATAAAGCTAGAAGTGCATGTCTCCAATCTTCCATGTCTTTGGTCCCTAAATATCATAGATTTTCATGCCTTTTGCTTAGTGCTAGAGTTCTTGTAAGCTATGGTAAAATACAGAGTATAACTGTGACATTAACTTCTAAAAGACTAGAGGATGAATATTTTAGTTATACATATTGTTTTGGAAGCATCCTTGTTTAGATGATATATTTCTTTAGTTTCACTAAATTCACAAGAAAATCTTGTCCAGAATGGTGTCCCTAATCAAATAGTGCTTCTTTCATGTTTAAAAAAAAAAAAAAGTTATTCTTGAAAACCTCAGAGAAGTCTTAAGGCTATTCCATCCTAAATACTGCCAAAAAAAGAAAAAAGAAAAAGAAGAAAAAATGAGAGAGAAAAAAAGAATATGTTTTAATTTTTTTCTTAACTCATACTAATTTCTTCTATTGTCCTGCATCAGAAATTGGAGAAGGCTTCATTTGTATCGGTTCTTACATTGGCTTATCAAAGTCTTGGGGTTGTTTATGGCGATCTCAGTACTTCTCCACTCTATGTTTACAAGACCACATTTTCTGGAAAGCTTAGGCCTCATGACGGTGATGTGGAGATTTATGGAGTACTTTCTTTCATTTTCTGGACTCTCACTCTTATTGCTCTTTGCAAATACATATTTATTGTGATGTCAGCAAACGATAATGGGGAAGGTACTACTTCATCCTGTTTTTGGTTACCAAATTATCATAGGTAGATTTTCCTTGCTTTTTCTTTATATTCTTTTTCCCATTTAGGTTCCTATTGTTTTTAAAGGTTTTCCTTTGAAACTTACAGATGCACATCTGTCTCTCTATGTGTTTTGATTCACTATTTCCTACAGTTATACAGAGTACTTTGAAGTGAATTATGGTAAAATATCAGTATTTTTTATGGTCCTTTTGAGCTTCATCCTCAAAGTCAAAAGGTTACCAGTTGCTCAGCTTAATGAGAAACTTATGAATTATTTCTTATATTTTTCTGGGGTTGAATGAAGGCTAAAGAAGATCCCAATGCCCCTTTTTGTTTAATGTTCAGGTGGCACTTTTGCCCTGTACTCGCTACTCTGCAGGCACGCAAAGCTTAGCATTCTTCCCAATCAAGAAGATAGTGATAAGGAATTGTCCAGTTATGCCATTGAAGGGTTGGAAGACACTTGGCAGAGCACTGCCCTGAAATCATTGTTTGAGAAGTACCCAAAATTTCGGCGTGCACTTTTGATTTTTGTTCTGCTGGGAACATGTATGGCAATCGGTGATGGCATATTGACTCCTGCAATATCAGGTAGATACAATAATCTGGAAGTTCTTCTCAACTTTGGGATTAAGTTCAACTGGTGCTTGGTTCTGAATACAACTTATGGAATTTCTGAAGATAAACTGAGTTTAGTTTTCTTTGAAGCAAGACCAGCATTTTTAAAAACATAAATAACTGAATAAACTTTTAGATATATGTTTTATTCTTTTCCTTATTATAAGAGTTTGTAACACTTTTCAATTTTCAGTTCTTTCAGCTGTTTCAGGCATCAGAGTTAAAGTCTCAAAACTTCATGAGAGTGAGTCTCAATCCTTCCAGGGATCTTTCTATTCAAATTTGACCATGTCACTAGTCTAAATTGATTCTTTTGTTTCTTCACCATCTCACCAGGTTACACCGTTCTCATCTCATGCATCATTCTTGTGGCATTATTCTCAATTCAACATCATGGGACAAAAAGAGTAGCTTTTCTATTTGCTCCGATTATCACAGCCTGGTTGCTTTGCATTAGTGGCATCGGCATGTATAACATCTTTAGGTGGAATCCAAACGTATTTCGTGCTCTTTCTCCTATGTACATGTTGTACTTTCTGAAAGAAACAGGCAAGGAAGGCTGGATGTCGTTGGGAGGAGTAGTTCTCTCAATAACAGGTACCTTTGTCATTCTTTTTATTATACAGTTATCCGTGGCTAAAGACTATGTAAACTCCAGTTTATTTGGTTCCTTTCAGGGTTGGAAGCTATGTTTGCAGATTTGGGCCATTTTTCCACTTTGTCCATTAAGGTAGGACTCTGGTCTAGTCACACTGTGATTTAAAATTTTCTTATTGTTGGAGGAAGAACATGAAAATACATTACTCTTTTGATTCAAACTATGTTTGGCAATCCTAGGTTGCTTTTACATTTTTTGTATATCCCTGCTTGGTTCTTGCATATCTGGGAGAGGCTGCATTTCTCTCTATGCACCACGAGGATGTTGAAAGTAGTTTCTACCAAGCTATACCAGGCAAGATATTTATGGAAACACAAAACTATTCTAATTTTTCATGTTAATGCTTTTGTATTCATGCCAATATTGTCTACACGCACAGAAGCTGTATTTTGGCCAGTCTTTATTGTGGCCACTTTAGCTGCTGTGGTGGGAAGTCAGGCTGTTATCTCTGCAACATTCTCTATTATAAGCCAGTGTTGTGCATTGCATTGCTTTCCGAGGGTGAAAATTGTTCATAGTTCAAGAAAAATTTATGGACAGATATACATTCCAGAAGTTAACTGGATATTAATGTGCCTCTGTTTAGCTGTGACAATTGCTTTGAAAGACGAAAACCGCATAGGCCATGCTTATGGTATATCTCGGGACTCAAAAACACTTTGATCCATTATTGCCTACACTATATTGCCATTCAAAACTCATGTATTTTTCTTCTTTGGTTTTTTAATAGGTCTAACAGTTACATCTGTGATGTTTGTCACGACATGCTTGATGACATTGGTGATGCTAATTGTGTGGAAGCTGCAGATTATAGTTGCTGCTACCTTCCTAGTGCTTTTTGGGTCTGTAGAAATCTTGTATTTGTCAGCAGCTTTATTTAAGGTCCCTGATGGCGGTTGGATTCCCCTGCTCATGTCTTGCATTTTAATGGCAGTAATGTTCATTTGGAACTTTGGGACAATTAGGAAACACCAGTTTGATGTAGAGAACAAAGTGTCAATGGGTAGGATACTGACACTGGGACATGGCCTTGGAATGGTTCGAGTTCCTGGAATAGGACTTGTATACACCAATATAGTGAAAGGGATACCAGCAGTTTTTGGACATTTTGTGACAAACTTGCCAGCTTTTCATGAAGTGCTAATTTTTGTGTGCATAAAATCTGTTCAGGTACCGCACATTAGCGAGGAAGAGAGGTTCTCGATAAGCAGAGTGAGCCCAAAAGAGTATGGAATGTACAGATGCATCATAAGGTATGGGTACAAAGATGTGCAGCAGGAAAGCTATGATTTTGAGAACAGATTAATATCTGAAATTGTGAAGTTTATAGAAACAGAAGGTGAGAGTGAAGAAACAGCATGCATCATGGTGGAATCTTCTGCAGAAGATTCCAGTAACTGGGAGAATGAGTCTCTAGAAGGTTCTGAAGCAATATTCTCATACCCAGATGGTGGAGAAATAACACTGGAGGAGCCTACTGAAGTAATGGAGTCTGATTGGCAGCTCAGAAGCCCTTCTCTGAAAGATGAAACCTTGCGCATACTAAAAGCTAAAGAATCTGGGTTGGCTTATATTCTTGGACATTCATATGCCAGAGCCAAGAAATCATCCTCAATATATAAGAAATTTGCCATTAATGTTGTCTACTCTTTCCTGAGCAGGAATTCTAGGGAACCAAATTTGCTTAATGTTCCTCATTCTTCTCTAATGGAAGTTGGCATGGTTTATCATGTGTAATAAATAACAGCATTTTTCAGCAAAAATTCTCCCTCTGCTGATTTAGGAACAGAAATAAACTAGTCATCAACAGTTTCTTGAATCCATTACCCAACAATCTTCAGAAAACTCATACCTAGTTAGTTAATTAGTTAGTTAGTTAGTTAGTTAGCTAATTAGTTATACATGATGATGTAGATAGCTGAGATCATAGACTGGGTTAAGAAAGAAAGTCTTGTGGTAAAAGAGCTTATATTTATATATAATATATATATATATATATATATATATATTTTCTTGATCTCTCCAGTATTTTGGTAATCATTTTTAGTACTCTAACGAATTAAAAATATATGTAAAAAATAAATAAGAATGTATAATAATATAAAAAAAAAAAAAATTTAAATGTTGTCAAAATATACGAAAAGTTCGTATAGTAGCGATCTCCCTCATCACACAAACTCTGATTGAAATGCCACGCTTTGGGCCAACATAATTCTGGCAAAAAAATTATTAAGAACCGAACTAATCAGTTTATTTACATTTTGCTTGGGATGTTATTTATTGATATAATTATTTAAACCTATAAATAAATGGATAATAATAATAATAATCACAAAACGGTTATAATTCCTGGAGAAAAATCAGAGAACGCTTCTTCTTCCCCAAGAAAACCGTTCAAAAGAAGAAGAAAAACCATGAGAGAGCGTAGTTTATTCCTACAGTTTCGAATCCAAAGCCACGTCAAAAACTTCCATACTATTAAAGCCCACAACACCTTTCTTCCTCAACTCACTAATTCACTCAACTTTAATTAATCTTGTTTAGAAATTCTTTATTATCAATCATGGATCCAAAGTTAGCCGGTAATGGTGGTGATGTGTCTGTCATGCACGGCTCTACAGCATCCGTAACCGGCGGGTCAGATGCTACCCTTGGGAGGCACATAGCAAGGAGGCTAGTGGAAATCGGTGTCCAGGATGTTTTTTCCGTGCCGGGAGACTTCAATCTGACGCTTCTGGATCACATTATAGCGGAACCAAGATTGAAGAATATTGGGTGCTGTAACGAACTGAATGCAGGGTATGCCGCTGATGGTTATGCAAGGCAACGTGGAGTTGGTGCTTGCGTGGTTACTTTCACTGTTGGTGGACTCAGTATCATCAATGCTATTGCCGGCGCTTACAGCGAAAATCTTCCTTTGATTTGTGTTGTTGGTGGACCTAATACTAATGATTATGGTACTAATCGAATTTTGCATCATACTATTGGTTTGCCTGATTTTAGCCAGGAGTTAAGATGCTTCCGCACTGTTACCTGCTACCAGGTATATATATATATATATATATATATATATATATATATATATATATCTCTCTCTTTCCATGCATTCATTTCATCAAATTTTTTTTTTTTTTTTAAACATTTTGTTGATATTACATATTACGAAGTTCAACTTGATATTCATTCCTATGATTAGAGAAAGAATATATATCAAGACTGTTTTATAATTTAAGAAAAGTGAAATCTTGTTTTTCTTTTAGTAAAATTTTATGTTTCATAAATTTTGTATTACTACTGTTTATCAGGCGGTGGTTAATAACATAGAAGATGCACACGAAGAAATTGACAGAGCCATTTCTACTGCTCTAAAAGAAAGCAAGCCCGTCTACATTAGCGTCAGTTGCAACTTGGCCGGCATGACTCATCCTACTTTCAGCAAAGAACCTGTCCCATTTTCCCTATCCCCCAAGTATGTATTTTATCCTAATCCTATTCCTCGTTCTTGATTTTTTTTTTTGTCAAAGTTTGATTTTTTTTTTTGTTTTTTTTTAATATAATTAATACAGATTGAGCAACCAAAAGGGATTACAGGCAGCAGTGGATGCAGCAATGGATTTCTTAAACAAGGCAGTGAAACCAGTAATAGTCGGAGGCCCAAAACTCCGAGTATCAAAAGCATCGGACGCATTCGTCCAGCTGGCCAACGCATGCGGTTTCCCAGTCGCCGTTATGCCGTCGGCAAAAGGTCAGGTACCAGAGGACCACGCGCATTTCATCGGCACGTACTGGGGCGCAGTCGGCACTTCTTTCTGCGGAGAAATCGTTGAATCGGCAGACGCCTACGTTTTCGTTGGCCCCATTTTTAACGACTACAGCTCGGTCGGATACTCACTCCTACTGAAAAAGGATAAAGCCATCGTGGTTCAGCCCGAACGAGTCGTTATATCTAACGGTCCAGCTTTCGGATGCGTTCTCATGAAAGATTTCCTTCTAGAACTCGCGAAAAGAGTGAAAAAAAATGAAACCGCTTACGAAAATTATAAAAGAATCTACGTTCCCGATGGAATCCCACTCAAGACAGATCCTAAAGAGCCTCTGAGAGTCAACATTCTGTTTCAACACATACAAAAAATGCTTTCTTCTAACACCGCCGTAATTGCCGAGACAGGCGATTCATGGTTCAATTGCCAGAAGCTTAAATTACCCAAAGGCTGCGGGTACGTTGCACGTTTTTTTTTTAAAAAAAAACACGTGTTATTTAATTTTTTTGTTTTTTAATGAAAAAAATAATTAGATTACAAAAGTTGGTGCTGTAGGTACGAGTTTCAGATGCAGTACGGTTCGATTGGTTGGTCGGTTGGCGCCACGCTAGGATATGCACAATCGGTGCCGGAGAAACGGGTTATTTCTTGCATCGGTGACGGGAGTTTCCAGGTGACGGCGCAAGATATATCTACGATGATACGATGTGATCAAAAGAGTATTATTTTCTTGATTAATAATGGAGGGTACACCATAGAGGTTGAAATCCATGACGGTCCGTATAATGTGATCAAGAACTGGAACTACACTGGATTAGTGGATGCCATTTGGAACGGTGAAGGAAATTGTTGGACTACAAAGGTTAAATTATTATTATTATTATTATTTTAAAAAACAAAAAATAAAAAATGAAATCTTGAATTCAGAAGCATGATTTATATATGCAGGTAAGGAATGAAGAGGAATTGATTGGAGCAATTGAAACAGCAAATGGGGAGAAGAAAGATTGTCTTTGCTTCATAGAGGTGATAGTTCACAAAGATGATACAAGCAAAGAGCTGCTGGAATGGGGTTCCAGAGTTTCTTCTGCCAACAGTCGCCCACCTAATCCTCAGTAGTAGTACTCAATCGTACTCTACCTATTTAATTCTTCTCTTGTTATTCAATTTTATTTACTAGTTTTTAGTATATCCAACAAATTTTCACTTTAATTTTGTTCTTGAGAACTCCTCTCTACAAGTGTTTTTGGTTTTTTTGTTTTTTTGAGATCAATAATTTATTGAGTTTGAAACGTTAACATTCCTACTTATTGTTTTTTATGATAAATTTGAGTTTTATTACAAGCGGAAAAAAAAAAGGAATTGGAATCCATTTATAGTATTTAATAGTTAGTTGTGGAAACAAATGAAAGTGTGGAGATGTACAACTTGCAGAATATCCATAGATTAATTGATAGATGATGAAAACTCCTTTGTATATATAGATCACATAAATGTGTGTGACTTGGAAATTTTGGTTGAAATTGAAAGAACCAAAATAATAAATTTCTTTGACCATAAAAATAATAATTGAGACATGCAACACTACGTGTGTTCCCCTCCAATTAAGGCAAATACTAAGACCCCTCAATTTGTACAAACTTCTATAATTGTGAAAAATAGTCTAGTTAGTTTCGTTTGCTTTATTTAGATGAAATAATTTATCAAGTTAGGGATTCGGATTAATCGATAAAAATATCGGATTATTTCAAATAGAATCAAATAATAGAATCAAATAAGGAATTCAATGCGGAATCAACCGACAATTGATCTAAGTTCATCAAAAGAAAGAAAAAGGGAAAGGGCTTAGTTCCTTCAGAAATGGGCAACTACATTTGAAAGGAAAAAACGTGGGTTGGACCGCCTACTAAAGGCAAAATTTAAAGATAACCCTATTATTGCTTTATTTATTAATATAAATAAATGAGACTGTAATATATAGAGTAAAATAGAATGTAATTTGATATTTGAATTCAACAACCAAAGTTTAGGGTACTTAAAACTTAAGTAGCACTCTTACCAAAGTTTGCTTGATGTTCCCTACTTAATCATACAAGTGTTTGATTTTATTGTTTTGTCTCAACTTCAACAACCCCCAAATAGTGTCTAAATTTCAATATTACATAACTCTAAAACAATGGTGTCCGAAGCAATAAAAACGTGAAAATTATCGAACCTTGACCACAATTATCCCATCCCATCTCAGGTAGGCTGTAATACTCTTCCCTCGGGTGTTGTTTTGGGGATTTTCTTTTTTTACTTTCTTTAGCTTTTTCCATCATTAATCAGTATCTTTCTTCTCATATACCGTTTCTTTTAGCTACTTCTTTTACATTGCTTCACAAGCAAAGAATCCCCACAAAATTTTAACCCTTTCTGCAAATCACCTAGCAGTGATCTTATAAAGATGGTATTTTGCATCTAACCTTCAGTAATTACTACTGTGATCTTAATAATGTACAGAACATGAAGCAAAGAGTACATCAGGAACTGATATAAGAGTGAGCAGTGAGTTCTATATATATATATATATATATATTATATAAATATGTTCACAGTTAAACCTTTGCAATCAATCAACATCATCGGTTGCAATCCTTACAATACATGTTGATGATATGTGTAACAAAAGCTCAACTTAGTAGGTTTACTAATTTTTTAATCAAGACTGTTCAGTATATGTATATATATAAATATTAAATGGCACCTAACATTGCAGCCTAAAGAAAGCTACTGAAGTAGTCTCTAATTTTATGCCAGCAAGAATACTAGTCCTCAGTGGAAGTGAGCAATATCTGTCTCAACACGTATATCCTATATAGGGGATGATATATGCTCTCTTTCTTCCTTTTTTACATTCGAGAGTTATACATACATGTCAAGGCTTAGGTGAGAGTCTCTTGCTTGCTTCATAAGCAAAGGCCATTTCCATTTCATAAGTGAGACAAAGAGATCAAGGAACACTTATCACTCTTGACTCCGCCACTCCTACTTCTTTCTCCATTTTTCTGGAGAAAAAAAAAAAAAAAGAGAAACGAGGAGGGAGGATGCCGATAGTTGAGGAACAAAAAGTCAGCAGCCTCCTCAAGAAAGAGCTTGAAGTTTCACGGTCCAAGATCAGTTTTCTTGAGAAAGAAAACCATGATTTGAGACAAGAAATAGATCGTTTGAGGGCACAAGTTAATACATTCAGAGCTCATGATCTTGAGAGAAAATCCATTTTATGGAAGAAACTGCAGAATTACTCCGTGGATGCCAAGCTCCCGCCTGAAAGATCTCATCACAGGCCAACTTTGTCACTCGAATTGCCTGAACAAAATTTTCTCTTGGATCCCAATCCCAAGGAAGATTTCTTAAAATCTGCAGCTAAGGAAGAAAGGGTTTCAAAATCACTGAAACCACCACCAAGGCCGACTGCTCCTGATCACAGAGTAGAACACGGGAACAAGTTGCCGTCTTTGCCAGTGCCACCACCTCCTCCGCCTCTTCCATCAAAACTGTTAAGTAGATCAAAAGCACTCCGTCGCATGCCGGAGGTAATGGAATTCTACCGTTCACTTATGAAGAGGGATGCCCAGAAAGATAGCAAGGCCAATTCAACGAGAAATCTACCTGTTCTAAATCCCAGAAACATGATTGGAGAGATTGAAAACCGCTCCAGTTACCTTTTGAATGTAAGTCATCTTACAGTTATTTTCTACCATCTATCAGTACTACTTGTCTAATTAAAACCCATTTTTGTTCTTTCCTCTAGATAAAATCTGACGTTGAAACACACGGTGAATTGGTTAATTCCTTGGCTAAAGAGGTAGAAGCTGCAGCGTTTTCAGATATTTCTGAAGTTGAGCCATTTCTGAAAAGGTTAGACGGAGAATTATCCCGTCTGGTTGATGAAAGGGCTGTTTTGAAACATTTCCCACAATGGCCGGAAAGAAAAGCAGATGCATTACGGGAAGCTGCTTGCAGCTACAAAGAGCTAAGAAGTCTTCAGTCAGAAGTCTCTTCCTACAAAGACAATCCAAAACAGCAATTGTCGGAGTCCCTAAGAAAATTGCAGGCACTGCAAGACAGGCGAGCATGTATACAAAATTGTTGCTGTAGCATATATTCGTGCATTTGAAGAAAAGTTTAATATGTTCAGTGTGCATTTCTTTGTGCAGATTGGAGAAGAGTGTTAACAACATTGAAAGAATGAGAGAAGGAATAAGCAAGAAATACAGAGAGTTACATATTCCATGGACATGGATGATGGATGCAGGAGTCGTTGGAGAGGTAGGTGACACACTGCTGACCTCTGATGAAAAGCTTTTTGATGAAATGATGGTTATTTCAGTGAAATATGGATAGTTTACCTGCACTTTCATTTTTCTTTTTCTTTTTCTTTTTTTATAATCTACAGTATGACGTGAGAACAGAGGAAATAGCAGTTTTTGCTTCTAAGTTTACCTGGTTACTGTAGTAATGTGAGAGATTTGTTCCCAATATTATCCAATATAAAATATACTAGATTGGAAGATTAGGCGAGATTAGTACAATAAACTCACATCTTCATCATTACATTCCTAAAAGGAAAGACTTTGGAGATCAAACCAAATAATGGGCAATCATAATCTTGCTTTGAATTTGAGCAATAAATTGCAATCACAGTATCGATTACACAAGATTCTCAAGTAAACTATAGGGCCCAGAAAAATACATATGCTATTGAATGCCAGTCATCACATAAATTTTTCTCTGTTTTTTCTATGCTTATTGCCATTTGACCCAAGGACAAAACAGGGTTTTCTAAAGCTTCCTCCCCGCCACCCCTAAAAAAAAAAAAATATATATATATATATATATATAATTGCAGCTAAAATTTGGTTCAGTAAGTCTAGCAAAGAAATACATGAAAAGGGTAGCAAGGGAGCTGCAAAGCAGCGAAGCTGTACAAGAAGAGGATCTCCTACTGCAAGGTGTTCGGTTTGCCTATCGTGTTCACCAGGTAATCTCTAGTTTGCAACTCTGCTCTATTCTCTTTGTCTAGAAGCATATCTAGATCAATCTCTTTTGGCTCCTAATTAAAAATTTGTCATGCAGTTTGCAGGTGGCTTTGACACAGATGCAATGCAGGCATTTGAAGAACTCCGGAGAGTTGGTTGTCAAAAACATTAGGATTTTGGCTTTAATGAATTAGGAGTGACAATTCGACTGTATATATACATATATAGATAACATGTCTACCAGAAAAGATAAGATTTTGGGTGTATTTACTATTCTACTCATAAGTAATTTATGTAAGAAACTCTTAATTAGTCATATTTTGCAGATACGTTCTTTTGCTAAGGGACTTGGTACATTCCACATTCAGGTTACTTGATTTAAAATTGTGATACCTAAGTTCAACTAGAAAAGGGGATATTGTTCATCTGCCCCAATTTCACCGCAAGAAGGAGACAATGGCAAACTAATGACCAACCTTAGCTATATGTTAACTTCAACGCCAATTCAGATCAAAGCCAAATCCTCAATATGAGCCACAACAACAAATCCTAGCAGGCAGAGAAGTAATCGAATGGCCTAAATCATCAGTAAACTCCCAGCAGAAACCCTTGCATTCGGTATTTAAAGACTTTCATATTTCACCTCAAGAATCGTGAAAAACTAAAAAAGATTATATAACTTTTAAACTAAAATCAAGTCAAAGAAAGACAAAATTCAAATGCTTATCAACAGAAAATAAATTGCTCCGTTGAACTTCAACCGCAAAAAAAGTATTGTAGAGTACATCAAAACTATCATTGTAATTACTTTAATCAACAACTATAAAAGAAGCCCAATTTTACGAAATAAAAAAGAAAACTGCAAAATGTAGTAGCATGAGCGAGGTTACTTCGATCTCTGCCTCATCTTTCGGCGCTTCCTCTTCAATCTCCTCATCCGCTTCTTCTTCCACTGATTTTTTCCAATTACAACGAATCAAAAAAACACAATTTTCAACTATTAATCAAATAGAAACAGTATAAAAGATACTGATTTACTTACCTTAGCTCTCATTATGCTCTCTACCCGGATCGCCTTGCAAGAAAGATTGAAAGGTGAATGAGACTATGGAAACTGGGATTGCTTTTTAAAGGAAACCCTAAACCCACCGTTGGTAAAGTCCTTTTTTATGGTGGGATTCGGATCCAAATCCAAATCCAAATCATTCTCTCTTTTCCTTTTTTTACAATCCGATCCTCTTTATTATTATTATTTATATTTTTTCCCCGTTTCATTAAAACTTCCTCGTCTTTTTATTTATTTATCACTTTAAAAATGAAGAGAGAATATTTATTATATTTTTTAATTTAAATTTTACTATTAATTAAATACTTTTTTTTTAAAAAAAATTATTAATTAAAAACTTTAAAAAATATTTTTAATTTTTTAATTCGAAATTAATACACAAATACTTCAGATTTTAAGTGGAAAAAGTAACAAGTTTGAAAGTCAAGCCTAAATTTTAGGATTGAGTGATAAACAAATCCGAATAAATTGCTGTTAATAACAATCACTGAAATCATTTCTTGTGAAAACCAAAAGGAAAGCAAAAAAAAAAAAGCAATTCAATTCATTCATGAATATATAGAATCAAAACTTCCAAATTTTCTTCTCAGATTCAATTCTGCTGTGTTGTGTAGGGTTTCAATTATGGAGAAGGATTGTTCATCACCATGGACTATTGAAAACCAGAGAATCATTGTCACTGAATATTGGCATTCATGGAGGTTTGCAATTTCTTTCTTCTATATATTTGTTCACTTACCAATTCTATTTGAGAAAAATTGTTATAAATGCTCTAATTACTGTATAGTTATTACAATAGTTATACTAACTAAGCTGTTTCTTTACATAAAAAGATCAAATTTTTAATACACATCTTCTACACTAATTTTTTAGGAAAAAGATTATTTTTCTCTCTAAATCATATTATTAGCGTTTTTATTACATTATTAAAAGTCTATCATTCAATGTATCAAAACATAGAATAAAAGATATGTTCTTGATATAATAAAAAAATTCCATTACGAATGGTACACGAACGGAACACATCAATAAAAAGATTATTTTTGAAGCTCAAAAATAACAATATTGAGTTACTTTTCATTATAAATACATTGTATATGTATATATAAAATACATCCACCTTGTTCTGTTCTATGTCCGGAGTTTACCCAGAGCGAACTCAAACCCGTAAAAAAAAAAAAAAAAAAAAGTCAATGTCTGAAAGAAAGAGCAGTTCAAAAATCTCTATCTATACTTTGTATGATCTTTATAAAACATCCCATTCCCATTCCCCGCCCTTCTTATCAATATCATCTCCTAGCCTTATATTTCATTCCTCCCTTCTTTTTTGTACATTCTTTCGTCCCTCATCTTCAATTTTTCAACCCCATTTATCCGCATACATTTTCCCGTCTTCAATTTTTTTTTTCTCCTCCTTCTGAAACCTCCGCAAGATTTCCCAATTTGATTTTTTTAAAAGTGGGGTTTTAGAAATTAGATTGCTTTTGTGTGTTTTTGAGAATGGGTACTGGTTCATCGAAGAGTCCTGATAGTTGTGCTCATGGCGGCAGTGATGACAGAGAAGAACAGGCTGGGGGACAGCTCTATGTCTCCCTTAAAATGGAGAATAGTCGAATGCTCAACGGAGGACTCATTCCTCACGTCTATGGCTCCGTTCCTCTCGTCGGTTCTTGGGATCCTTCTAAAGCCGTAAGTCCATTTTATTTTTTATTTTTTTAACCTTCATTTCGGGTGGTTTTATTATCTGACTCTCGTTCTCTTTTCATTTTTATTACTACTGATAATTAGCTCTCAATGGAGCGGGAGTCTATGTCAATGTGGGAATTGAGTTTCGTGGTTCCTCCGAATCACGGTAAAAAATCTTCAACCCGAGTTGGGTATAATTTTTTTTTTGTTAAGTATACATAAGTTCAAGTGATCAACTACTTCTCTATGAATTGATACAGAGACTTTGGATTTTAAGTTTCTATTGAAACCAAAACATACCATCGGGACTTGTATAGTGGAAGAGGGTCCAAATAGGCAACTGAAGGGGGGAATGTTGCAAGGAGATGGCAGGTCCGCACTGTTTACTTTGAATGGAGATGAGATTCTTGAGTACAAAGTTTTCATAAAAGCAGACAGAGTTTCCCCCTTTGATCTTGCTGCAAGTTGGAGGGCGTATCGGGAAAATCTTCAGCCTTCAACTGTTCGTGGAATTCCTGATGTTAGTATGAACTCCGTGGCCATGGTTGGCACTGAGGTAAGATTGAAATCAGATTCTTTTTGGGAACTAATTATGCCAAATGAAGTTTAAGGGGGTTTCGTATAACTTAATGTCACTTTAATAGAATGTGATGCATTGTTACTGCTGGCAAACTCGGTTCTCTTTTAGCATTACTTATATTAGGTTTATTGGAGGCAAACAGGAAAATGCTACCTGGCTAATATTTCTTCTGCCAAAATAGAAATTTATGCGTGTTTTTACTCCCTGACTTTCTGAGATCACTACTAGTGGAACAACTTGAGCTCCTAGATTTTCTGACTTGATCTGGAACCGCATTAACTCAAACTTATTTGGCAAGTAACCTGATGAGTTAAATGGACTTGATTTAGTAAGGTAAAAGCATAGATTAACCCAGTTGACTTGATAATTCTTGAATTGAAGAGTTTATACTTTGTTTCCGAATGTGTTATATGGCTTTAAACTCGAGAAAAAGTGGATTTCATATTTGAAGGCTGAAGCACTTGGTTATTAATGAACAAAGTACTGTGTGAAACGCGTTGAGAAAATTTTAGCATTCAAATAACTTAGCTAGATTTTTTTACATATTTTCCCTTAATATACTAGCATTAAAGATTTTTACCTGTTTTGATACGAAGAAAGAAAAGTTTTCTAGATGTTTTTGGAGACAAAGAAGACGTGAGTAAAAGATAAACTTGAGAGTTAATAATCCATGCTGGTGGTCTTTAAAAAATGCTGGTCCATTAAAAAGTTTGTCAATTAAATGTTTTACAGTTCTATCATTTCAAATCTGATGATTTCATGGTTCTGAATTCAGTTTTTGAAAATCTTATGTCTACAAGGGTTCTTCAGCAAGTTTGGAGCTTGATCTTGAACATTATGTAGTTCCGGCTCCAACAACATCCGCAAACTCTGGACAGGTTTATGCAGCTAATTTGACAGAGACTCCAAGGTCAATCAACCTGACTGGAACACTTTCCAACTCAAAAGCAATAGGTGGTGCATCACATTCACACAAGGATAACATTGTTTCTATGGATCGACCTGGGTTGATAAAGGTTGTTCTGTTCATACTTCTTATTTCATGATCAATATGATGTTTTATGCACGTGCTAATCAATGTCTATGAGGTCATACTTTTGGGTGTTTACCAGAGCATGTGCAAATCAATGTCTATGAAAAACTTTGACTTGTTTACTTTTTTGTTCTTAATATACCCATGGCTTTCTATATTGATATAGTAGCATTAAGTGTCTATTTTCGCACCTTTTCCTGCATATACACTAACTGTGTAATCTTGTTCTTGTACATCATGATTCAATAATGTATCTTTTAAATGATGGATTTCTTTTTCTCACTTAGTGCCCTTGATTTCGCATCTATGCTCGCAAAATTTTTAGAAGTTTTACAGTTTTCATTTTTATTCAAATCGAGGGCAGGAAAGGGTGCATTTGTGGCAGGCATGATTTGATTACTTCAGTTTGATATTATAAAGCTTCTGTTTTTGATTTTTACAGAAGCAACTTATGATTTCTCCACATAAAGTCTTTTCTTGTAATTACATTTTTGTGTCTCAAGTGTTGCTCTATCCTGAATCTGATTAGGAGTTAGAAGTTGTTGTTCCAGACCCAACAAGAGTGCAGTCAGGTTCTGACATGGTTGAATCAAAATCGCTGGGAACGTTTCAAACTGTGCAGAAGCAAGATAGTCACAAAGGACTTTTTGTTGATCGGGGTGTGGGATCCCCTAGGCTTGTAAAATCACCTAGTGCAACCACTTTTCCTGATCTCAAAAATGATTCAGAAGCCAAGGTTTGTGACTCACTGTATTCAGTCTGGAATATCACCTCTGACCACTCTTTATAATTATGTCTTTGTGCCCAGCTGTTTTCAGTTCACTAGCTTATCTTATTGTAGTGCCTGATTGATTGCTGATCTGAATTTTAGAATCCAATGCCAGCAGCTGCAGGAGCTGTTGCAGCTGCAGCTGTTGCCGATCAGATGCTTGGTCCAAAGGAGGATAGACATCTAGCCATTGTCCTGGTACCTTGTTTATGAACATCCTTATGACCTTGCATACTAAGTTGGAATCATTTTATTTTTTATTTTTTTATTTTTTTTTTATTATTATGTGTGAGCTTGATGAATATGACATAGGTTTCAGATGAATTTCAAATATCCAGTTCTTGATTCTTTATATTGGCTTCAAAAGTTTCATAATATCAGCAGAATTTCCTTGAATACATGTTTTTCTTGTAATCCAGGTTGGTTTGCCAGCTCGAGGTAAAACTTTTACTGCTGCTAAGCTCACTAGATATCTTCGTTGGTTGGGTCATGACACTAAACACTTCAACGTCGGGAAGGTAAATAAACAATTTCAGTATCATATGGTTCTCTTCCCACTTGCATGCTATTGTAAACTAGGGTTTATAGTAATTTGTGCCTTGATTTGTTGCAGTATCGGAGGCTCAAACTTGGAACTAATCAGGTAATATGGTTTTAGAAATAAAGAGTTAGTCTGGATTTTCTCTCCTTCACTGAACTGTTATAGTTAACTTCTGTTTGCTGTGTTGAAATATTCATCAGATTTTGAGAGCTTTTAACTGTCTCTTTACATTCGGAACCACATTTCTTTGAAATATATTTTCATTCTGAAAGATTCGGAATCACAGTCCATTTCCAATACATCTCCTTTTTTATTAGATTGCATGAATTTCTTCTCTTTGCAATAATTTTGCCTAATAATTGTTGCTGTTATCCTATACAATTATTTCTCATGAAGGTAGCTGATTTTTTCCGAGGAGATAATCCAGAAGGCATTGAGGCTCGTAATGAGGTAAATAAATATCTATTGAGGCTTTGAGAAAGCAATTTCCCCCCCTCCCCCCACTCCCCCACCCCCCACATTTAGTTAAATTATTTGATCACAATTATCTTGTACTTTTATTTTTAGTCTGATGAATGTTTCTTGTTAGTATTGTTATATGAACAGTCTCATTAGTAACCGTCTGTCCCCACTTGGAAATTTAGGGTTTTCACCTACAAGCTGGGATACTAATCAGCTTTCATATGCATAATAAGACAATAGTTCACAATATTTTATTGAATATCTTCCATTGTAGCTACTTATTCTGATTGTTTTATTGAGTTATAGACTTGCTTCCTTCTTCCTCCTATATACGTTCTTGAACTTTGTAGTCAAGAGGTGTGCTATTGGTGCAGTAAGACTTGCTATTTAATTAGTAATGGGAAGATAAAAAATTAGATCTTCTGGACCCTTAATGTATTCCAATATTCTGAAACTTAAAAGCATTTTGATACTAGATCCTGGAAATGAGGCCATGTGTGAGAAAAAGTTCCGTGGGAGGGGCAAAAATTTATGATCTTCTGGACCTCTAATGTACTCCAATATTCTGAAAAAGCATTCTGATAGTAGATCTTGGAAATGAGGCCATGTATGTCAAAAAGTTCGATGGTTTATGATTTAATTTTATTGCGCTTCTGTATCACATTTTAATTAATAAGCTGTATTAACATCTTTCTTTGGAACTAGTTTTAATACATGACCTGCTAGTAGGTAGCAGCTCTAGCAATGGAGGATATGATAGCCTGGATGCAGGAGGGTGGACAGGTGACTGATGTTTTTTTCAGTTTCTATTTTTTCCTAAATCTCATGCATGGCTAATCCTAATTCTCAACACAGGTGGGAATATTTGATGCCACAAACAGCACTAGATCAAGAAGGAATATGCTTATGAGAATGGCTGAAGGAAAGTGCAAGGTAGTATTTTGTAACGGCTACTCTACTTCCAGAACCATGGACTGGAAGGAGTATGGCATTTATTTTGGTATCATGTATATTTGTAATGAGCTTTTGCGCTTAGTATGCCATGCATTTCCTTCTCGTCTTAATTACACAATTAATTGAACTACTGTTAGCATGTTAACCTCTTTGATTAGTTGAACTTGTATAAGTTTTGCATATGTAGAAGTGTGTACATAATTTGATGCTCTAGATTGTTGTCTAATGTAGAATGTATGATTCAATTTGCAGATTATCTTTCTTGAGACATTATGCAATGACAAACAGATAATTGAGCGTAACATACGACTCAAAATTCAGCAGAGTCCTGACTATGCAGAAGAGTGTGTTGCCTAAATTTGATGTCTTTCTTATGATTACCAATGAAGCCATTTTGCAATAACAAGTGTGTACTTGTTTCCAGGCCAGATTTTGAAGCAGGATACCGAGATTTCAAAAATCGACTTGATAATTATGAAAAAGTAGTTCTCTTGAGACATATAATTGTCTTCTTCTTCTTTTGTTTCCTTTCTTTCCTTTTTTTTTTTTTTTTTTTTTCCCTTTAACAAGAAAAATATGTTTTACTTATTACATAGATTATTTCCTTTTCTGGTGATTTTCTCTGCATCCAGGTTTATGAGGCTGTTGAAGAAGGGTCTTACATAAAAATGATTGATATGGTTAGTGGTCATGGTGGACAGATTCAAGTAAGTATAAAATCTTTGCATGCTTTCAAGAAATTTCCATTATAATTTTTCATGTTTATGAAGTTTCTCCTGAGCATTGAAATGTTCTTCTTTCTGCAGGTAAACAATATCAGTGGCTATCTTCCTGGGCGTATAGTATTTTTCTTGGTATGTGTTATTTAGGACACTACATCTACACGTTGCCAGATACATGCACATTTTTTTTTTATGGGGGGGGGGATGGGATGGTGGTGGTGGGTGTGAGTGTATGTTATCTCTTCAAGAAAAGCTGGGTTGTTAATTCAATGGAGCACTGGGGCTTCATCCAGTATCCCTTGAATGGATTAGGCCCTGGTAACCCCTACTATATTTCCTTGTGCATGTGATTTAACTCATAATAAGGAACACTTGAACTCTCTCTAAAAGGTTAATTATAGGATATTTGAGTTAAAGATATAGACTATATTATAGAATTTTCAGGTAATACAATTTGACAATATTACACTGGATTAATTCGATGGAATTTGAGAAGAAATATTTACCTTTTTCTCTGTGGTAACGTCTATGTTTCTGTTTTCTCTAGGGCAGGAAGTTTGCTTACTTTACATGCTGCTTAAGAAACAGCTTCTTGTAATTTTCTTAGACAGCAATTTAGAGTTCTGAATTTTATGCAGGTAAATACACATCTGACCCCTCGTCCAATTCTGCTAACCAGGCATGGAGAGAGTCGAGATAATGTGAGAGGGCGAATTGGGGGCGATTCCATCTTGAGGTTTTTTCTCTTTATTCCCATAGCTGACATTTTAATGCCATAGACACACATGTTTTCTTGATAATTTTATAAAATGCTTAAAGACTTAGATCCCTCATCGATTCTCTTGTTCTGGATTTTAGCTGTCTGCACTAGGAGATAAGTACTTGAGTTGTCACTGAATTTATAAAGGTTGACAAATGCTCCGAGTTGATAAACTTAACCATATAAGTTCCTCATATTGCTTCCTTATACTACTACCATTTTCATACGGACCATGACCATATGCTTTTCCACTTAAGACTTCCTTACCATGTAATCTTTTCTAGCAACTTTCTTATTCTGTGTGAAAATCTTAATTGTATAGTGATTCTGGGGAGCTTTATTCAAGGAAACTAGCTAATTTTGTGGAGAAGCGTCTGAAGAATGAAAGGGCAGCTTCTGTAAGTTTATTTTTATTCATATATATATGCTCATGTTGAATTGCATTTAGCATGAAAGTCCACTTATAATATGCCTGTTCTGAACATTGATCTTCGTGTTATAGTAAAGGCTTGTGACTTTACCTGTCTAAAGATGTTTGCTAAGAGGTCTTGTGAAATCAGTTTTGCAGTAGCAATGTAAACATATCTGCAATTTTGTGTTTCATTTTCTGTGACTTAGATATGGACCAGCACACTGCAGAGAACAATTTTGACAGCAAGTCCCATTGTTGGATTTCCCAAGGTTTGTTTATTCACTTGAAATGTCCATATCCTCATCCATAATAGTCTACGTTTCTTCATGTATCTTGCCCTCCATTCTTTCCCCCTCTCTTTCCTGTAGATACAATGGCGTGCATTAGATGAGATAAATGCAGGTGTTTGTGATGGAATGACATATGAAGAAATCAAGAAAAATATGCCTGAAGAATATGAGTAAGATCAATGAAGACATACTTTTGTGGTAATAATGTCTCTTTGCTTGAAATATGTGGTGTTCTGGTTTTTCTAACTTCGCTGGCTGGATGCTGAATCACAGGTCACGCAAAAAGGACAAGTTGAGGTATAGATATCCTCGTGGAGAGTCTTACTTAGATGTCATACAAAGGTGTGTAATCTGATCCTGAATATGAATGATCATCTGTTCTTTCAAAAACTCATCGTAACCTTTTTTATTTTCTAGATCAACTGACTTTTTTCATTTACTACAATACAGGCTTGAGCCAGTGATTATTGAACTTGAAAGACAGCGGGCGCCAGTAGTGGTGGTGTCTCACCAGGTTATACATAATAGACCCAAAAAGTTTATTCTCAGTGGAGAGATGTACTTATTATGTTTATTTGAAATATTTAACGTTCATCTCCAAAATTTCAATGTAGGCGGTGTTGCGAGCTCTGTATGCATATTTTGCAGATAGACCATTGAAAGAAATTCCGCATATAGAGGTAGGTAACCATGTGGTTTGCAATTCTTGTCAATTTGTCTGGTGGCTCATTATGCATTTGGTAGAGCTTTCTAAGGACATAAACATGAAAAGTTTACATACCAGTTGTTGTCTCATAATGAATGATGATTTAGTAGAGAATAATAGTTTGGGATTCTTAGCATGTTTGGTTGGTTATGCAAATTTCAGATGCCTCTCCACACAATAATAGAGATACAAATGGGAGTTACCGGTGTCCAAGAGAAAAGATACAAACTCATGAATTAAAAAGCGTGTGCTTGGAAAATACTCAGGTTGCTGACTCCACCAAATACACACACTGTGCCATCCTGACTCTCCTCCCTTCCTTCTTACATTTACATCCATTGATAGGTATATTAAAAAAAAAAAAAAAAAAAAGAAACAATGGGAAATACTGTAATTAGTCATAATATTGCATATTGATGAGATAATACTTACCATCATCGATCACAAAATGATTAATGTCTTATTTGAAGATTGAAATAATTGATGGAATTTTTCTATATTTCAGGTAGCATTTGCATAAACTACTCTGTTCACTTTCTCTCTCTCTCTCTCCCTCTCTGTGTTTATAATCTTTGTCTTCCAATCCAAAGTCTTTTGAGTCATGTGGAGGGTGAGAAAGAGTCAACAAATCAGCCACCTATAATTAATAGTAGAGTGGAGGTTAGGATAATTACATATGTATATATATATATGGTCACGGACAGAAGGGTCATCATATTTGCCTACGAATGAGGTCGGAGGTCACGGGTCCCTCCGCAGCTCCCCACTCCTTTTTATTTTATTTATTCAGAAAAGTGAACTTTTCTTTTCTTCTTCTCACTCGAATCTTGCCCCAAAATGTGGAAACCAACCACTAGGAAGTAATAGACTTCTCCCATGGACTATGACCTTCTCCTTAATTTCTTGACCACCATCATCAAACAACCATGGATATGGTTCTACAGTTCCAGTTCCAATCCCCAAAAAAACCCTCCTCCTTAATTTGCTAACACTGAAATCAAGACATATCTCGAGAAATTATGTTGCCGGGTTTAGTATTACATAGTACTTACAACTTACTAATTAATAAATAATGTGGCTTTGGGATCAACCAAATATATAATATATATAAAGAAAAAAACCTATTGCTGCCGTCGCCTTCACGAGTCCTTTATTTGAGCTCTTTTTTCATGCACCACTCAATGATTCTCCTCCTCCTCCTACTTTGACCTTGTGATCCCAAACTAAAAAAAAAAGAAAAAAAAGAAAAGAGAATCCCCCGCATAAATCACACGCAATCTTTCAATTCAATAAACGAGGCTGCATCCATCCATCCTTCTTCTTCTTCCATGCATCCACCATTGCTTTAAATTCACGCTCTTGTTTTACTACATAACATTCATGATCCATTGATTGATTGATTGATTGATTTTGAAGTATTAACAATAACACGATGTTAAACCCTCCTCCAACACCTGATGATCAGACATTATCCATAACTTCTTCCTCCTCCGATTCATTGAGAAATGTTTTCCACGGTATTCTCTCCTACGACAGCAACATCTTGCTCGCCGCAATCATCTCCTTGCTTCTGGTCATTCTTTTCGTTTTGCTACTCCACGTCTACGCTAAATGGTTCTTAGTTCACGCCCGTCACAGAAGTCGAACCTCCGTTTCCGTCCCACAAGTTCTCGCCACTCGATTTCATCACTTCCATTCCTTCACCGTCGACATCGACCACAGTACTACTGCTGCTGAATCTCCGACAAAGGGCCTTGAATCTTCCGTCATTTCTAAGATACCTTTGTTCGTGTACAAAGTGGATGAGGACGAGCTCACGAAGCAGCACGGACTAACGGAATGTACCATATGTTTGAGTGTCTTTGAAGATGAGGAAATGGGAAGAAGACTGCCCAAATGCCGCCACGCATTTCATGTTCCCTGTATTGATATGTGGCTCCATTCTCATTCAACCTGTCCAATTTGCCGTGCTCCTGTCCTCTTGTTGTCCGACACCCCAATTCTTGATTCAAATTCCAACCAATTAGACTTAGAATCAACAATTCCGAATGAAGAACCCATGATGATGACGACGAGTAATCAAGATCCTCTGTTTTTGGAGGTTATAGTTGATCTTGATGATGAAATTCCTAATTCAGAGAAAGATTCAGTATCCGCACCCTCCCAGCTGTCTCCTTCAATTGGGCACCTAATAAACGGGGATTCCGTAAATAAAACCGCAAGCAAGAACAGCAGATCTTCTGAGCGCAAAGTCTATCCATCTACCAGCGTCAATGATTAAATTAGACACTTTTGGCACACTCTTTTCAGCATCCATTCGCTACTCGTCGAAACAGAACAGAAAAAAAAAAAAAAAAAAGAACGAACTGGTACAGATCTTTTGTTCATAACTTTTCCAATCAATAAGTTTATAGTACAGATCTTTTGGATGGATATAAATTCTATTCATTTTTGTCTCGTATACTATTCATATGAAGCAA
Source organism: Cynanchum wilfordii (assembly GCA_025388415.1). Lineage (NCBI taxonomy): Eukaryota > Viridiplantae > Streptophyta > Magnoliopsida > Gentianales > Apocynaceae > Cynanchum > Cynanchum wilfordii. Next base: position 515,793 of record JAHSUH010001291.1, on the reverse strand, counting down.
GAGCTTTTTCTATAATTAAAGTTGCTAACTTTACATTTTTCCAGTTTGTTGCATTGCCCTCTGTATCTATGGCGCCACGCCAGAGTAACAATGTTACAAAGAAAGCATTACATTTATCTGTTACATCTCTGCTAATTTTTTTTTTTTATAAGTTACATCTCTGCTAATTAGGGCTATACAATATATATATATATATATTAGATCTTAATTAATTAGAGTCTTGGGAGGGAAGGAGGGGGGGGTGGCAGGGTAATGATGAACTGATGGGTGCTTTATCTGGACTACGTGTTTGCCATGGGCCTGGGTCTTTGCGATCCATCGGGCCCAAATAATGGGCCACAGTTCGGTCCACATATAACTTGGATACTTATATCCTAACTAAATTTGAATTTCGCAAGTAGAGGCCCAAAAGAAATATAGAATGGATCGTGTATTACAATCCAAAAGTATCCAATTCGTGCTTTTTGGGTCAACTGGGCTTGTATATATCTTTTTAGTAATTTAGGGTCACAAACATGATTATTAGGCCTTCCTGAAAGGACATTTGATGTAAGGCCTTGTGACAATCACTTAATAATATGGTGTATTCAGTATATCATCTTAGCCCAGCATAGTAAAATTCTTGACTAGAGAGAGGGAATTTGGATTTAGCTTAATTTGCACATGCAGAGTTTTACTTACTCGATAGAAGGGCTTCCGACTAATTTGAAAGGTTTAATTGCACTTGTTGAGTTTAATTTATTTTGGAGAAGGGGCTTCAAATTCACTCGGGTTACACTCGTAAAGTTTAACTCTTATTCGAGAAAAAATGGCTTCAAATAATTTAAATTTAGCTCAAGTTGTACTTGCAGAGCCTAACTATTACTCACAAAAAGACTTCTATCATAAGTCTTACAAGACGTTTGCCGCAAGTATCAAACTTATGATATTATATAACACATCATTCACAATGATATTTTCATATTGTGTTATAGCCAAGGACTTAGATTTCAAAATCTTTGAATATGTCCCGTGTTTGTTTCTCTTTAAGCAAAACATCTTTTTCCATTTTTTCATTTAAGATTATCCTTGGGATATATATATATATATATTTTTTTTTTTTCTTTTGCTCACGAAAATAATGAGCAAAACAAAGTATCGACACCCCCCATCCCCCCATGTAATCAAAAAAAAAAAAAAAAAAAAAAAAAAATATCGATCATTCACTGGTAAAAAATGACTTTATTGCACTTTACTCGATTGCTTTGACTTACTGGATTGCTTTCTTTCACCCCCACCATGGAGCCTCAAAAGTATTATAAGGGGAGGAAGAAAAGAAACTCGAATCCAATCTCACCTTCATATAAATTCTTTTACGCGAATTCTAATGCGTAAGTAAATTGGTAAAAGATTGTCTGTCTGTATTAAGTGATAATACAAATTTGAGTCCATACTCATGTTTAGAGCCAAAACTTTCTCATGCGAAGATTTATTTAAAATATAAATCAATTTCATAAATATACCTTAAAGATACATCTCATAGTTTAAGATTTATTTAAAACACTTCGAATATATATATATATATATATATATATATATATATATATATATATGTATCAAATATGTTGTGTTATAGAAAGAAGAAAAAGGGGTTATTCTGTAAATATGTCCATGGTAACCCTTGTCGGCAATCCCATTGTTAGAAAGGAAATGAAGCAATACTGACTTCACCAACATGTAGTAATTTCGTAATCAAAAGTGATGGAAGTGATAATTACAGTCACCAATAACGAACTTCCAATAAGATTCTTAACAGAAGTCATGACCACCATTCACCAAGGTTGGTAGTAGTTATGACAAGCACCAAAGGAAAAAAAAAGAAGAAAATTTTCTTCGTAGAATTTCAGGTGAAAAATCATTTGTAATAGGCAAATTATAATTCTTATACCTTCAGACCAAAAATAGTACTGCTACTGCTAGCTACTCTTGTCTTCGTCTTACATAAATTAACCTAATTCTCTACGAAGTCATTTTCATATATAGCTTGCTTTTCATGTACTTTTTTTAGCACATTTTTCTTCATTTTCTTATCTCAACTTATCTTTATTAGCATTCCCAGTTTTCTCTCTATCTATATATATATATATATATATATATATATGATCTTATATACTAGCACCTACTTGTTTTCATTATGTTTGTTAGTCGGTCCATCAGTTCAATTTCTCCAACAATTAATCCCTTTTTCTTTTTCTTGAATTTTGTTTTTGAATGGAGGAGAATATATAAATTAATCATGAGTTAATTGGATTGATTAAATGGTGTGATTGATTTGTACTACAAGAAAGGAAAGATGAAAAGTTACCATGATTAGTTCAAAGAAACAAAGGCTAAATAATGATGATGGTTAATTAATTCATTTTTTTTTATAATTACAATGTCCAATTTACAATTAGAAAAGGTTGACTTTAATTGCTTATTTTTTTCTTTCTTACTAGCCAAGTGGTCTTATCAACACTATATATATATATATATATGTGTGTGTGTGTGTGTGTGTGTGACTAATTAATTAATTAACCACATTGGAAGCAAAAATGATATTCTTTCAATAAAATCTCTTAAACTTGATAACATATAATCAAGCCCTAGAAAGAATTCTATCAAGCTAAGAGATTCCATATCTTTCAATTGTTCTGTAAATGCTTTTGCCCCCACCTATACATACATACATATATATATGAAAGTTTGCACCTTTTGAAACTCTTCTTTAATTTCTTAATATGTGAATATTAATTCAAACCATATTTTTTCGACAAAATTCAATTAATCTATAATAGTTCAGCTAATTATTACTTTTAATTTATAGGTGAAGCCATTCATGAATTCAATTGCATTTTTGTATACATGTCAGTTATTTACAGCCAATATATATATATATATATATATATTTAATATGAGGTTTGATTGAAGTAATAAGTACTACTATTACATGAATTTTCAAGAAATATTATTTAAACTGATGAATATATGAATATATGTATGTATATTCACAAATGTTTGACAAATATTATTACAACTTTTCTCAGTATAAACTGATGAAAATGAGGCCATTGACATACACTGTAAAAGCATATTCTATACAAGGTGCCATCAATATGTATCTATCTACCTCTGATGGCCTTATTCCTCAATATATTCACTTTTGTATTGGTTCTTTTACTGTTCAAATTACATAATACTACAAGGGTCTTATGAAAAAAAAGAAAGAAAAGAAAGTGGCTTATTCTTGGAACATTTAACAATAAGAAGCCACAAGGGATATATATATATATCACTGCTGCACCAGCTGAGAGAAGATTTTCTTTACTTAAAGCTAAAGTTGTGTAGGTTATCATTTTGGAGAAGAAGAAAAAAAGGGTCCTAGAGAGAGAGAGAGAGAGATGAAAGTAATAAGGAAAATATTTGGTGTAGGAAAATGGAAAAAAGAAAGTAAAAAAAGGGTCACCAATTGTTCTTTTGGAAATCTGCAGGGAATGGAAAAGAAGAAACATCTTTCATCAAAAATTCCTCCAAATCCCATTCTCCAACAACTGTTCTTAATTCATGATCACCTTCCCAGTAATTCCCAATCTGTCCTGATCCCATGTTTTCTACAACGTTGTTGTTTTCTTCTGTTGTTTTCTCAGCCTCCAATGGTGGAATATAAAGCTGTCCTTCACCACATCCACCAACACTGTTATCAAATATTAAATTTTCATTTTCATCATTTTTTGCACATTGAGTTGCACCTCCCATGCATGACTGTGGGTTAAAATACAGTCCACCACTGTTAAGGCTTTGCTCAAGCATTGGCAGTGGCATTAATGGATGATGATGATGATGATCAATCATGGTGGTAAGAGCCATAGATGAAGAAGCTGATGACGTGTCACCTCCATAATACATTCCCATTACATGTTGTTCTTGAACTGACGACATTAACCTTCCCATGATAACATCTCTTGGTTCTGAGGATGAATCACTTGTGTTTGGTGACGATGTAATTGAATTCTTTAGCCTCTTCTTTATGGTTGAATTCCAGAAGTTCTTTATTTCATTATCTGTTCTTCCAGGCAAACGTGCTGCGATTTGTGACCACCTTAATTTTCACCAAAAATAGACAAAGTAATAATATATATATATATATATATTAAAAATCATCAATACAATAATTTAAAGTTAGAGAAAAAATTGCATTTTTCTTTTTTCTTTTTTTGCATGTAAGGTTAGTTAGAAAAAAAGTGCATGTGCAGTAGAGTGTGTTTTGGAGTATCTTAAACTCCAAGGGCAGAGATGGGCACAATATATGTATGGTAGATGGAATAATCAAAGTACCATTCACCTACAGTCACTCACAATATATATATATATAAATACACAATTTTTTGTTTATTATACCAATACAAATATTAATAAAATATCAATACTTATTGTAAATATATATTTTTTAATGTAACTATTTAATTAAGACAATGCCTCGACAAAGTCTGATTGTTAGCATTCATAAAGAGAAAATATATGTATATAAAAAACTACTCTACACATGATAATCATGTAGGCATGCACAAATATCTTTCATTTGAATGTACATGTAAAAAAAAAAAATTCAACCAAACTAATGATTTTATATCCCATTACCATGTAATTGCTCATCTCTACCAAACTAATTGATGTTATCCCATTAAAACCCAACCCCCACGCACCCCAAAGTCTACATAATTTTAAAAGTATGGAAAAACCAAGTTGCATGGTTTACTTTTAGTAGTGTAATTCAATGTGTAACAGGTGCACACACACAGATATATATATATATATATATATATATATATATATATATATATATATATATATATATATATATATATATATATATATATATATATATATATGTTAATGTCATATATCGTTATGATTTCTTCTTTTCCAATTTTAGTTAACTAACTATTCAAAACCTAATGCTACTAACACTTCATCTCCACAATTGATGGTAAAGAATATTAATTTTAATATAATATATATATATGCATGAAGAGAGAGAGAGAGAGAGAGAGAGAGAGAGAGAGGGGAACCTGTTGCCAAGAAGAGAATGGAGATGGACAATGAGTTCTTCTTCTTGAGGTGAAAAAGCTCCACGTTTAAGATCAGGCCTTAAATAGTTAATCCAACGGAGACGACAACTCTTACCGCATCTTTGCAAACCGGCATTTCTTGCAACGTCGCTCCAGCAACCTTGCCCATTAGTCAGCATGTAATTCATCAGCTTATCATCTTCTTCAGGTGACCAAAGACCCTTTCTCAGCTTAACACCATTAATATTATTGTTACTACCACCATTACTACTACTACTACTACTACTGTTCTTGTTCCCAGAGAAAGGTTCTGGCTTCCTCATTTTTTCTTTTCTTTGATGGAAAAAAAAAAGCAATTAGCTTTCTCTCTCTCTCTCTCTCTCTCTGTCCTCTTCAGAACCCTTTTTCCCCAACTGTTTTGATGTAAAGGAGTGATAGTTTTATAGAGAGAAAGAAAGATGACACACACTGATCCGAAATAGAATTTCCAATTGAAATGATGATCATGGTCATCATGATGTTGATGGCAATGTGGGCCGGGCTTGCTTAAAAATGGGGAGAGAGAAAGAGGAGAGAGGTTGGTTGATGGGTCGAGTAAAAAAACGGTTTGGAATGAGATAGGTGGTCGTCTTGTCTTTGACTCCATACATTGTCTTTTTTCCTATGCATATATTTCTTCAAACTCAAGCTACCTAATTATTTGTATTTGCCAATCTCTTTACACTCACAGTTAAAAAACAGAAAGTTTGTTTTGTAACCAAGCCAAGACAAGAGACCTATTTGCTTACACCACACATAATCCTCTCTCTCTCTCTCTCTCTCTCTCATATCTCATGCATACCACACGTGAAGATGAAGGTAAAGGTAGTAGAATCCATAAAGAATTTTTTGACGGTTAAATATAATTAAACACCATGACTGCAAAAATCATGCACTCAAACATATTTATGTCACTACATAAATTACCTTCATACCATATTGATGTAACTAAAGGTTTCCGGCCAATGAGCTCTTATGCCAAACAAGAGGGGAGATTTCTCCCGAAAAAGCTCCGATGTTTAGTAACTGAAAACTCAAATATTAAAGTTAGAAATTAAGGATGAGAAAGTGATACATTTCATGTGACCATCATCTACTTCTTTATATGCACATATATTTAGATATTTATTTCATTGTCTCAATGTGAGATAAGATTTATATTTGTATAAGGACATTTATGCCCTTAATTGGTGTGTATATATATATACAACATACAATAATTTAATTATAAATATTGTCATCAATTAGCGAGATTTCTTTTTTTATTAATATAAAAGAAATCAAGAAAAGAAAAATACAGAAGTAAACTTTGTGTATTATATGAAAATTGTTAAAGAGATGAATCCTAGTAATTTCTCGTGAAAATATTTTGAACAAAGAAAATTAAGAGAACAATGCTTCACTTTGTATACTCTAAGTTCTTGGATTTTATATATATAACAATTGGAGTTTAAAGATTATAATATTTTATAATATATAAAATATTAGCAATATATTTTTAGGCCAAAGGGAGTAACTTATAATTAACTCCTCAACAAAAAGAGGCATGCATGCGGTAATTTGTTATAAATGATTTAAAGTAAAACTCGTGGATTGAGTAATCCTTCCAAACCATATCAAAGATCATAATATAGTTACACATACATACATATATGTATGTATATATATATGTGTGTGTGTGTGTATTAATGGAAAGGTATTTTTCAGGGCATGAAATGGTCCAATATGCATAGTTTAAAATCGGGAAGTGTTGATATATATAGAGATATGTGTGTATATATATATATATATATATATAAAGGTTCTCAACTTCCCACTTTCTTTTTAAACATCTGTTGGAAACACTTGTCCTCTTTATATGAGAAAAAGAGAAAGAGGGGTTTTCCAATATTTGAAAGACAAATACAATATATATTTTTTCTTGAAATGGACTTTATTTGCATGAACCCTAAATTTACTTAAACAGTAAATAATCAATATAAGGGAAAACAAAAAAAGAAGAATGATGGAATGTTGTCATAAGATGATTTGTCAATACGAAAATTCAACTTCAGGGGTGATTTTCATTAAAGATTGTGTAGTTGAAATTTGAACCAGAAAGCAACCACTATGATCTTCTTTAATTCCTTTCTTTCTTTCTTTCTTTATATTTATTTTTCATTATATATATATATATATATATATATATATGTTCTTGTTTTTTTGAGTAGTGGGCCAATTTGCGCAATAGGTTCTCAACACGTTGCTTAACTGTCATATAATCAATAATACTTCTTGCTTATGCATCAAAAAAAGCAAGGAAGAGAAGGATAAAATATTAGATGACTTGTAATTTAAGTAAGCGTGATTTCCTTCATTAGTCGAACTAATTCATGTGTTTTTTTTTTTCTCTCCCAAATGTCTTTTTCTATAAAAATAATACATGTATATATATATATATATATATATATAAGGGATAATCAATTTATTTAGGGTGATAAAAGCACGAGGGAAATGACAAAAGGAATAAAGACAGGCAATCATTTGTGGAATGTTTAAAAGGGAGGCTAAGAACACTAATAGTTATTGTATACTGAAACAGTAAATTAAGCCGTAACAAATCAAAGATCGGAATTCTAGCAATTATTGATTTGGTCAGGGGTGAAGCCGACGTTTGTCATATTCTTGTCATATTCTTAATATTGTTGTATTTTTATCCAGTTTTGCTTGCATGTGGAAATGGAGAAGAATGCATGGTAGCTTCTCTTAGATAAATGGTAATTAGTTGTATTCTTGCCACCCAAATTCATATATATATATATATATATATATATATATATATTTATATGTAACATATTAACTTCCAAAATTCATTTCAACAGTCTTCATGTTTCGTTGGAGCACGATTATAAAAATGTTTTCGATATTCCACTCCAAGAAAATATCAACATATCTAAAGGTTTAGTAAATATAAAGAAATATATATATATATAAATATATATATTTGTCATGTACACTTCCCATACGTTAGCTTAGGTGCTTTACTATAGCTCTCTTATGATTACCCTATTCAATATCAAGTTCTTTGTTTAGCCAAAATCTTGTTGTGGCCCTTTAAAAGCTTGAAACCCTATAGTATTTGGTGCAAGAAGATTCAAGATCCACATAAAATTGGACTACCCAAAACTATGCTTTAGCCAAATTGGCATTAGGGTAAGGATCTCCACACATTTTTATTTTTTTTATCCCTATTAACTGATCCAACCTTACACCATTCAATACCTTTCATCCTTCATTATTTTTTGAAGGGGCATAAGATACATATATATATATATATATATATATATATATATATGTTATATAAATATCATCCTTTCCCTTATATTATTATTATTATTAATTTTAAAGAGTGACAAATGATATATATATACGCATGAATATTGCACAAGTAGTTTGGACAAGATAATTATTGTGACAAATTTTCTACTTATTAACCATAGTCAATTCTAATAACTAAATTAAGAAGATTTCATATTCTTAATTTATTATTATGAAAAGTTTGGTACAATTTAATGAGATTAATGGTTTATTAAGTGGCTCCTTAACTATTTTATAAGTCTTTCAATTAATTTTTTTTTTATTTTTCAATAATATATATAATTTATATCAAATAAAAAATAGAAGTATATTTTTACAAAAAAAACTCAAACTAACACAATTTGATATATGGTTACGAGTTAATGTATGCCCTTTAAAAGGTTGATTTTCCAGTGTTATCTCCGTTCGAAAGTTTAAAGATCCACGAGTGTCTCACATCCACAAGAAATGTAAGACACACACACTCTCTCTCTCTCTCGAAAAATATATATATATATATATATATATATATATATATATATATATATATATATATATATACCCATTTAGCTAGATTTCTCATTACATTGACACCCCCTGCTTCTTTTTTTTCTCCAAAAAAGAAGGAAAAAAAAAAAAATCAAAATGGCAGTGAATAAAAAGTGTGTTATCACAAGCATGCTTACCATTTTTATTCTGATGACGATTATCTCAGCCGAAGGCGGAGGAGCAACAGGCGGAACAGGTTCTCCGCCCGCCGCATCACCATCACCAAAATGTGCTAAAGAATACATCAGCGTTCACTTGAACGACACAACAACAAGAACCAAAGAGTTTCTTAAAAACAACATCTTGAAACGTTTGCACGATCCGAAAACCTTAAAAACAGACAGACCATGTTTGATGAGATACTTTCAGGCATATCATGCTGCAATTGCTTCCATTGAAAAAGCTAGCCAAGATGTTTCGAAAAATGAGTTCTCTGATTCTGTTGTAGACGTTGTTGCGTACGGATCGTTCGTTGGATCAACAATGAAGCTGAATTGTTCCAGTAGTACATTCACGTCACCAAATTCAGATTTTTCGGGAATGTTGAAATGGATTGAGAGCAGTGTTTCTGATCTTCTTACAAGATTGATAATTTGCACTAATATTTCCAGGGGTGATGCTTTTGCTGAACCTAAGTAATTAAATCTGGTTTTTTGGTTTTTGTTTTTTTGTTTGTTTGAGAAGGAATTATGATCATAGGTTTTAGTTAATGATCAGTTAGGTTTTTATTGTATGTATTGGCTCTATGACGACTAGCTAAACTGTCACGTTGTTTTGTTATGAACACGTGACAATTCCTCTCATTTATTTTTTATTTTTATTTTGTTTTATTCTTTTTATTGAGAATAAAAGTGAACATTTTTTTCTTAATACATATATTTTATCTGAAAATTTGTGAATATATAATGGTATATAAAAATGTATTAGTTACTTATAGTAATAGTATATAAAAATGTGTAATTGAATATGATTAACAAACTCAAGTCGTGACAGATAACCAATTGAAACTAAATACTATATATATATATATATTTTACATGCATAAACAAATACAAAACTAAGGACAAATACACAAAAATGATAATAATAATTATAAATAGAGATTATAAATACCTCTTATTTAGCATTGTTTTACAAAACATTTCCATGTTTTTTATTCTTTATAATATTTTTATAGATAACAAACTTAGAAGTTTTCAATAATTTGTGAAACATCTTGAGCAATTCCAATATCCTTCATCGATGAGCAATGTCCAAGAGGCAGTGATGAACTTGTTCTGGCATTGAAAGCATGGCCATGTGATCTGCATCTTTAATCTCTGCTACATGTGTAACTCCAATTTCTTGAATTAACCATTCTTGAAACTCAACTGGAAATCCTTTGTCTTCTTTGCACACAATATAGGCACGTTTCACTGATCCAAATCTTTCAGTAGTGAAATTCTTGGCTTTTGTCAAATCTTCAATGAATAATGAACCTGATCTAATCAGCATCTGGGCTAATGCAAGATCCTGAACAACAATATATAGAGTTATTGATTTATTTACCTCTCAAAATTAGATACTCCAGGTTGAATCAGAGGAAATGGATAACAAGTATTACCGTCGCAGAGCAATTCTGGTAGAGTTTGGATGAGATAAATTGAGGACCAAAAAGCATTGATGTTCTTGGATCTTCTGGGGTTCCAGAGCTTAAGAACTCTGTGTCTAGCAAGAACTCTATTTTGTACCGCTCAAAATACTTTTTTCAACAAGTCAAAAAGGAATACAAAACACTGTTTTAGTTAGAAGCAAGAAAATTTCTAGTAGTATTTAAAAACTAAATTTAACACAGAACAAATATATATCATTTGATGAGAAAGTTTATCATTAAATGTAAAGCTAAGACAACAAGTTATTGTTGGAGTGGTAGTAGCTTTATTTATAAAGCTGATCAAAGGTCATGAGTTCAGAGTTATATTAAAAAAAAAAAAAAAATTAAAAGCTAAATGATTCACAAATTATTGCATAAAGTCAAACATAGTACAGTATGAAAAAAATAATGTTACAGTGAAAAGATAGGATGAGCAGCTTAATTGCAGCCACAAATTGTGGCACGACATAAGGTTGAGATTAAATTTCAATTATGGAATCCAGAAAACAGAGCTCTTTGATTTCTAAAATTGGAGCAAATCATAATTGAGAAAACACCAATAGTGAACTATGCATGTTTTGATGTAACTGTGACAATTTTCTTCCCCAACACATGTGAAAGAACAAATTATTAACTAACTGTTGACCTTGTTGATGGGATAAGACGGTGGATGATGAGAATCAGGCATGAAGGCGGCCATAAACACAGCAAGTGAGATCTTCTCAGGGAAGTGCTCCATGGCAAGGCCCAAGCTGAGGCCACCAAAGCTATGGCCAACAAGTACAACCTTCTCATGGGGAGGTATTTTATTAGCCATGAAATCCATCAAAGGAACACTGTAATCCTCAAGTGTACGAAGCTCATGGATGTTTTTGGTATTGATGCCACAGGCCGAAAGGTCAACGGCAGTTACCTGATGCCCGGCAGACTCCAGCAGTGGCTTAAGTTTGTACCAGCACCAAGCTCCATGGCATGCACCGTGTACAAGAACAAAGTGCTTCTTTTCTTTTGCTTCTGCTACGTCCATCCTGTTTCTCATTCTCTATGCTTCTCTTTCATATATATATATATATATATATATAAAAGTGCAATTGGCAGCGAATAGTCATCCATGTGAAAAAGGCAATAAATTTAAAAATGAATTATTGTATATATGCTCCCACTAGTAACTATATACACATGAATTGACGAATCATTTACTTGAAAAGGACAAAAATGTATATATACATATCTCTAACATGCCCTATCATTTTTAGAAGGGCAAAAATGTCCAAAATCCCGCAACTGAAAATTTCATTAAAAATTATTCCAATGGAAAAGTTACAGAATTTTCTGCTCTGGGAGGTTCCTGAAATTGTAACTAGTAATGGAAAGTATAAAAGATAGGAGTTCTTGGCTTTCCTGTGCATCGTCATCTCTGACTAAAGATACTTGGCCAACCATGGTAGCTCTTGGCTGTCTTTTAGTGCAAAACTCACATCATCACTGTCAACATCGCATCAAAGATTGTATTAAAGTTAAAACATGTCTATTCAATGAAGATACAGAAGTGGCAACTTCTGCTGTAAAATTTATCCAAAAAGAGCAGCACAATACATCAATGAGATCAATCTCAAACTAAAGGTCTCACATCAATGAGACCAAGTAATCCCTACTTAGTACCAACTTATTCAATTAATGACTAAAGCAATGTGGGGGTGAGGTTGTCCAGATTTATAGCCAGAAAGCAATATAATCTGAAGCAATGGAATTAAAATACATTTATCTCATTCTCAAGTTCAAGAAAATATGTCTTCAAAAATTCAGAACATATTGTAATGATTATTTCATGTGTTGTTTCTTTCAAGCACGTTAGCTCCAGTTATATGTGCTAATTGCTTAAGAAATAATTTAGATTTTCACCTTGGGACGTTGAGCTGCAATTTCTGTAATTTGTGCCTGACTCCTGGTTCACATAAAATAATTCTACATTCTCCAAGCTTACAACTGCCAGAGAATTCAACATTTAATTAGAAGTCTGTTAAACAATTGCTATATTACCCATATTGATCAGATTTACTTCTCACATGTAGAACTTGATATCAACCAACAAAGCATTAAGAATACAAATTCAACCCTTCTGTATCAACTTTAGCTTTTAGAGTAGGAGGCAAGAAATTACATGTTTGAGCCTTGTCTCCAACACCCATTTGTAAGTTATTGAGACTTTGTGTTCGCCCATGTGCCAAGAGGTATGTTAAGTATATAAAAATTTAACTCCAATATATCTTTTATAGTAGGTGGCAATTTGACATGTTATGTTGCAGGCCTAATATCCACCTCTAAGCTGTTAAAACAGTATTCCCATGGCTGTGTGTAAGCTTGCTCAGAAAGATCAAATAAATAGAAAAACAGAGTTTTCAAATGTTAAAGAATGAAATGAAATTTTATCCAACCTAAGAAGAAAATATACTTCTTCAGTTCTTTTTAGTTGCCAGGAACTAATGGACGAACTCCATTAATCCAAAATTAAATCACAGATATTTTAATAGTTTTGCCAACACAAAATATACACAATGTACTTTAATCTTGCAATAAATGCATCAAGGTACTGCAGGAAAAACTGGATACCACTCAAAACTTAACTGATGATACTGTTGCAAGGACAAAGTAGTATCTTACCCAACTTTGAGTAGTGTGTCCCATCCAGGAAATGCTTCTCCATTGCTTGAACAAAAGCATGACACAGTAACTGCCAACTGTAACAAAAAAATTTAGACATGAGATGATGACTTATAAAACTATATGTTTTTGCATCTCCCTACTTGCCTACCCCACTTCTTCCCCTCCTTCGATTTTCTTCTAAGAGAAAATCTAGCAAGGATGAGATGCAGACCATAGAAACTAAAAGATACAGTATCCATATAATTCAATAATAAAGTAGAAGAATGACTTCACCGAGAAAGAAGCATAAGAATAGAGTAAATAAGAATGTAATTCATGATGGACAAGAAAAAAGAAACAGAGAAAATTTGCTCTAGTTGTTCAATGAGCAATGCATATCCAGCAACAACATGCTGCAACATGTTCTTCAATCCATGTGGAATTACATGTGGGATATATTAGTTCTAATGGAAGATAGGGAGATCAAAACTACTTAGAATTCACCTTAGTCCTAATGAAATTATGCCCTCAATTTGGAAAGAGAATAAATCTTGAGTCACTATATTTTTGGGGGGGGATAATAAGAATTTCTATTTTGTTTTATATCAAGCAGAGATATCAGACCTAATGGGCTAAAGTAATTGTAAGTTTCTGGGCATTATCATGAACTGTTTTTGTTCGAAGAAATGAAATCTATATACTTTATTCAAGACATATAATGTTCTCTTAGTTCCACCAAAGCAAATTGTTCACCACAGGATAATAGCACTTACATCTCATTTAGGCTGGATTCTTTTAACAGGATTTTAGATTCAAGGGAATTTTGTAAATTTTCAATTTTTAATTCTTTAAATTCATCTTAACAAAAAATATTCTGCATTTTTCTCACTCTACAAATAATGTTTATGGGCATATAGACAAGATGAATAAAGACAAACTACTGTATTTGAATAGACAAGTGCTGGAATTTGTAAATCCAACAGCGATGAAATTCCATGAAATGAAATTTACTATAACTCTGACAAGAGAGTACCATTAAAATGAAATTCCTTCCAAATTTCCAGAGGAAAGAACAAACCACTAAATACAAATAACAAAGACATTAGCTGATATGAGAAAAAAAGAGGAGGATCTTGCCAGTTACCTTTCCAAAGGTTGTTTCACCCATCCCAGTCTTGTAAAGCTCATGAACCATAGCAGCCAAGAATATCTTACTCAATCTAGAACAGGTTTTCATCACCTGCAGGAGAAGGCATCTCTTGATGAGCTTGGTTGTGGATTGGAGCAAGAATGGCATTTGAGGTATTCAAAAATTTTAAAATCCTAAGGTGATTCAAAATAATAGGCAGTTTCTTTTTCCGGGAATGTAATTCAGTAGAAAATTATGAAGAAACTAAATAAAACTTGTGCCAGATATAATTATTTGTTAAGAATATCTAAAGAGTATGATTTTTCAAACAGATCACTTACAATGAAGAGAAAAGAGAAAAGAGAAATACTACTAAAAGTAACTTAAGAACGCTCCAATAAGACATGTAAATAATACAAGACCAATATAAAAATCAGACCTTCCTCTCCTTTTGTATTTATTTCTAAATAACATATCTAAAACAGGATATCATTCACTAATGATTTTGTTCTTTTACATACCTTATGTGAAAATACAACACTCGATGTTCAGTTCAAAAGAAGTAATTTTATAAGAATTCCATCTTAGAAAGTCAAGGACTCATTAAGATCATTCATTTGCCTCTTAAGAAATATTTTACCAATGAAGAATATTAAATTTACATTTCAACTAATACACCAAACCTACTTGAATATGAGGAGCCTGGAACATCTCCTTTATAGCTGCCTCAATGTCAACCCAGCCAACAAGAATTTTTCCTGCCATAAGTAAAGTATTGATTATTACAAGCCTAGAAATTGTGGAACTTACAGATCATGGTAAAAGAAATGCTTCAAACTAGAATACAATGACATTTCCAATTATTTTCACTTGACCAAAATCTGCACATCAGGAGACATATGCGATCTTCACGGCATATATTTGACTTTAAAAATAGTATATTTGCAAAATGAACTCTGAAACCATTCCATATTTGTAAAAAAGTCATTGCTTTTCTGTGATTAATATTTCAAAAAAAAAAAAAAAAAAAAAAAGAAAAATGATGCACAATAGTTTACTGAAAATTTTATGAAGAAATTGTTCTTGTTACACCATTCTTCAGCGTATGAATGCAAATTCTACACAGTTAAAGTGTTACCTGAAGAAGCAGAAGTAGGAAGTGATTCCGACTTCTTTGAGCGATAGTCTGCAAGTTCAGCAGCTCTCCTACATATCTCTAATGCACGTCGAGCATCTCCTGAAACAGCTGCAACCTGAATTGACAAACAAAAAGGGTATGTAAATGAAAATTTAAAGATAGGTGAGCTTTACTCCAATGATGTTTACACATGGATGCCTGGCAAGAATAAAGATATAATGGAAGCTCATTAAATAAATGTGCTACATAAGTGCAAACCTTTCTTGAAGCAAATTCAATTGCTTGCTTTTCAAAGGCATCAATTCCTTTGAGACGACTTGATATGATTTCTTGGAGCTGCTGGTAGTTATAGGGCGCAAAGCATAGCCTTTGTATGCCCATCCTACTTGATATCCTTGGAAGCAACTTTTCTGGAAGATCCATGGTATTAGCTATGCCTAGATCAACAGCCAAACCAACTGTCAGAATCACATTCTTATCTGTATTACTCCTGTATCAACATAAACGATAGGTGACTGGTTCTTACCTATCACAATCAGTTTGGAATGTGGCTTATTAGGCCAATCAAGAATATTGTACAAAACCTGTGACCAGTAAACCCAACAGAGAGTTCAAATGAGTTTCTTGACATTGCAGAAAGTTGATTTATCAATGTAATAATTTTCAATTTGCTTCTTAGTTACCGATTGATTTCTTGTGACTAAAAGATCAATTTCATCTATGAGCAGAATACAAGGTCTGTTATCCTCTTTGCCAAATTTTGCTCCGCTTGAAAATCGCTCATTCAAGAAATGTAGAGCCTTTTTCCAAGAAACTCTATGTCCAGTTAAAGCCTCATAAATAACCTGAAAGGAAAAAGAATAGATATATATATATTATTAGAAAGGAACAAGTGGTATCTAAAATGTTGGAAAATCTACTGTCTTATATCATTTCTTACTTTGTATGTGTTTTCAGGGGAAGCCAGCTTTAGACCATTTATCTCCACAAAACAATAAGGTCTGAGTTTCCCAGCATCAACTTCAGATCTCACATTTCTCATAGCTGCAAGTACACTCATTGTCTGTAGTTTGGCACAGAAAAGGTTAAGAAGTCATTTGTAAGAAGGCAAGCAAATAACCACAACAGATTAGGATGAATAATACCTTGCCAGTTCCAGGAACACCATGAATATAAAGACATCTCCCAAGGCATTGATCATCACATATAGCCCCTTTGATGAAAGCAGTTATCTCTTCCATTTCCCTTCAAAAAAGGAAATTTCATGAATGAATATGAAGATAAAAAAGAATCAAGCATGATTGGAATATAGAAAACATACTTGGTTCTACACGGTGGGGACTTGGGCAAGGATGCTAACAGAAGTGTAGCTTTTGCTTTTTGAAGTTCAGTTTGTCTATGGCATCTCACATGTTCTGGAATTTTCTTTACTCCAATCTTTTGAAGCCCAACAATTCGCCCCTTTCGTGTGTTCTGTGTTAGTTCAACACAAATTATCAGTCATCTAATATAGGCAATTGGCAGGAAGAAAAGCAATATCTACAAAGAAAATCCACACATACTGCAGCAAGTAAATGGCCAGAGGATGATCCAGTCAGTGACCTATTCCCCTTCTCCTCCTCATATTCTATGTCATCTTCAGCGTCAGAATCTGAACGTTCACAATAACTCCAGTCTTTATCACTATCAGGCCCTTCACCATCCTTTTCAAATGGAAGAGCTTATTAGCTGATTTGTCAAATCTATTACAATATAAAGTTTCACCAAATATTTTATGCAGATTCTTCAGCACTAACCTCTTTGACATCTTCAATCTCGGCAATGCGTTTGAAACTGTGCCACTTAATGTCATACTCATATTCACACAAAAAAATATCATCTCCTTCATCAGCAGCCTTAGAATATCCTTTGGGATCCATCACACAACAATGCCGAATAATAGATTCCATCTGCAGAACAAACAATGGTCTCATTATATATAACACAGTAATATTCTCTTCTAGAAGACAGATAGTGATCTCAAATGATTCAGTTCGTGAGAAGTAGGCATAACAAATTTTTTTTTTTCTCACAATTATTCTAATTTATTATTCTATTAGCTACAATGATATGCTTAAATGATTGATAGTGGAAGATGGCAAAGTAGGTACCTAATATTTACAAATACAGCAAGTATTATTACCTCCACATCAGCAAAATCGTTAGTTCGATATAGTTCCCTTCGTAAATTATGAGGCTGTCTTCCAGAAGCAGTCTCTTCAGGAATTATATACCAATGTGCCCGAAACCAGTAAATACCATCCACTTCTCTCCATATACTATCATCCCAAAAGATCATAAATGAGAAGCATAAAAGATTGCCGTAAAAAGAAAAACAAAATAATCAAATTACCACCAATGAATCTTGGGTCAAAAATCTAAATGCAAAGATGTAGCTAGAGTATGCGCACCTTTCAATCCTAGCTGCCCATAAATCACTTGAAAGCAATTTCTCCCTTGCAGTGCGAGCCCTCTTTCTCCCGTTAGGCGGAACAGGTAATGCAATATTCTTCCCCAATTTTTTCGCCTCACAATACTCACAAACCCAATCACCTTCTGGGATCTCTAATAGTGGTGGCTTCAAACACTTTAAATGAAACCCCCCAAGGCACTGATCACACTCAATCATCACAGCACTCCCAGCCTTAAAGCATATCACACATTCCTCCACTACAGGGTCATCATTATCCGAGCTTGCATCCTCTCTCCTCTTCACATATACATCATTCCCAACTGAAAATTCACCTCCATCATATTTGACTTTTTTGTAATAAACCCTTCTTTTAGGCTTCTTCGACCCCCTATTGTTTGCAAGACCAGCCTTTTTTTCTTCACTTAGTTTCCTTTTCCGTCTCGTTTCCACTCTATCTGGGGAGATAGGCGGTAAAAAATTTGGGGATTTTTCAACATTTTCGGTGCCTTTTGCGGCAGTGAAGTTGAGGGACTTACGCCGAGAAGGGATGCAGCAAGAAGGGACTGAAGGGGAGAAAACTGGTGGCGACAGGAATAACTCTTGCCCGGGTGTGGTGGTGGGGCAAGAACGAAGACGAGATGAGCGGCGGACTGGAGTAGGATCTAGGGTATTTGGTGTTGCAGGTACTGGAGTCGAGTTTGGGGAAGAGAAATTTTGTTGGTTATACTTTTGAGATTGCTTCGATTTCTTCTTTGGAGTTTCAGCCATGGGAGGTACGGCGGAGATGGTCGAGGAGGTAGCGGTGGTGGTGGCGTCCCTTTTTTACTTCTCTCTTCTTCTTGTGTATGGGGATCTCGGTAGATGGAGGCGCGTCGGGTCGGATTGGTCAGAAGAAGGACAATGAAATGGCGGGAAAGATGCATCGAAACGGTAAGTTTCCTTATTTTGATTTATTATTTTTGAGAAATAATAAATAATTAAAATAAGGAAACAATTATTATTTGTTTTTTTTTGCGTTTCAACTGAATTTATTTATTTATTTTTGTTGAAAACCTGAATTTTCTATATATAAAATAGAATAAAAATACAGGAAAAACATCTATCTAAACAGATTACTTATTTCAGGCTAAAAAGAGTTCTAACTGGATATAAATTTCATTATGTATATATCTATTGTATTTTTTTTAATTAATATAAATAAAAATTATAGTAGTTATTGATATTTACAAAAAATAAAAATAAATAAATTTTTATTTTTTAATGCTAAATTAAATATAAATTAAATCATTATAATTTCTTGCTTATTTTAGTGTACATAAAATTAGTATATAATTAAATCATGAACTAATGCCGTAGAATCATTTTTTTGATAGATAACTATGAAGGAGACCCCACTCCCCGGATCCGGATATGGATTATTCGAGTTAACTATGAATGACAATGTAATTTTTTTTTTTTTTTTTTTTTTAATAAGCAACAATGTAATCTTTTACTTCCTCAATAATGTAAAAGCATCTTTTTGATAGATAATTATAAATGACAATCACCTCTATTTATATAATCTTTTACTTCCTCAATAAATAACTAGATAAATTTAATCCAATTGTACTTAAAGTTCAATTAGAACTTTTATTCATCATCTAATTATTTTTAAATTTGAAAATTTATTTTATTTAATATAAAAAATTTTATATTATTAAAAATTTCTAGAATATTTTAAAAATATAAAAAGAATTTTGATAGATCGAGACGTTAATATTCTTCATTTCGATAAATTATAATCAGTAATAACCTTATAGAGTTGTTCTTAAATTCAAGTAGCATTCAATATGAGAACATAAAAAAAAAAAAAAAAAAAAAAATGTAACTAAAGATTCCATCTTCCTCCCAAAATCTCTTGGCTGGATCAAGTACCATAATACACTAATGCCATAAAACCATCTTCCGAGTAAATGCTACCCTCTCTCGCATTTCTCTTATAGAAAGAAAGAGGCCATTGCAACATTTAGATGAAATATGTAAACTATGACACAATCCAATACATATAGTAAGCATGTCTGGGGATATAAATGTACTAATTTTCAACCATATGAAAAAAAAAGTTCAGTAATTTATTTTATTCCCCCACAAAGACTGGGAAAAGAAGCTATCAGAATCAAGAAAAGACCGCAATATGTCACGAACTCAAAAGGCTGGGTTATACAGATTTCTGCTGACTAAACCGGAGAATCCCATAGACATCTATAATGCCAGGTGGAAAAACTGGATCAGTGGCCGCCCGAACAGAAACTTTGGCAACTGCAGTAACATTGACAGGAGGAGTAAATAAAGGACCAACAAGGGGAATCTGGCTCAGTGGTTTCGTACGTTGAAAAATCTGCAGAAGAATCATTTGGAACAAATCAATTCACCAATAAGTTCCTAATCGAACTCCAGAATTCCTGATCTCTTAGTTGTTTCTTAATAGTGTACATAGATTGAATTGAAAGCCTGCCCAAGGGAAGGAGGGGAAGGAGAAGGTATGTGCAAATATATATACCCACTCAGATAATACAGCAGTTTGGAAGAATTCAAGATGGAAAGCCTATTACACGGCCGTGACTGAATAAGTCTATCCAATAAAAGGTCACCTCTAAAGGAGGACAATGTCACACTTAAATATAACACATTTGCCAATTACAGATGACTGCACAGAAAACATACCATTTCAAGAGGAGAACCGATTACTCCAAGAGGAAGCTTCATGCTCCCAACTCGACGAGTTCCATATATAAAACCAGGTCTCAAGATTACTCCTGCACCATATAAATCAGTGAATAAAAATTAATAAATGTACAAGACAGTTCTAATACAGAATTAAAGGTTCAATTACAACCATATATGTCAGAACCCTGCCTTAAAAGCATCTTTTTTTTCTAGCGTATAGGAACTACTTGATAAGCTTACAAAACCAGCTTAAGACATTACCTCCATATGTATATCTAGTTAGCAACTCTGTCTCAGCAGCTCTCTGCATCATGTCATAGAGTAAAATTTTATATAATTAAAAAGATGATGGAAGCAAAGCATTAGAAGGTCCAAAAGTACGACAATTTTGTCTCAAGTAACAATTGAGTAAAAGTCAATTGCTGACACTCTCCAATCCGGTGTAAATCCAATTATGTAGGACAAATGCTTCATTGAATGAATCGGGAGTATGTTAACTCATAAAAGTTCTGACAGTATGGATTCGTGAGGTTAAAATCTCCAGTATCTCTAGTATGGTGCATTGCGAGCTCAAAATATATAGAGCCAAAACAATGGAATATACCTTTCCCTCGTAATATCCTTTCAATAAATAATTTGCAACACCAAAATCAGCAGCAGATATATATACAAATCGTTTTACTCCTGCAAAGAAAGCAAGAAATCATGGTCAATCTATTTGTTTAAAGTTGCATTATGGAAAAGTTATGGTCATCCAATTAATTGGAAACAATTCAATTATACCAAATGGAGACTAGAAACTAGAGAAGGGGTCTCCAGTGCATCACAACAACAACACAGTTAGCAACTGAGAACATTCTGCACTATAGTTTCATTCATTGGATAAAAGAGATTTTGGAAAACAAAGTCTACAAAGTCCTGGATTTCATCAAGAAAGCCTGAGAAGTATAAGTCCAAAACTCTAAAAGAACATAATTAACTGGTGTACATAAATACCTTCTGCAGCAGCAGCCCTAATAGCATTTATATTTGCAGTTCCATTGATCTTATACATGTGTGAGTTAGAACCAAAGCCACCCACACAAGAAATCTGCAGAGTAAACCAGAAAAGCCTAGTTAACTACCCATTCAAATGTACTCAAAAGAACTAAATTTGCTTTGTCCAAAAAACAGGAGTTCCTCCTGTTCATCTCCTTTCAAGAAGCAATAAGCAGGAAAATCCAAATGACTTCTGCTATGAAAACATGAGGTGCCTTATAAGACATAGAAATTCACCAACAAAGCTAAGATAGGAGCAGGAGGGGAGTGACACAGCCAGTTACCAGGTTGTAAAGTATCTAATACAGATAATCCTTGATGTTCAACACCAGAAATCTTTGGTAATAAATTAGCTTATTACTTTCAGTTGACAAGCCCGAACTATATACTATAAGTTCATTTCCTCCAAAAAAAAAAAAAAAAAAAAAAAAGAATTTAAGAACCCTCTTTTGAAGCTCAACAGGAAACAGAGCTAAGATACAGACACAAAAAGAAGGATGAAAAGTAATGAGCAGAATTTAAGAAACCTAACAAGTACATACAACAGATGTGACTCCTTTCAAAGTCTCTTTCCATGAATCAGTTGAAAGAAGGTTTCCTGCCAGCAAGGCACAAACAAAAATTAAATATATATATATATATATAAAGATATTCCCAAGTTTCCAAATAAAAAGTGCAAAACTAGAGACTTAAATGGAACCTTGATGCCAAATCACATTGTTAGCCCAGGATTCTTGTATGGAGGACCTTCCTGTTCTACAAGAAGACAATCCCAGGTCAGTTGAACAAGTAAATAAATAGTGAAAATAATAATAATAATAATAATAATAATAATAATTGGATAAGAATATAGTAGAAAAAGCATTATTCAAGGTTTAAAGTACACATCCATAGATTTGTTACTCCAATTTTCTCTATCACGCAAGACATGTCCTATTGTTTCTTTTTCTTAAAATCCAATCTTGCAATAGAATGAGTCAACAACTAGAATGCTATACCAGGGAGTTCATCAGTTCATGAATATGCATAAAAGTTCTATGTTTACCTGCTAAGGCTAGCAACTGTGAGTCCACGATCTACTGCTTCTTTGCAAATATGTGAACCAACAAATCCGTTCCCACCCAGCACAAGTAACTAAACAGGGAGATGATGAAACTAATCAACAAGAAAAATTATATAAATGAAGAAAATTGCCAATGGGATACAACAAAATACCTTCTCTGTTGGAGGTGGTGGCATGTTTACTGTGTCTGCTTCCTCAACTTTGAAAGGCTCATCAGTCTTGTTTGAATCCGTGCATATGAACCGATGATTTGTTAATGCAGTCATACTACCAATAACATCAATGAAGTTAATTAGACCCATGCACATGTAGACACTAACGTAAAATAATTTTGATTGGAAAAGTAGAATTATGTAATTTGCGCCAACATAACTCAACCAATATTTGGATCTCCTCTACCTCGTCTAGAGAAAGGAGACACTCAGTCTCCTCTTAAATTCTCCAACATGATCAATGACTTGCTTCCTCACCTTCTAAAAAAAAACTAGGAGTTTATATTAGAAAAAGGTCCTCTCTGAGCCTATTCATCTTAGAAACGGGAAGCAGTGAGTGAAAATCCAACCAAGGAAATTCTTAAGAGTTCTAAAGAAATTATATAGAAGTGCTAAAATAATGCCACAGAAGTGACACTGATACAGCAATGCAACGGATATAATTTAGAGCTCAAACTTGCATTTCATTTGAAGCCCCAGCACAGTGTTTAAGCTTATGAATAGCTCAAATCCTACAACTCAGGTCCAAAAATGCTTCTCAATTTCTTCAAAAACCAAAAACCAAAAACCCTAAATTCAAATTAACCGAAAATCAGCGCAACACGGATAAAACTTATTAGCCAGTAGCCACACCATTTATGTCCATGACAATGGACTCAGATTTCCAAGAAGTTGATGATCATAACTACGGAACAAAAAGGAAATACTCAAGAAATAATTCCTATCAGAATGAACGGGAAGAAAGATACTAACCGACGTCCGGCGAGTAACTCCGATGACAGCCGACGGAGAACACCCCCGTTGCGACTAGCTACAAAAATCCCCATCTTATTGTATCCTTTGAAAAACGACAATGAGGGGAGAAAATCAATCTGATTGATAACTTTGCTGGAATTTCAAAGCGAAAATTTTGATCAAAGCAAAGAATTCGGACTGGAACCTTTTTTCTGAGTAGTAAAAGAGAAATTCCGGTTTGGGTTTCGAATTATTGTAATATAATTTTGTTTTTTTTTTTTTTTCCCCCTAAAATGGGGATTATTCGGTTGTGATTAGTCAGAGAAAGAAGTTTCCCGTGGGAATTTTAAGGTCGTTAAAGAGAGAAGGACACGTGGCAGACGAAGCTGGGTGACACTGTACTCATACGTGGCTCAATCTATTCCTTAGATGAGTGAATTTTTAATTAAATAATTTTAAATTCTTATTTAATAATCGTTTTGTAGATATTCATCTGGACAAATAATTATTTATAATTATAAGGATAAAAAGTATCCAACTTTTTTTCCATATTCTATGAAAATGCATAATAGAAGAAAAGATAATACATTAATAAAATAAATAGTACTCAAAGTCCATATAAAAAAAGATAGAGAATAATAATATTTCAACATAATTAACACACATTTTCAATACTATATATATATATATGTATATAATACATAAAATACATAAAACTTCATATAATTATTCATTTGATACAAATTGAAAAGTCCAAGAAATTCATCAAACAAAAGTTGATGAAAAAGATCACCTTTTCAATCCAAGAACATGGAGGACAATTCCAAAATAATCAAATACATAAGCAAGTTTGAAGAGCTGAAGTTTGTCTTGAGTCCAAGGTGGATATCTGAACCAGAAATCTGTAAGAAAGCTTCTTTTTGCTACCACTTTTTCATGACTGAAAGCTTCAAATGAAAACTTTCCATGGTATCTTCCAAATCCACACTCACCAACTCCTCCAAATGGAAGTGTATCAGCAGCATACTGCATTAAATTAATTAATTAACCACAAATTAATTCAAAATATATATAAAAGATATTGAAATTATTTAAAGAAATTGAAGATCATAAACTAATTACTTGGATAATTGTATCATTAAATACAACACTTCCAGAAGAGGTCCCAGAAATCAGCTTTTTCTGTAGCTTTGCATCCTTTATGAAAGCATAGATGGCCAATGGCTTTGGCCTAGCTTTCAAGAATTCAATGCCGTCTTCAATTTTCTCCACCTGTTTTTGTAGGAAGAAACATATTATGCAGAGTTTGTTTACATAAAGCTGAACTGATCAATAATGGAGGCTCATAATTGGGAAAAATATGATTCTTTTTACTTGTCATATTAAAAAATTAAAGATATTTTTTTTTCATTATATATATATATATATATATATATATATATATATATATATATATATATATATATATACTCACTGTAATTATAGGAAGAATTGGACCAAATATTTCTTCAGTCATTATTGAAGATTCAAGAGGAGGATTCACTAATATGGTTGGTTCAATGAACCTGTAATTAATAACTCAAGGAAAAAAGAATGATCAACGATACAATAATATATATATATATATATATATATATATATATATATATATATGTTATATTCACAGACAGATAATTAAATCATGAGAAGTTCTTGAAAGGGTTATGGAATTCAAAGGAAACTGCTTGCTTACAGGTTATCTTCATCGCATGAACCACCATAGACAATAGAAGCTTTCACCATAGGCTCTTCTAGGAGACTTGTAAGTCTGGCAAAATGTCTTTTATTTATTATTCTTGATATGCTATTCGACTCTTTTGGATTTTCACCAAACATTGTTAGGATTGACTCTTTCAACAATTCAACCTGCAGAAGAATATATATAATAGTTTCACAATTAAATATTTTTCCAATATAAGAAAAATCTTGATGAGTAATAATAATAAAAAAAAAAAAGTAATACCAGTGTAGATGTGAATTTCTTCTCACAAAGGATATAATCAATAGAAATGCATGCTTGGCCAGCACAAGTCCCAAATTTTGCAGAAAGAATCCTCTTGATGGCAATCTACAGACACATAATATATATATACAAGAACAAAGAAAAGAGAATAAATAATAATAATAAACCTAAAACAACCAATCTTAGAAACGTATGTCTAACCTAAAAACAAACCATATATATATATATATATAAATATTTATTCAAACTCAAATTTTTTTGAAACAGATTAATATAGAATATCATCATTTAATTTACAAAGTTAGAACTCGATAGAGATTAGATCAGAATTATGGATTAACGGATTGTTAGTATATATATATAGCTACAATATGGCTGGTTCTAAGAAAGGGTATAATTTTACCGTTTTGTCCCTAGAACCAGTGAGTGAATCAACAATTGCAGGGCACTTTCCGCCCAACTCAAGAATGACTGGAGTTAAATTCTTGGCCGCTGCAGTTAAAACCGTACGGGCAACGTTTGTACTTCCTACAAACAAATTAAGGACGCAAAACATTAAGTAAGGAGAAAGGCAGAAATTAATATATACATATATAGATATGTAGAGAGAGAAAATTAAATGTGTTCAAATTTTTTTAAACTAGAGAAATAAATAAAAAAAGAAAGAACCTGTGAAAAGAATTTTATCCCATTTCTGGAGCAAAAGTTGTTGACCAACAGAAGGACCACCTTCGATAACCTTAATAGCTTTGTTATCCAAATATTTGTGGATTGTTTTAGCGAGAATTGAAGAAGTTGCCGGTGCCATTTCTGATGGTTTTACAACCGCCACATTCCCAGCTGCTATTGCTCCGATCAACGGTTCCAATGACAAACCTATATATAACGGTACATTTGAAGACTAGGGTTTAGTTGCATTTACTGTTAGACATCGTTTTATTTTAAGTTGACAATATATTCCTAAATCCATTCTTATATATTTATAAAAAAATATTAGAAGGAGAGACTTACCGAGAGGAAGGTTCCAAGATGAAATAATGAGGATGAGACCCAGGGGTTCTGAAACCAATTCAGCTGAAGCAGGAAATGCAGCAATTGGCAACTTCGCCTGCAAAATGTATACATGCATGATTCACCAATAATCCTTCCCTTTTTTCTCCTCTTATATACATATATATATATATATATATATATATATATATATATATAGAGAGAGAGAGAGAGAGAGAGAGAGAGAGAGAGAGATGACCTTTTTACTTGACATCCATTGCTTTAACCCTCCTAATGCATAATTCAGTGTTTTCACTAACGGTCCTATCTGCATGTAAAAAATTTAAAAATATTTTAATATTTTAAATTGTTAATACAGTAAATAATTAATGATGATGTTAAAGTTTATCAGTGAAAATTAAAAGAAGTAGATATGGAGTATATGTTAGTATTAATAGTTAGCTAAAATGGCCGAGTACTCTAAAGAGACAAAAATCTTTCAATCACCTTCGTATCTATAATTCATCATTAATGATTTTCCATGGAACGGTTGAGAGGATTAGTCACTAGAAAATCACTATCTAGAAGACAGCAACATAAGAGTATTTAATTAGAGAAAATTGTGTTAGTCTAAAGGTTTTAGAGACGATTTTATACTGTATTTTTAGTTATGTGTTATAATTTTGAAAGTTTTTTTTTCATAATTTTTTTTTTTAAAAAAATATAGTTGATGAGTATATCAGATTAATTGCCAAAAAAAAAAAAAAATAAGGTTAGTTTGAAGTGATGGTTAGCTAAACTAAAGAATCCTACATCTTTTAATGGCAATATATGGTCTTTTTTTTTTTTTTTTTTTTTTGTCCCGCAAGGGATGGCTGAGTTGGTGGAGTAGGCTGCTGAGGACTGCAAGGTCCCTGGTTCAAATCCTACCAACGCCTTCTTGGCCGAGCCTATTACACAGGGTTTACCCAGTGTAATTTTACCCGGCTGACGTGATTTGCAGGCTATTGTGCTATGTCCGAGGGTTTACCCAGAGCGCACTCGACGAGTAGCGACTGCGGGTTCCCCGTCAACAAAAAAAAAAAAAAAAAAAAAAAAAAATATATATATATATATATATATATATATATATATATATATATATGGTCTTTTTCTAACCAATAATATCACAAAATTATACAATATATATATGTATATATTGGGAAATGAAACGTTTATCACGTCCACTAGTATTTTCTTATTAGAAAAAGAGTTTTCATTTGGAAAAGTAATCATAAAATGAAATTTGAATTGATCAAAAGTAACAATAATAGTTAATTAATTAGTGTTAGGTGTACCATGATCATCATAATTTGCTATTTCTCTCTTAATAATATATATTAATATATATATATATATGTGTGTGTATGTATATATATTTCAGTTGCAAACCAGAACACATCTCCAGGTTTGGGCAAGAGAAAAACCACCATTTTCCTTATCTGGTCTGATCACTTAATTATAGTTTCTATTTTTGGCAAATTATCAACTTAACTTATCTATATCCGACTCCTTGTGCGTACGTTAGTATTATTTTTATCTTGTGAACCTCAAATTATGATGCCTTATCCATAATTAAAGACTTAAAGTAAACCTAAATCACTCTTACATATATATATATACTATATAAACAAAAACAATACATGCAAGAGTATCCTTTCCTAATGGTGATTGGATCATAGACAAATAAGGGTGAAAATTAACTAAAGAAACTACAGACTTTGAATCAGAACCCATATACCACCGGGTGGGGATGAGAAAGAAAAGACAAGGGAAACAACACACACACACATATATATGTATATGTATGTATATATGAAAGATATGGTACGTACCTCATCTCTATATGTTTCAGCTTGATGTTTACCTAAATCTTGGTTGAGGGCCAAGAAGATATCTTCTTCATTTTCCTTGAGAAGAGTAAGAAGAGCTTGGAGTTGGGATCTTCTCCATGATTCTTCTTTTGTTTTCCCAGAAGTGAAAGTTTCAGTCAATTCCCTTAGAGCTTCTTCCATATTCTTCCTGCAGAGACTAAAGCCAATAGAACGAGAGCTCCTTTTAAACTGCTAGCTACCTTCTCTCTCTAATTCCTTTCTTTCTTTCTTTCTATTCCCTTTGGTGTAATAAATGTTGGTATACTCACACCCGGGGAAGAATAAGAAGAATACCAGTTATATATCGTTTTCTGAGGATAGGTATTTGTGTCGAATAGGAAAGTTTTTTGGAGGTGGACAGGCAAAGTGATCGAACGATCCTAGTAAGCTCATTAATTATGCGCACTCCACTTTTCTATGGTCCTTTTTATTTATTTATAATTTATTGTATAAACAACCAATGATATTATCATTTTGGATTACTTCAAAGTGAGTCTTACAATGTTTATACTACTAGAAAAATTAGGATTTGCGACGGCTCACAAATTTGTCGCTATCTACAATGGAAAAAGGCCGTTACATTTTGCAACGGATTTACAACTAAAAACGGTTGTCGCTATTTGCAACAGATTTGCAACTAAAAAGAGCCGTCGCTATTTGCAATGAAAAAAGGCCGTCGTTATTTGCAGATTTGCAAAGGAAAAAGACCGTCGCTAATTGTGACGACTAAAAAATTGAGGTGGCCGTCACAAACTGCAACGACTAAAAATTTGGTAACAAAATTTGGTCGCAAATTGCTACGGCTTAAGTGGCTTTCACAAAATCGGTCGCAAATTTACAACGGATAAAATTCAGTCGCAAATTTGCAACGGCTAAAAACCAATCACAAACTGCGAAGGTTTAGTTGGTCATCGCAAAATCGGTCACCAAATTTTAACAGCTAAAATTTAGTCGCAACGGCTTAGGTGATTGTTGCAAAATCGGCCGCAAATTTGCAACGACTAAAAATTCGTCACAATTTGTAAAATTGCAACAACTAAAAATCGGTCGAAAAAATCGGTGGAAAACTGCGACGGCTTAAGTGGTCATCGCAAAATTGGTCACAAATTTGCAAAGACTAAAAATTCGTCACAAGTCGCAAAATTGCAACGACTAAAAATCGGTCAAAAAAGTCGGTTGCAAACTGTGACGGCTTAGGTGGCCGTCACAAAATCGATTTCAAATTACGACAACTTTGGAGACCATCGCAAAATCCGTCACAATTTGCAAAGAGATGACCGTTGTAAAATCCATCGCAAATTGCAATGGATCTTAGGCCATCGAAAAAATTCGTCGCAAATTGCAGCGGATTTGAAGCCGTCGCAAATTCCAGTTTTTCTTGTAGTAATATGTCAATTCGCTGAGTAATTTTTTAGACGAACAATGCGAGACTTCATGTTACAACAAATATGTATTTATGGATATTTTTTCTTAATTATTGGAATAGGAATAATAAGAGAGCATTTAATTAATATGATTTCTTCTTGTTCCAACCGTCAACATCATCAAGTAAGAATAGTTACAAAACATTTTGAAATTTTATCCCATTTTAAAGGTCTTTTTGTTTTTCACAACAATTCATCAAGTAAGAAAAGTTACAAAACATTTTGAAATTTTACCCCATTTTAAAGGTCTTTTTGTTTTTCACAACAATTCTCTTACTTAATTAGTGAATGCAGCAATTAGCTTTATTTCTCAACATTTATCTTTTTTTTAGAACATTACATTTATTTGATGTAACATCTTTTAACCGTATTCAAACTGCTTCAGACTTTTATTGAGAGAAGCTCTTTTTATACCTATCTCTCTATAGGAGAACCAAACTTCTTCTATTTGAACTACTAGGTCTTGATAAATTTGCTAAAGAGTTATAATTCAAGTTAGAATGGTACAACTAACGGTATATAAATAACCAAACCATTATTTTAAGATAAAAGAACATAATCAAGAAATTAATTATGGAGTTATAAATCAATTGTTAGTATGGAGTACAACCTACTGCTAATCAGCTAAATTTAGGCAATTCTATCATACCTCAGAAATAGAAAAGAAAAAAAAAAATCATTATTATTATTATTTTGAATAAATGGTACTTTTAATTTTTAAATTATTTTTGTTTAGATAACTAGATTAAAACATTTTTTATTTTTTAATTGTTTTAAATATTTTAATATTCAAATTATTATATTTGAATGAATTGATTTTCTGTTATTTAGACAAATAAATCTTTAAATTACAATGATCAATGAGTCATTCAAATATATTGATCATTATATATATATATCACTATTTCCCTCAGTCTTAAATACGTTGGGATGAGTAAGATCAAATGAACTAAACTTCAAAATAAAATTGTGGGGATGGGTTCTGGATCAATAATATCTTCCCATGTGGATGTAATCAATAAATAGATTTTCATAAATTCTCATGTTTCCTGCCGACATGAAAATCAGTCCTCATCTTCTTTTCTTTTTTTTTTCTTTTTTTTTTTTTTAATATATATATAGAACAAAACAACCACTTGCAAAATCTGCAAAATTGACCATGGACATTAACATTTCATGAACAAGCTACTAAGATTAATATAAGTACACCTGAAATCTGTCATATTTAATGGGAAAGGAAACGTATTACCTTTTCAAAACCTCAAATCTGTTTTTATGCTAATCATCAAATAAATTTTTAATTAGATTTTATTTTGCAACTCAACTATAGGTGCAACTTTATTACAGATGGAAAGGAGGAGGTTAAAACTACAAAATAAATACAAATTGGAAATAATAATACTAATAATAATAATCAAAGCAACATATAACTAAACAGTGCAACACCCTGTTGTTGAAAGAGTATTAGCTACGCCAAGCATTCGTTTATACAAATTTTAAGTGTAAGTATTCAGAAATTTTAAAAGGAAAAAGGTAAGCTTCTAGCCAAATGAAACAGTTACGTATAGAAATAATGATAACGAAATGCGAAGGAATCCAAATTAATTTCTTGCTCTTTTCAGATATAAGAAAAAAAAAAAATGCCGTCAATTTGTCATTCCAACACACTATGATGCAATCTTTATTTAACTAACAAATACAGCCACAAAAGAATATACGAGCTAGAATTAAAATTTCTTTCTATCATCTACCAAGGAAAAAGTTCACTGCATTCTTTGTCAATTGGAATACTCTACAATGCACAGTAGGAGTTCTACTACCAAATAAGATAGCCTAATTAATTCAAAACAACAAACAAAAAAAGGACTGGCGTACTGGAAGTGATAAGAAACCTGAAGCAGATAAATATACCCGACCCGTATAATACTTTTTACCTGGTTTGTATGCCTATTGTCCACGTCCCTGCGAATTGATTGTGAACCAAAACAAGTTTGACAGATCACTGAATCACAGAAGTTATTTCACTCATACCAAATATGTATAAACCTTTCAATAATTGGATGGTTACCTAATGATTTGGCTACCACAACATTAGGCTTCTGATCCTTTTGTTGTGGAGTACTGCAATTTTCGTGCTTCAACCATTCGGTATATTCAGGGGTATTCTGTTATCTTCCATCCCAAGATGGCATCAAAATATCATTTCAGCTTATGCTACAACCAACTTTTTACTGAGAGGGGTAAACTTAGTTTCATTCTTTTTCACTGCAGTCCTACCTGATAAAAATTGAAAAAAGGGGGAAAAAAAGAGAACATATTGATACAAGCTCTTGTGCTAATTGTTTAGATAGAACTCATCATGAAACATGTGCATTGGCTAGATATTAATTGCCCAAACTAAGGGTAGGATTGAAGAAACCCTATGGCTATTAATGCAGGTAGGAGAGAGCACAAGGAGGGAACAAACACAAGGGCATATCAAATAACATGCTTGTGCATTTACTCAAGGAACCCCCAACTAAAGTATAGTTCTCTCTTTTTTTCTTTTTCTTTTTTTTTTTTTTTTTTTGTAAGCAATGGAGGGAACAAACACAAGGGCATATCAAATAACATGCATGTGCATTTACTCAAGGAACCCCCAACTAAAGTATAGTTCTCTCTTTTTTTTCTTTTTCTTTTTTTTTTTTTTTTGTGTAAGCAATTAAAGTATAGTTCACTCTCATGTGAAAACAATGCAAAAATTTAGTCAAGGACCCATGACGTATAATTCAGTTTGAGTCACATGAATGGTGTTGCAGGTTATATGACAAAGAAACATATGACTTCACGGCCTGATTTGCCAAAATGATACCTCCTTAAAGAAAGACGGCAGCTAACAAAATTTTTTGCTAGCTTCAACGTTTGCATTAATCAATTAATTATTTTTTTAGAAAAAGCAAATAATGCCTGGTTGTCTGAAGATGGATCATTATTTTAGCAGCTACATGTAAAAGAAGAAAAGTATAAAAGCATAGATAGATAAGTAAATAAATGAATTTTTAGCTTACCACCATCTCTTTCCAGTTTCCGTCTACTGCGCCATAAGAGACGTATTGGAGTCCCTGAAAATCCTGCTCCTGCTCTCAATTGCTTTTCCATGTAGCGACGGTATGTTTCAGTAAATAGCTTCGCATCATTAACAAAGAAGACAAAGGTAGGTGGTCGAATTGCTGCCTGCATAGACAATTAAATGAGTGTGAATGTGGTGCATGCATAGTGGTTTCAGAAGCCTAGGTTAGTATCCCAGACTCTCTTTCATATATTTAGCTACAATTAGTCATGATAAAATATGTTGAATCAATCTAATACAAGCTCTACAAGACATTGTTAATACAGATTATCTTGTGTCACTTCCAGAAAACAAACAAAAAAAAAAAGCAATATTATGTTAACTTGCTTCTTTTAAATTGATATAGAGAAAATGAATTTATATACACTAAAAACATCTCCTCACATGTAAGCCTAACATACATTAGACCCACCACATGAACAATAACCAACAAATAGGATAGAACAAAGGCTTGAACATGGACCTCTTGCTTTGATATCATGTGCACCTACTCTAAATGCTTAGTGTCCATTTAGACATATTATTTTCTAATTTTCTTTTTTTTATTATTATTATTAAATGTGATCAACTTTTAAGTGTGGTGAATAATTTTTTAATATTGACCTATAGAAATTTCAAATTCAAACCCAAAACTTTAATTTCAAAAACTACATCTATTTTGATTTCCTGCTAAAATTTAAATCCAATTTTTTAATGAAAAATTCTTATCCAAATGGATCCTTGAATGGGAATTTAACATTAATGATATCTTAGTACATGCACATCTCTGTAAGAAACTATGGGAAAGGAATCCCCTATAGAGTTTCCAAAATAAACCGAAAGATGGAAATAAGCATTTCAGCTTACGAATAAAGTATAATGGTATTACCGCTAGGAAAGCAAGGAAGCCATGCATATGACAAATATTCAAAAGAAAATTTGAACATATTAAACAGCTAATACCTGTGTGCAATAATACACACGTCCTCTCCTACCACCCCTAGTCCTTGGAGGTGGCTTGAAAGCAACAGCTTCCCGCACTAGTTGATTTAGAGTTGCTGTGGTTAGCCGTCTTGATCTCTCTTTCTCAACCATGCCAGCAGCAACAACGATCCTGGAGAAAACCAGATAACGAAGAAAAGATTAATATCCAGATCAGTAGATATCATTGTCCTCAGGATGATCAACTTTTCTGCCATAAGTTTCCATAACAATAACTATCTCTCAGCTTATCAATTCTGTCAATAATTTTCTAGTAAACACAAACCATTGATTTAGATAAACATTGTCCAGTATGTGTTTATTTTCTTCCCTGTAAGTCATATATCCGCATCCTGGCTTTTTCCTTTTCTCTTTTTGGCCTATGACATTAGCATACAACATTTTTGAATTCTTCTAACCATCTGGCATCTAAACAAGCTCAGCAGTGGTCAAAAGAAAGGAACAAATCTTCAAAAAATTTTAACGTGTACTTGCACAAAATAATCTGTGTGCATGCACGATGATGTCATCAGCATTGTAGGAAAATTTGAGGAAGAGTTTGAAACACAAAAAGAGATACTTGTTTTCTCTGTCAGAGGCTTCATGGGCTTGTGAGGGTGGCAATTATATTTAAGAGTATGATGCTAATTTCAGTTCTAATTCATATAGCTTTCAAGTTACATGTCCTCATTTCTGAAAAGTTTTGAGCAGTAGCTCCACCAACGTAAAAGTGTTTTTCTTCTCCATTTTTGTTGTTTATTCTACTTTTCCTGGTAAGAGAACTGCATACTGCAGTACACAAATAAAGTTTCAAAAAGAATTATCATCAGATCAGCTAATTCAACAAGGCACCTTAAAATACAGAGAACGCTCAGATCATCATCTAAAAGCTACACGGAGATTCAGGCAGCCTGAGTTATTGAGTGGTATTCTTTGGAATATTCTACTACCTAATGCTTCACCTTTCTTTAGGATTTTGAATATTTACTATAGTTTCTCTTTCAAGTTGTAAGAAGGAACCACATCCGTCTTTGACAAAGATAATGCAAGTTTCTGGATTGCATAATAATAAATAAAGACAAAATAAAGGGGATACTTTATTCAGGAACATACTTGTCAACACTATGCCCGGCAATTGCAGTTGAGTACACAATTGGTGCCCAATTAAGAAGTCGGAGCTTTTCTCTAACATCTTGTTCATAATATGTTGCAGTTTGCTGGTTCTTGTTGGGTATTGTATCCCACTTGTTCACGACAATAAGGCAACCCTTCCCTTCCTTCTCTATTCTTTCAGCAATTCTTGTATCCTAAAAATTTGAAGACAGTGAAAGAACTGCTGTAATTCGACTGGCTTTTGATTTTTTGAAGTTTCATTCTATTTTGAGAATGGAAGAATAGTTTAAAATATAGTTAAGGAATTAAAAATGAATAGAATTTTAAACTAAAAATATTTATAGAGGTTCATATGCCTATATGTTTAGACTATAAATTTGAAAGTATTCCAAAAGTTAAACGTTTTTAGTATCCATGTGCATCATGAGAGTACAAATTACACTGAAATTTTACAAATCATATTATACCTGTTCAGTAATGCATGCCAGGGCTTCAATCACCAGAGCCACCACATCAGAACGTCGAATGGCACGGAATGCTCTATTTACTGATAATGCCTCTGTGGTGCTACCTGATGAAGCTACAGAAGCTCTCTTTCTAATACCAGCTGTATCAATTAGCTGAAATTTCTGCGAGCAATAAATGAGAAGTGTGAAAACAGAAAGAGAATGATTAAATTTTGTGTATTTGCATTCAAGGGATAGGGATTATGAGAACTAAATATGCTAATAGAGGAAAGGAAATACCAGCCCTATAGCAAGCCTAATTAACTTTTAATAAAATCCTCTAATTAAGCCTAATAAAATCATTTAATTATATAGTTCTCTTTGTTAAAGCTTTGATCTATTTCTCAAAAGAAGTTCTCAATGTCACTTTATTATATTTGTAGAGCAAAATCATATGGGAAATTATCACATTAACCTTTCCATATTATAATAATAAGAAAAAACTAGTTTAATTAATGCAAATGTTGCTATATCCATAACAAACAAACCTGGCCATCTAAAGCAATGAGCTCTGTATCAATTGCATCACGAGTAGTACCACTTACTGGGCTGACAATGGTTCTGACCTCCCCTACTAGTGCATTCAAAATACTGCTTTTACCAACATTTGGACGGCCTACAATGGCAATTGCAGGAACATAGTCTTCATCATCAAGATTTTCAGGGTCCTGAAAATAGGATTAACAGTTCTGTCTAACTTTTGTAGAACAAGATATAACAGAGGAAAATTTCCATGTACACTATTTTTCAGGGCAGAGGGGAAGGAGAAAAGAATACTTGTAAACAGAAAATGTTCAATAGCTAGGAGTTTAATGAATTATATATCACTTGGACACATTCTAGTTTGAAGTAGATCATGTCCACTACTACAAGAAACAAAAAAGAAATGATAATTCGGATATTTCCAGGAAGATATTTTTGTATTTTATTCATCAACATATCACAACACCCATACCATTTGAGACTTCTTCAATCAGTAACAACGTATTTGGTCTTTCTTTACATCAAAATAGTCAATAAAATTTCAAATTTTCATATTTGGAACAATTCAGTCACCTTAATTAATTTGAATTATGTTTAAAACAATAGATGAAAGGAACTACCAGCAATCAAAGCAAGTTAGACCAAGTTAGACCAATCACCTATTCCACTTTCTCTATATATCATTAAATATCCGAGCACGAAATTTCTAAAGAATGATTCTAGAAGCAGGTATTATAAACAGAGTCAAACAAATTGCCCAGACATCTAGAACATGCAAATATAAATATCACATGGAAATTTCAACATTAAGTTTTAACCAAAATAGTAGCTTTACTTGTACCATCTTCATCCCGTGTACATTGATTGACAGTACGATGTTTCTATCAAGATATGCTAAATTTCATGACTACATTATTTAATAGTATGGATAAAAGGAGGGAGAAAAAAAAAAAAAAACAATATACATGATGAAGAGGTACCTCAACTTTGTTTAATCCAGAGCAAATGACATCGAGAAGATCTCCAGTCCCAGTACCCGATATAGCAGATATGGGCATGGGTGAAAACCTAGTAGATTAAAGAAAATAAACAACAATCTTCCATTAGAAAAGGAGGGAATAAACACTTGAACATTTCTCATTCATGACTTCTCAATTAATCGTAGGAGCTTCCTTGGAAGTACTTATATAAGGAATCAAAGCAAAAGTTCAAACAGCAAGACACCCACATCCAACAATACATATATGCGACAGTTTCATTACCAACCTTATATAGACAGATGCCGATTATTCATCATACATTGGAAATAAACATTGATCCAAGACTGTAAAATAGAAATACGGTCGATAAAGTCGACACATACCTACAAATTCCATCAACTTTTGAAACCTACTCATTCTGAACACTATTTTCATTTTCTGTAGAAAGGGAAGCCAGATAGCAGTTATGAATTAGAAAACTAAGCCTGAAAAGTATCATGAGAATCAAGGTTTTTTGGAATTGCAATACCAGGAAACAAGTATTTGGCATAAACCCTCAAACTAAGTTTTGTAAAATAAACTTCAAACTTCTGACAATTCCCTCCCTTAAGCAGGTGTAGAATGGCTGAAGAATGCCAGAGAACCCAAAGATTACATTTAATTGAATTTCTGGTGCACTTTGTTTCTAGAAATACCATATTTATAGACAGATACACTGACTCTTCTCTTGGAGAAAAATTTAGAAAGAAATGAAAACAAGGATTGTAAATTGAAAACTACATAAAATATCAATAAAATATCCAGAATAGAAAAGGAAGATAAATGTCAACTCACCCCAAGGACCAAAATTCTGATGCTTGTAGAATTCCTTTACGTGGAGATTCACATTTGTTTACTGCAAGAACAATGAACTTGTGCGAGAACTTCTTCCGCAACCAATCTCCTATTTCTACATCAGCTGCAGTTAGACCTGCCTGTTAAAGAGCTTGTTACCTCATCTTCCAAAAAAAATCAGGCTATTATGCTAAAAGCAAGTTTATGAAATAATGTAATGTATTCTTTTACGATGAAAAGATACCCTAGTTTCATCTGGAACACAAAAAAAATCAGACTCCATCTTACATGTCAGAAGTCGCTAGAAGCTTGATAAGCTGTGGAACAAACCTTTGCAAAATTGTTTCTCAATCTTAATTTTAGCATTTTGCAAATAAAGCTTCTTTCTTGTACCATAAGTGGAAAAGTTGATAGCAGCTTCTCTACAAGAGAGTTAATACCAGTTACAGAGTATACCTGGCCATCAACAAGAAACACTATCACAGAGGATTCTTCTACAGCTAATGTGGCTTGTCTCTCAATCATTGAGGGCATTCTGGAAACAGCAGCTTCCCTGGAGGCAAGAGGAATACCTTCCATGCCAATAGTTGTTGAGATAGCCAATTCTTCCATAACATCATTCTGTGACTTTGATATGGTAACTACACCTCCTGTATCTACTACAATGAATTCCTTATCTCCCCAAAAGGATCTACCATACAAGCGGTCCCTAGTTACCCCAGGTTCATCGACCACAATGGCTCTGTTTCCCTACAAAAAGATGGAAGGAACATATTTCAATTTCAATAAGAACAGATTTTATAAGACTTTGATAAGCTTTAAAATAAATTAGAAATAGCAAATATTATTTTCTCACAGATGGTACGAAGAAATATAAGATACAAAGCAAATGACTATACCCCAACAAGACGATTGAAGAATGCTGATTTACCAACATTTGGTCTTCCAACAATTGTGACTTTGGGAAGGAGATGATCAGGGATCTGCCAGTGAATTTCTTGGTCAAAGTTATAAAAAGCAGAAGAAAATGAAAAACAAAACGTTTAACTGTAAAATAATGCAAACATAAATATCTTGTTCAGTATTTAGTAGTTACGAAGTTCATAAATAAATAGCCATAGAATTACATTTGTTTATGGAAGTCTATCTTATTCCTACTGAGAGATACTAAATTTCCCGGCTCTTTACAATAATCTGATTATTTTTTTTTTAAAAAAAAAAAATTTACTTTTCCACTTATTATTTGTTCTATTTGCTCATATATCTCTTCTCCTTGATGCAAGAATTGGGAAACCTCTCCCTAGCTAATACATTTCTAACTCACAGTATTTGATCGTCTTCTTTTCACAGTTATATCTTTTAGAAGCTGGTAAAATAAGCAGAGTTTCAGGTACAATTGAGTTTCTTACACTGTGACCACTCAGTTAATCTTACTTGGAGAAGGAAGAAATATTCAAATTGGTAGATAACATTTGTTCTTCCTCCTTTATTTATGTTATATTGTCACCTCTTCTACAAGTACAAGGTGATAGAGAGGGTCTGAGTTTATACACTCAACATATTTGCTCACGTGTGGCTTAAACATAAATTCTCAATAGCAAACCCAACACTTGCACAATAACCAACAAATGGGAAAAAATTAACAGAGAAAAAGAAAGAGGAAAAAAGCAGTAAAGACCTTAACAAACTACAGATAGTGGGAAGACAATAGGATGTTACTAACATTGTTAGCAGTAACTTTAGACTTCTTCTTCCTAGCACGAGTTTCACTTTGATTTGTAGTATTATCTTCTGAAACACAAGAAAAAACAAAAAGAGTAAGGAAAAAATAGAGTCAGAAGAGAACACAGAAGAATCCAATACTCATATACAGAGTTCATGAAATGTATCTGTGGAAGAAACAAATAATTACAACCAATTAGATATGACAAGTACAAAGATATCTTGAAAGAACACATACCATTTTAACTAAATGATGTCTACTAGGGCACCAAGAATCCAACACAGTCAAACAACCAAGGCTGAAATCTTTGACATGAAGGCCCTCAACTATTATATTAGCTTATCATTCATGGTTTTCTATCTTTTGGCAAGCAAAATTACATGGATATTAGCACACAAGGGCAAACTACGGGATCAAGATACTGCAAGAACTAAGAGTGGTTTCCTACTGTTGGAGACCAAACAAGCAGTAATCTCACTCCATGGAGATTACTCTGTGATAAGGAGGAAATCACCTACTTTAGTTACTCATTAACTGCAAGGAACCTTAATTTTTGATAAGGCCATAACGCAATTCTTATGACTTTCTAAATTGCTAACATACAAACATGAACAAAATGGTAAACGAAACAGAGAAGACCTTAAAGAGGCAAATGAACGAGGAAAACTTTTTAATTCAGGATTCTCCATGTCTAGTTTGCCCTTTCCCAAACTCTAAACTCCTCTATCAGTCATATTTTCCATTTGGATTCTGGGAACTAGAAGAGCGAAGGACATAAAAGTTTATATTAGAACAGAGAAAAACTTTCAACTGCTTTCCCCTCCTCCATGTCTTTCGGTGAATGAAACAATCAAGTACCTCAGACAACCATAATACAAAAAAATAATGCGCTAAAATTGATCAAGTGAAAACGCAAGAAGGCTTCCAAGAACGTGACAACCATACCGAGCAAGAACTTTTCGGGTGTACTTTCCCTTTCAAATAATTAAACTAAAATATCAAACTGTTTCTTCTGATAACAAATTTTAAATACATAAAAACATCGTACAAACATTAAAGCTTAACAAATCCAGCAAAAAGTGATATGCCCAGCCGATTTTTCAACTTATCTACCCAAATAGCAAATTGATCCGTTTGATAGCCAATGCTAATAACTAAAAACAGAGAAGAACAAGAAAAAATCCCTAACCGATTTTCAATCGACTGGATAAATCATCCGCGAACTCTTTAACAGCTCGTTTAGCTTCGCGTTCGAGCAATTCAACATCGATGTTTTCTTCCCCATCGGACTCTTCTAGAAGCTCAGAGTCTTCAACTTCATCAATAATCTCCTCCACCAACAATTCTTCCTCTTCTTCACACTCACCGTTACCAGAAACCTGGGAGTTCCGGCATTTGAAATTCTGCCGGTGGTGGCGGAAGGTGGTGGTGGTGGCGGTGAATGGAGAACAAGAGTAAGAGCAAAAAGAGAAAACAGTCGAGGACGAAGAAACAGTTTTAGGACAGAGTTTGGGTGAAAATGGTGGAAACTGAGTTGAGAATGAAGTTTTAGAGAGGGGAATTGGCGGAAATAGCTTCAATGATGATGTCATTGACATGGTTGAGGGAAATAGATTTGGCGGGGTGAGGAAGAAAGGAGAAGGGGTTTATCCAATTCCATGGTGGCGCTATCAGAGATTTCAATTTTTAATATTTAATTTTTTTTGTTTGTTTTTTTTTTTGGCAGCACAAATTCCATTGGGCCACAACTTTTTATTACAGCCCAATAACATATCTCGCATTGTTAGCTTAGTAGTAGATGGATTAAATAGTTATTAAACAGAAAATTGAAACTCATGAAATGCTTTTCAGTGGCTATAGTAATTTAATTTTTTTAAAAAATATATTATATTATACTTAAAAAATTTTATATTATAAATATTTCGTTTACCACCACATAAACTATTTCATAAAAATTACAACAATAATTTCATAATTACGGATATATATATATATATATATATAAATATAATTACTAATAACTATCGATCAAATGCAAATAAGTTGGTTTAGTTTGATACATATATATATATATATATATAGACATCCAATTAAATATCATAAAGAAGATTACTTTTTGAATCCTAGAATAGTGAGGAGAACTCCAAGATAATCATACATGAAAGCAAATCTAAATATCTGCAACTTTTGTTCAGTCCATGGAGGGTATCTGAACCAAAAATCAGTGATAAAGTTTCTTCCAAGAATTGCTTTTTCATGACTGAAAGCTTCAAATGAAAACTTCCCATGGTACCTTCCATATCCACTCTCACCAACACCTCCAAATGGAAGTGCATCAGCAACAAACTGCATGCATGCAAATTATAGTTATATAATATATATGTATGTAATGGAGAGAGAAATAAGAAAAGGGAATACGGACTTGGACGATGGCATCATTGAAGACAAGACTTCCTGAAGAGGTCTCAGAAAGCAACTTTTTCTTGAGTTTTTCATTATTTGTGAAGGCATAAATGGTAAGTGGCTTTGGCTTTGACTTCATGAATGCAATGCTGTCTTCGATCTTTTCTAACTAATAAAACAAAAACATTGAATATTCATGAGTATTTTTATTATTTTAATATTATAATTAGGAATTTTAGAAAATATTAATATATTGCTTACTGTGATTATGGGAAGCAATGGACCAAATATTTCTTCAGTCATTATTGAAGATTCAAGTGTAGGATCCAGCAATATTGTTGGCTCTATGAACCTGTATTTCAATATATACATACATATATATATATATATATAGGTAGTAGCAGATTTGCTTAAATGCTAATAATAGTTTATAGAAAAAAAGAGAAGTATTTATGTAAAGATGGACTTTATTGGAAAAAAAAATAATAAATTGACTAATCCTTTAAAAAGAAAAGCTGTTAGAAAGTTTTCTTACAGATTGTCTTCATCATAAGAACCACCATGGACAATTGAAGCTTTCACCATAGGTTCCTCTAGGAGACTTGTAAGTCTGGAAAAATGACTCTTGTTGACTATTCTTGTCATGCTGTTTGACTTTTTTGGATTTTCTCCAAACATTTTTAGGGTTGACTTCTTTAGCAGTTCAACCTGAGTGTCATATATAAATTTTACAATAATTTAAAGGAAAACTTCTTCCATTGACAAAATTCATATGAGTTTTTTAGCAGTAGTATACCAAAGTAGAGGCGAATTTCTTCTCACAAAGGATATAATCAATACCAATGCATGCTTGGCCAGCACAAGTTCCAAATTTACCGTAAAGAATCCTCTTGATAGCAATCTACACACAAACAAGATTACACCACACAGCTAGAAGATTACAGCACAAAGATGTAAATTTACCTTTTGGTCCCTAGAACCAGTAAGTGAATCAACAATTGCAGGGCACTTTCCGCCCAACTCCAAAATGACTGGAGTTAAATGTTTGGCTGCTGCATTTAGAACTATACGCCCGACATTTGGACTCCCTGGAAAAAAGAAAAAGAAAAAGAGGACAGTCATCAAAATTATAAGGTAAAATATGAATATTAAAGCGAGATTGGAGGAATGAATTGAAGAAATTGAACCTGTGAAAAATATTTTATCCCATTTCTGTTGCAAGAGTTTTTCACCAACTGAAGCACCACCTTCAGTAACCTTTATAGCTTTGTTATCTAAATATTTGTGGATTGCTTTGGCAAGAACTGAAGAACATGCTGGAGCTAATTCTGATGGTTTTAAAATCATTACATTTCCAGCTACTATTGCTCCAATCAATGGTTCCAATGACAAACCTGTATATATTTAAATATAAACATATAATATATATATATATAATATAATGAAATCATTTAAAAAAAAAAAAAATGACTTACCGAAAGGAAAGTTCCAAGATGAAATAATGAGGATTAGTCCCAGTGGTTCTGAAACCAATTCAGCTGAAGAGGGAAAGGCAGCAAACGGCAGCTTCACCTATCAAAATGTTTATAATCTATATTAATGCTTGAACAATACATATATAATATATACATATTATATATATATATATAGAGAGAGAGAGAGTTACCTTTTTACTTGACATCCATTTGTTTAGTCCTTCTAGTGCATAATTTATGGTTTTCACTAATGGTCCTATCTGCCAAAATTTTTGAAAAAAATGAAAATTATAATAACATGGAAGAAAAATAATTATAATAAAATAATATTGAATAAACCAAAAATCTTCAATACATTCACTAATTGAATTTTTTTTTTTTTTTTTTTTTTTTTATCATGTCTGAATTTGATTTCCATGGAGCCATGCATTGAGCATAAAACGAATTTGATTTCACAAAAAATAATATTTTTATGACAATTTTATCATTATTGTTTTAAATAAAACAAAACAAAGTAATTTATGTAATGTGTATATATAATCTTCTTTTAGAAAAATTAATGCTATTTTTTATTTTAAAAAAACAAATACATATATTTTTTTTTTTTGATACAAATACATACATATATATATATATCGAAAATTTCGAATAGGCACAGTAGTACCCACGTGATATTTACTTTTTCCCCTGATGATGTACAGCATTTGGTTAAGACATTTACTCACATGATCCAAGCCACTCCCACTCCATTCTAACTACCCCCAACGTGTGGTACTAAATAAATACATATTTTTGAGAATATATATATATATATATATATATATATATATATATATATATATGGCACTAAGAAATTGCAATATAATATATGTGTATATATATATATATATGGCAACGATAAAAAATAAAAAAATAAAAAAAATATAAATACAACCTAAGTAAATTGCAAGATCAACAACATCAAAACCCTAGTGTTTATTTATTTTACCGTGATGAAGTACCATGATTTTCACCTGATGCATGCTAACCAGTAAGAATCAAATATATATATATATATATATATATATATGTATGTATGTAAGCAAAATGCACCTAAT
This sequence comes from Cynanchum wilfordii, assembly GCA_025388415.1. Classification (NCBI taxonomy): domain Eukaryota; kingdom Viridiplantae; phylum Streptophyta; class Magnoliopsida; order Gentianales; family Apocynaceae; genus Cynanchum; species Cynanchum wilfordii. The sequence goes on along the minus strand of JAHSUH010001291.1, from coordinate 471,021 downwards.
TGTTCACAGTTCAGATCAAGAGGGGGAGAAAAAGAAAGAAATATATGTATCTATATATGTATGTATATATTCATACCTCATCTCTGTAAGCCTCAACTCGATGTTTACCTAAATCTTGCTCAAGTGCCAAGAAAATATCTTCTTCTTTGTCCCTAAGGAGATTTAAGAGTCCTTTGAGTTGTGATCTTCTCCATGATTCTTCTCTGGTTCGACCGGAGTTGAAAGTTTGTTTGAGTTCCTCCATCTCTTTCTCCAAGCTTCTAGTGGATTCCATTTGTATATATGCTTATAGATAGATAAGCTCTTTTTGGATTACCCCCATTTTTCACCCAGGTTCCACATATATATATATATATATATATATATATCTTTTATGCATGGTACCCGCGGGGTTAATTAAGTCTCTGTCCTTTTATGCCTGGCTGGCATGTTGTGAATTAATAGAGTATGGGAAAAAAATCAATAAATGGGCGTGAAAAGGTGGGTGAGAATTTTATTATTATCATTGTAATTAACTTATTTGGATTATAAATATTATCTTTTTTAAATTTTGATTTTCTTCATTTGTAAGTGGTTATAAGTACAAATTTACGACCAATTTAATGAAAAAAAATTAGATGAAATTATTTATTTTATTAACTTAAAAATTGTTAAAGGACAAAAAATTTAATTTCATTAAATTGTAATTGGTTAGGTACCAAAATGCAGTTTTTACCTACACTAATCACTAGCTACTAAACAACATGGTTGTGGTGGTAGGTGAGAACATGAATTACTAAAGATTTTTTCTTTTAGAATTAATTGTGGTGGGAATATGTTGTATTTTGAGTCGAAAAATGTTGTAAGATATATATATATATATATATATATATATTCATAGAAAAACAAAGTTTATATTTCCATAAACTTCATTTTTTTAAACTTAAAAACAAAGTTTATATTTCAAATTCTTTATTTAATGTTTTTGAACTTAAAAAAAAAAAAAAAAAAAAGTCCGGAAAATTTTGAATCGTTATGGAGAACGTTGTGGCTATCAATCAAGAAAACTCTTACATAAATTTGAGTGGAAGATTGTTAACATAATTAAAAACTTACCATGTTGGTTAGAAAACTAAGTATGGCATACATTTACCGGTAACTTTCCATATTTATTACAACATTTTAAATTAAAAACAATATTACTAGCCGTTACCATATATATATATATATATATATATATATATATAGATTATCAAAGAATTCTGTTAAGATTTCTTAAGATTTCTTGAAGATACTAAAGAATTTAGACAAAATCTAAGCTTATCTTTTTCTGAAGATTTGAAGAATATGAGTTCAACAAGATGCGCTGCTTGCAAATATTTAAGAAGAAGGTGTCCTTCTACTTGTGTTCTCTCTCCATATTTTCCCCCTACCGATCCTCAAAGATTTGCTTGTGTCCACAAAATCTATGGTGCCAGTAATGTTGTAAAGATATTGCAGGTAAAATTCATTTACATACATATATATATATATATATATATATATATATATATATATATATCTTCTATTTTGTTTATGTTGAATTAGTATGGATAATCCGAAATAAAATTTTCTTGCATTTATATATATATGTATGTATGTATGTATGTATGTATGATCAGCAAGTTCCAGTAGAGCAAAGGGCTGAAGCAGCAGAGACAATGTATTATGAAGCGTATTGTAGAAACAAAGATCCTGTTTATGGGTGTGTTGGGATAATAACTCAATTACATGAACAAATACACAGTGCACAAAATGAACTTGCAAAGATTCAAGCTAAAATTGCTGTGATTAGCACTACTAGTAGTGAATCTGAGTACGGGACTATTACTACTTCAGCTGGCTTTGGTGGTGCCACCAGTACTTCTTTAGAAGGAAATGCTGCAGCTGAACCTAATTTTATTGAATTTGATCCTTCCTTCCCTAAGTTTTATTAGTTTTCGATTTCTCAAAGGTTTTTATGGTCGACCATTAATGGTGTTGCTATGTAAACATGAATAACTAATGGAACGTAGAGGATTGAATAACTGAACGTACAGTCTCGTGTTGATGAATAGAGAGGATATCTCTCTAAATTAGAGTCGTAATTTTATTCTGATAGACATATGAGTATTGGTTAGATATTAATACGTTTTATTATTAAGCTTCAACTAAATTTATATATACAGTGACTTGTAGACATATATATATCATTCAATAAAATTTCGGATTGCCCGGCATTCCACGAATTAGTAACCCAAGATTCCAGACTTTTTTTAAATGAGAGAGAAAGCCACCAAGTAAAAAATACTATAGATACAAGAGGAGTGGATGCTTTCTTTTTTGCCATTTTTTCATCTGTGAATTGTTAATCAACCCACTTCATTCGTCGACTCTATGAGATCGAATCCTTCTTTCACGCATGAGTTCTATACAAGGTACGGGACCTATTAATTTAATCTATTTTATTTGTGCTTTTTTGATTAGTCTTTTAATCTCGAAAGACTGGAGAAATCGACTAAAAATCAATCCATTTCCAACGAAGAAATACTAAAAAAAAAGTTTCCCGATATCTCAATTGCGCAAATTCGAAACAACTGTCTCCTTTCAATGAAAGTACAAATTTGGAGGAGATAGTGATCGATGGAGATAGTGAAGGATGCCATTTGTAATAATATGCCATCTCATGGGATGCTGCTACATTTGTTGCAATGAGACATATTACCAGGAAAATAGCTTTTTTTGTAGTTTTTCATTGAAATGTTCGTTCCATTATATATATATATAATGTTTAGGTATAATGCTGAGATTGCAGTATTTAATAATGATAATTGAACTAAGTCATGGCTTCCACTTATTATGATGTTCTTTAGCTTATTATTGCCAAGTCAAAACCAACTTCGTTTTCACCAACAATCTATTTATCTAAATAGAAAAAAAAATTGTCATCTAGATCGGTTGGTAGCACCCTCACTTATGATATGAGAGATCATAAGTTTCAGATATAATAAAAATTAGAATTTTTCAAAAAATAAAATAAAAAAAAAAAATTATCGTTAAATAAGAAGATCTTTAGTTCGAATATTATGAATGAAAAAATAAATATTAAAAAATTTCATCGTGATTTAATTCTGAATTAAAATAAGGAGGAAAACATGGCTGTCTTCCGATATTGGGATTTTTAGTAGGATATAAATAAAATATTTATGTTTAAGCGGTGATTTTTTTAAATAAAAAAATGTCAAGACCATTTTTTATTTTCAAAACTAATATTGCATTGACCCGTAAAATTCTCCCAATCTATATATATATATATATATATATGCATATTTTTTTAACGAGATTTATATTTATAAATTTTCGTTATATGTTTAGAATTCTTAATTACTTATAATTAAATATTTATAACTATGATAATAATTATATATAATAGGGTTGTGAACCAGAAACGGTGCATCTTAACTGGTCAATGCAGAATTATTTTTAAACCCTTGTTACAATATTATACGAGGTCGAGAACTTTCCTCAAAATTTTTGAGTTAGACTATACGAGACTCAAGCTTAGTACTGTAAATTTATTCTTTCTTATTTTGGTACACAACAAAATCTCAGTTGTACATGAAAATGACCAAACAGATCATTGTGAGACGGCAAACATAGCAACAACTCCATGCCAGTTGAACCCCAAAAAAGAAGAAACTATTCATTTTGACTTTTTGCCAGTTTGATGAAAATGGAAATAAGTGGAAACCATGACTTAGTTCTATTATCATAATTAAATATTGCATCTATTCATCATGGAAACACTATATAATGGTTGGAACTTCAAATCAAAAACCATAACAAGGCTTTGTTTTTCCAAAGCATTTAGCTTTGCTAAAATGGCTACAATTAGGCTAAAACTAGCTATTTCCTTGGTACTGTGTTTCATTGCAACAAATGTAGCAGCAGCAACTTATGAGCAACAATGGTCATCATCATCACCACCTCAATATGGCATCAAGCTTCCCTATCCTTATTACAAAAACTCGCCTGCTTCTCAAATTCCCTTACCTAAATTACCGTATTATTACAAATCACCACCACCACCACTTTCACCATCACCACCTCCTCCATATATTTATAAATCTCCACCTCCTCCATCTCCTTCACCCCCACCGCCATATGTCTACAAGTCACCTCCTCCTCCTTCTCCATCACCACCTCCTCCATATATTTATAAGTCACCACCTCCTCCATCACCTTCACCATCACCCCCATACATCTACAATTCACCCCCTCCCCCTTCTCCCTCACCTCCTCCTCCATATATTTATAAGTCACCACCTCCTCCATCACCCTCACCCCCACCACCATATATTTACAAGTCACCCCCTCCTCCTTCCCCATCACCACCTCCTCCATATGTTTATAAGTCTCCACCTCCACCATCACCCTCACCTCCACCACCATATATTTACAAGTCACCTCCCCCTCCTTCCCCATCACCACCTCCTCCATATATTTATAAGTCTCCCCCTCCTCCATCACCTTCACCACCACCACCATATGTCTACAAGTCACCCCCTCCTCCTTCCCCATCACCCCCTCCTCCATATATTTATAAGTCACCACCGCCTCCATCACCCTCACCCCCACCACCATATGTGTACAAGTCACCCCCTCCTCCTTCACCATCACCACCTCCTCCATATATTTACAAGTCACCTCCTCCTCCGTCACCTTCACCTCCACCACCATATGTCTATAAGTCACCCCCTCCTCCTTCCCCATCACCACCTCCTCCATATATTTATAAGTCTCCACCTCCACCACCGTCACCTTCTCCCCCACCACCATATGTCTACAAGTCACCCCCGCCTCCTTCCCCATCACCACCTCCCCCTTATATTTATAAGTCTCCACCCCCACCATCACCTTCACCACCACCCCCATATGTGTACAAGTCACCCCCTCCTCCTTCCCCATCACCACCTCCTCCATATATTTATAAGTCACCACCGCCTCCATCACCCTCACCCCCACCACCATATGTGTACAAGTCACCCCCTCCTCCTTCACCATCACCACCTCCTCCATATATTTACAAGTCACCTCCTCCTCCGTCACCTTCGCCTCCACCACCATATGTCTATAAGTCACCCCCTCCTCCTTCCTCATCACCACCTCCTCCATATATTTATAAGTCTCCACCTCCACCATCACCTTCTCCCCCACCACCATATGTCTACAAGTCACCTCCACCTCCTTCCCCATCACCACCTCCCCCTTATATTTATAAGTCTCCACCTCCACCATCACCTTCACCACCACCACCATATGTATACAAGTCACCTCCTCCTCCTTCCCCATCACCACCGCCACCATATATTTATAAGTCACCACCTCCTCCATCACCTTCACCACCACCACCATATGTATATAAATCACCTCCTCCACCTTCCCCATCACCACCTCCCCCATATATTTATAAGTCTCCACCTCCTCCATCACCCTCCCCGCCACCACCATATATTTATTAAGGAAAAAAAAGAAAGAAAAAAGAACACTCCTTTTTATAATATATCATTTTTATGCATGTTTATTTTTTGCCCTCTTTTATTTCAATTTGGAGATCTCTTCTGTCTTGAATTACAGATTTTTAATTATGGGTGTTCTGAAGAAAATCTATGCATGACTGAGAAGGCGAAAATTGGCGATTCAAGAGGAAGATTCATTCGTTTTAAGTGCACAAATTATTTCCCTTCGAAAATTGTATACATGTTGTAATTTCTTCTCTAAATATTTGTTTGTTAATTTACCATTTCCCATCAGCATTCTTTTGGATGCAGATTAATTTAAATAAAATTTGATATTTTCGAGTCAAAGTTAGCTTTAATGTGTATTGTTCTATATTCTACTCTACATTCACACACCCCATAAGCTTGACATAACTAATTCAAAAAATACAAGCTCCATCTATTTTTAAATACAAGATGCATTATAACTTGATATCTAAACGATGTGGGAATATAAGTATTGGAATAATTGGTAAGTTTGTTCCATAACCTAAGTTATATTTTAAATTATCAAACATTTATTCAGTTAACTAATTGGTTCTTTTATACATTTTTATAAGGAAAAAAATGTTAAAACTAAAAAAAAAAATCATTTATGAAAGGGTTTAAGTCATGAATAGGTGTATATATATATTTACATGTCTGTAAACGCATGAAAGCCGCTTAGAAGATATTTTCCATTTAGATATGTATCTTCAGATTTGTTGTGCTCTCCTCTCTCTAATTACTTCAACTCGAATTTCGAAAATCTACGTTCCTGTAAAAAACAAAATCAAATGGAGATTACTCTCCAAAAAGCTTTTCCGATACTTAAAGTTAAAAACGATCGAAAGGAAAAGGTGAAAAGAGCTTAGAGTTGAGAAGAATTCCACTTACGTTCTTGTAAATCCTTCATTTATTTATAAAGGTTTTTTGTTGTAAGAAATGACAATTTCTAAATAAATTGATAATTGTTTTATTGAATAAATCTCTTTAAAATATCTTGAAGATCTTTGAATATCTTGAAAATAAATAAATTCATATCTACCAAGATTCATACGCCTTTTACTTTTTTTTAGATAAAATATTTGCGAGTTGCCCTTTAATAATTATTTATATTGTTTAAATATAATCGGACATTGTGATAAGAAAGAAAAAGAAGAATTAATAATGTTTCTGCATGTCTACTTCACGTCTAAACCAGATATTGTTTCCATTAATTAACTAATTTCTCCTTTTAAGCCAGAAATAATAATGAATACTAACCTTTCAAATCTTGATTTTTTTTTTAAAATTATTTAACCTAACCACCATTTTTAACAAATAATAATAATAATAATAATTTACGATCTCCCAAACTGTAAATGATTAAGGTACTCAGATTTAATTACTGTTTGTGACAATTAGTTCAATTGTGTATGATCTGTAATATATAAATATTCATGTGATTGGTATCTTAATTATTTCCCAGAAAGAATAGTTTATTGTTGTTAGAAAAGCAGGAGGCAATCACTGTCGAGAGAGTTTCGCCTTACATTTCGATATCTTTTATTATTGTAAGTATCATATAGTCTAACTATATTCTTCTCTCTAGCTAGCTAACAACATATTGAATATAAATTTTAAACATAAATAAAATTATGTATTAAGGTTCAAATGTTAGAAGATAATAACTAAAACCTTGATGGTTTTGCTCACACGATAGATCCAATTGAATCACATAACTCAGTAAATGAATAATATAGAAAATTAATAAAATAAGAGCACTTTTCTGATTTCTTGGATGAGGATCAAAAACTACATGTGGTATGATTGAAAAACATCTTACAACGGAGTAGAATTAGGACATCCTTTATTTAAAACTTCTCAAATACAAATATTACAAAACAATAAATTGTGTGTAAGTAAATGGCGCAAAATAGTAGTCATGATTGAACGATTTAATATTAATAAGTAAAGGGTGGAGGAGTAGACTTCAATGGAGGTGGTGGAGGTGATTTATAATAGTATGGTGGAGGAGAAGACTTCAATGGAGGTGGTGGAGACTTGTAGTAGTATGTTGGAGGAGGAGGTGGTGATTTTACTGGTGGTGGAGGTGATTTATAATAGTATGGTGGAGGAGGAGACTTCAATGGAGGTGGTGGAGACTTGTAGTAGTATGTTGGAGGAGGAGGTGGTGATTTTACTGGTGGTGGAGGTGATTTATAATAATATGGTGGAGGAGGAGACTTCAATGGAGGTGGTGGAGACTTGTAGTAGTATGTTGGAGGAGGAGGTGGTGATTTTACTGGTGGTGGAGGTGATTTATAATAGTATGGTGGAGGAGGAGACTTCAATGGAGGTGGTGGAGACTTGTAGTAGTATGTTGGAGGAGGAGGTGGTGATTTTACTGGTGGTGGAGGTGATTTATAATAATATGGTGGAGGAGGAGACTTCAATGGAGGTGGTGGAGACTTGTAGTAGTATGTTGGAGGAGGAGGTGGTGATTTTACTGGTGGTGGAGGTGATTTATAATAATATGGTGGAGGAGGAGACTTCAATGGAGGTGGTGGAGACTTGTAGTAGTATGTTGGAGGAGGAGGTGGTGATTTTACTGGTGGTGGAGGTGATTTATAATAGTATGGTGGAGGAGGAGACTTCAATGGAGGTGGTGGAGACTTGTAGTAGTATGTTGGAGGAGGAGGTGGTGATTTTACTGTGGTGGTGGAGGTGATTTATAATAATATGGTGGAGGAGGAGACTTCAATGGAGGTGGTGGAGACTTGTAGTAGTATGTTGGAGGAGGAGGTGGTGTTTTTACTGGTGGTGGAGGTGATTTATAATAATATGGTGGAGGAGGAGACTTCAATGGAGGTGGTGGAGACTTGTAGTAGTATGTTGGAGGAGGAGGTGGTGATTTTACTGGTGGTGGAGGTGATTTATAATAATATGGTGGAGGAGGAGACTTCAATGGAGGTGGTGGAGACTTGTAGTAGTATGTTGGAGGAGGTGGTGATTTTACTGGTGGTGGAGGTGATTTATAATAATATGGTGGAGGAGGAGACTTCAATGGAGGTGGTGGAGACTTGTAGTAGTATGTTGGAGGAGGAGGTGGTGATTTTACTGGTGGTGGAGGTGATTTATAATAATATGGTGGAGGAGGAGACTTCAATGTCGGTGGTGGAGACTTGTAGTAGTATGTTGGAGGAGGTGGTGGTGATTTTACTGGTGGTGGAGGTGATTTATAATAGTATGGTGGAGGAGGAGATTTCAATGGAGGTGGTGGAGACTTGTAGTAGTATGTTGGAGGAGGAGGTGGTGGAGGGGATTTATAGATATAAGGCGATGGCGGTGGTGGTGATGGAGGAGGTGGAGACCGATAATAATAAGGTAGATCCACCTTAAGCTTTAGCGGTGGTGGTGGGGATGCATAAATATAAGGCTCATAAGCTGCCACCACATTTGTAGCTATCATGCAAAACACTATTGCATATACAAGTTGGGGCAATTGCCCCGGCTTCACTTTTCGTCTCATGTTCGACTCTTTGTGTTGTATCTTTCATGCACGAATAAGCCACTTATATAGTGATTCAAAGAAGTCACAGTTGACAAACATTTTATTTATTTTTATTTTATTTTTAATTATTTGAATCAAATTTGGGAATCTCAATAATTGTATAAATCATTGTTTCCCACTAACATTTTCGGCTTAGTTCATCTTAGACCACTCAGAAGTCAAGAACTGGAGTAGGTACTTATTGCTATGCATGGCCGGATATTAAAAATATTTTCTCTCTGGAAAAAGCGTGTTTATGAACACGACAATGAAGTTTCCGCAGTGATTAAAATATATATGGGAAATCGTCTTTACAAGTATAATTCGGACAAAAAAAAAAAAAAAATTCCTGTAATGAAACATTTAAACTTGAATTCATGTAAGGAAAATCCATTAAAAACCCAGAGAAGAGAATTTATAATTAACCACAGTTATGACTTCTGACTTCTATGGTTAGGTTATTCCATTTTTTTTTTTTTTTATACCCACTTGGGGCCCCGGTACGTGCCTCACCTTATTTGGTGAGACTAATCCAGACTCGGCCTGCTGAGCGCTTGCAGAGTTCAACTCTTACTCGAGGGTGAAGGTCCGGCCCTGAACTTTTTTAACATGACACTAACCACCCTAAGAAATTCGAAACCTCGATCATCCACTAGAGTAAGCATTAGGAATTCCATATTATTTTGCTATGTAGTCAAAGAAAGGACTGATTAAATTATGAATATTTTAATTTTAAAAATGTCTCATTCATTGTTGGTGGGAAACAATGGCTTAAAATTTCAACGGAAGAACTTCCATTTTTTTTTTTTTTGTTTAATATTTAGGGCTCGTGAAAAGATCCCTTTCAGAAATAGACTGCTAATGGATTAGGGTTCGTTGTAGTTTATTTATTCCATGTAATGTTCTTTGAAATATCCTTTTCAAAAAATTGACAACCAAACAAATGTAAATATTATTTTATTGTTTTTTCCTTAGTGGTTTGGATATATATATATATATATATATATAATAATATTATTATTATTTAGTAGGTGGTTGTTTTCTAATTTGTCCTTAATCGTACGTCCGAAATCGAACTTAGTCATTTATTAATTCTTATAAGTTTGTTATGACATCAAATTTTCAACTAATTTTTAAGATTAATTAGCATAGAAATAATTCGGAGAGAGTTTTGTTTTACGGACTGTCGGTCCATATGCCTTGAATTAAAATATTTTGAAATCTTTTTTTTTTTTTTTTTTTTTTGAGAGAATATTTTGAAATCTTAATTATACAGAAATTTAAGTTTTCAATATTATAATTATATATAAGGACAGATAAATTATGTAGGTCACATATTTGAATTTTTTAGTTATTTAAATGTATATTTCATCTTTTCAATAAATAAAAAAAATTTAAAAAAAAAGGAAATTTTTACAGCGAAAGTAGTCTAGGACTTCTCACAGTGTCTGGTAAGCCTTTTCTTTCTTTCTTTTTTTCTTTCTTTTTTTTACAAAATTACAAAAAAATAAATACATAAAATTGTAAATTAAAATAATAAAATTGTTGTAACATGCATGAACTCTTATATATGTTTTGTTTAATAGAAGTATAGAACATTTTACTCAATAATACATTATAAATCTGTGAGACTCACTTAAAATGCCTCAAAACGTCCAATATCATTGGGCTGTCCTCACAAATTTTACATGGAAATTTTATATTTATAAAAATATTAGGGACAAAAAAGATTTCGCTATAATAAAAATTTCATAAAAGATAACCCGGTAGCTTGGGGGAGTTGGTAAGCGGACTCTTAATGCTTCCTCCAGGGCGGATAGTCGAGGGTTCGAATCCCCTTGGAGTGGTTAGCGTCAGCTTAAAAAGCTCTGGGTCATGCACTAACCCTCAAGTAAGAGTTGAACTCTACGAGCGTTCTGCAGGCCGAGTCCGGATTAGTCTCACCAAATAAGGTGGGAACACCGAACACCCAAGTGGGTAAAAAAAAAAAATTCATAAAAGATTTTACATTTTTAATCAAGATTAAAAACTTCCTCAAAAAAAAACAAAAACCTCTATTATAGTTGAAGTCGCACTCTTTCTTAAAAAATAAAAAAATAAAAAGTTGAATTTGCACTGTAAAATTTTTAGACGCATTAATAACAAAATTTTGAATTACAAACTTTAACGTATAATATGTAAAATTACAATAATATCCTTGTGATTATTAAATATCCGTTGCGGTTAATTAAACCTTTTGGGTCGACCATAAATGTATGGAAAATAAAGAACCGGAGCTCGTTTCCGTTACAATATATACCACGCAATTCATCACCTTCTTTTGACAAACAACAACATATAATAAATGTTGTTGATTTTGGGAATTTTCCATAAGTAATAATGGAAAAGTATCACCAGATCTGAGATAATAGTTGAAAAATATGTTTGGTGTGATTTTCCTGAAACCGAGGTAATTTGTCCAATTGGTATTGGAAGTTAATTTTTTTTTTTTTTTTTTTTTTTTGATTATCCATTGTACTCGATTGTCAAATTCGTGACCTTATCTAACATTTAGATTGTGTTTTTTCCTTCTGGAAACCAAAGTTTCATCCGTTGGTTAATTAGTTTAAAATTTAAAATACACTTTGAGGCACAGTTTGAAAATGCATACCAGATAATCCAACATTCGTTAGATTTAAAATAATAATAATAATAATATTAAAAAGTAAAAAGTAAAAATAATAATAGCGTTAGTTTAAAATTAAATTTAGTAATTAATTCTGAAAACAAACTGATTTTTTTTTTTTTTTTTTTAATGTTTTTTACCAGTCCTCCACCATCTATAAATTCACTGTTCTTTTTGGTTGAATTCATATCTTGAATACATAATCTTTTATATCAAGAAAGAAGAGTTTGTTCTTTAGATTTGGAGAAATCAACAAGCTCTAAAGAGGTAGTGATTAATTATTCGAAATATTGGAAGAATGAAATTTTTTTTTTTTTTTAATCATTAATTTTTATATAGTTTCAAGAATTGGTCGATCCCTATAATTTATTTTCTTCTATAGAAGTTGGAGACTAAACAAAACAATCTTTGAATGTAAGAATATACAATGTGTGTGTTTATATATTATATCCATTATAACATGTTTTTAATTTTTTGTCATTTAATCATTTTGTGTAGAAAATCATGAGTTCAGACAAATTAAACTCCAAAAGCAACAAGGTGGTGTTCATAATGGGTGCAACTGGAACAGGAAAGTCACGTCTTTCCATTGATCTTGCACTTCATTTTTCTGCTGAAGTTATTAATTCGGACAAAATTCAAGTTTACAAGGGACTTGATATTGTTACGAATAAGTTGTCTGAAACTGACAGAAAAGGTGTACCACACTATTTAATTGGTGTAGTGGCCGACCCAGATATTGAGTTTACTTCTCATGATTTCTCCTTAGAGACAATATCAGCTGTCGAGAAAATTCTTAGCCATGGAAAACTGCCAATCATTGTTGGTGGTTCGAATTCTTTTCTTGAAGCTCTGGTGGAAAACCCTCTTTACCGATTCAAATCAATGTACGATTGCTGCTTCATTTGGGTAGATGTATCTTTCCCTCTTCATCAACCCTTTGTCTCAAAAAGAGTTGATCAAATGGTGGATGCAGGTTTTATTCTCTTCATATATCTATTATCTATATCTTGTATTTTTTTATTTTTTATTTTTAATGATAATATAATTATTTGTATCAAAAATTCTTTCTGCCTGCATGCGTAGGTCTTGTTGATGAGGTACGTGCGATATTCAACAAGGAGGCTGATTACGAGAAGGGTCTTAGGAAGGCAATTGGAGTGCCAGAAATGCATGACTATTTTGTTTCAGAATCACAGCTTGATGAAGAGAGTAAAAAGGTTGTACTCAAATCCGCCATTGATAAGATCAAAGAAAACACTTGCAAATTAGTCTTTCAGCAAGTTTCTAAGATTAAACGACTAAGAGACAAGCTTCATTGGCCAATTATCCGTTTCGATGCTACACCAGTGTTCAGGAAAACTGGAGACGAGACTAACATTGCGTGGAATGAAGTGGTGCTACAACCGTGCATAAAGACAGTGACTCAGTTCCTCAAAAAGAAGAAAAAAATTATTAAATATAATTTTTATATATATTGAAGCAGTAATTCTAATTAATACCAAAAGGACAAGTATGAAAACATGTTGGTATTAAAATTTTGTAACTTATCCTTATTATCATTAAGGATTTCGGAAGGAGAAAAAACTCTTATATTTTAAGAAAATAAATAAATAAAGATATTATATTTTATGTAATATATATCTTGGTATAATATATGAATATATATATATATATATATGTATGGATGAATTATTGTCCCTTATAATGACCCTTATTTGAACTTCAATAATATATTTCTATTTTAAGGGAAAGATTTTTCAATTTTATATTTTTGTTTATTGGTGTATATATATATAAAAATATGTATATCTTTTCTGAAAAAGAATATATGTGTATATATATATATATGTCTCAGCAACTGAATGATTTATTATATTTCTCTTTATTTGAGTCCAACAGGTATTTCTATATCCTTTTAATACAAATAATAAATATTTTTTTCCTTTTCTTTTTTCTAAATTAGATTTTTCAATATAATATTACTCGCATAGTATCAAAATTAAGTGATACATAGTATTTGTTATTCATTAATTATGAGATATAAAATTGGCATTAAAAAAACAAAAAATAAAATAAAAATCTAGTAAATAATCTAGGTACGAATATTACCCATTCTTCAACCTTCTAAACAATGTCAGGTCATGGAGATAAAGCTCCAAATACAGCTTTCTTTAAGCTTGACGGCAAACCTAAATATAAAGCTTTTTAATTAGTTATATATGCATAGGGTTAATTATAACTTGGAGCTAGTTGTGGTGGTGTTGCCGGTGCCGGTGCAGATGCATGAACCCGTTAATCGACTTCGTCCCACCACGAAAATATATATATGTAAAAAAATTAAGTTAGGTACATATTCTAGCATTATTACATCAGAAATTCCTTTTTTTTTCAAAAACTTTATTAATATTTGAGATTACTAAGTGTAAGAAATTATTAAAATTTATAAAAATAATATATATATATATATATATATAGGAAAATAATCTGAATAAACTTCCAAGTTTAGGGGCATTTTTGTCTTTTATGAATTTAGAAAAAAAAAACAGAAACCCTAATTCCCTCATCTTTTTCTTATTCTTCCAAATTCCTGTGGCGGCGCGAGATAGCACTGCAGCGCCGTAGCAGTGACGGCTGCAACTAAGGCGACGACAGCAACGGTAGCTACGGCAGTAGCGGGGCGACAATCAGTGGAAGTATAATTGGCATATATATACATATGACTCAGAACTTGAAAAAGTTCTTGGATTTGATATAAAAGTGAATTTTATCACTTGTGTTCTTGGATTCTTGAAGGGACGCCATTGATTTGTATTAGATCTGCCAAAGAGTCCAAGTTTCTACCGATTCAGGAGTATCCTAGATTTGGTTTGATTTGATCTCTTTCTTATAATTCAATCATGATATATACACTATATATATATATATATATATATATATATATATATATATATATATATCTTTATTTATAGAAGTAATCTTTTTTCAGTTGTTAAGTGATTTTCAACTTTTATTGATGTCTCAATTTAGGTAAAAAGAGTCTTGGAGAAGGAAAGTTGCTTTCATTGATAGAGAGAAGGGAAAAAAGAGGACTTCAGATTTTGCACATGAAGATAACAAGTAGACTTAACCAGTCTAGGGTTCTTTTTCTGGTTGTCATATTTCAATACAATAGAAACAAGAAAAAAAAACTTAAGAAACATATATGACCTATTTTGCAATGATCAATTAAATGAATAACAAAATTCTCTTTGCAGAGAACACAAAATCTGAACTTTCATTACAAAATAATCATTTGGTTGACAATCCTTTGTTTCTACGAACTTTCCTAGTATACTCGAGCCAATATTTGAATTGATTCCCTCCAATTCCATTCTCTTCACAGAACCTTTTAGCTTCTTCTCTTGTATTTTTTGTCCTAAACTCAATCCAACCCAAGGATGCCATGAATTTGTTGGCCATCTCCCTTTGTTGTTTATTAAGTGGGTTTCTTATTTTTATGTACCTTTCCTTGCAATCTACCCTAGACTGATGAACATTAGTAGTTATTTCGGAGGTTGCTGCAGCCATGGTAGACTTTTCATCACCAGTTACCTTAGAATCATCTGTAAGGCTCATCCTTAGAACGGTGAGAATCTCCGTTCTTTTCGATACGCTACGGACAATGTCTATTGGACATCGCGGAGGAGGATTGGGAAATTCATCGGAGTTTCTCATCATGATAATTATGAGTAACAATATGTTATGCTAGCTCTAGATTTTATAATGTAAATAATATGAATAAATGGTATATTATTTTTAATTTTTTTTTGAAAAAGAGAAAATTTCAACAATTATATATCATGTTATTATAGATTATTTATGTGTTTATCTTTATGGTCCACAAAAATCTTAACCCATAATTGCCAAAGAATATTCCTCTTTTATTATGTGTCATTAGGACAAAATTGAGTTGGTAAGATGGAAATTTTCCAATGAAAAAAAAGGAAATTGTTATTAAGGAAAGTGAATAAGAGTATAAATGCTTTTTTTTATTTAAGGCTAATTAGTATATGTAATACACTATCACAATCTTATTTTTTGCAATGGAGTCATCATAATTTTATATATATATATATATATATATATATAACATTTTAATTTGTTTTACGAAAATTGAGTTATAATAAATATAAAATTAGTTTCTAATCGGTGTTTCCAGATAAATATAAAAAATATATGAGTAAATTATTTTAATAACACCTCAAAAATTACAAATTTCAGTTTTAACACGAATTTGATTCACAGATAGTCCCCTACACGTCCTTTCGTCTATCTTAATCGTTAGGTAAAAAATAAACCGTCAAATGCCACATTTCCAGATAAAATTCAGAGAGTGATTTTGCCCACTAATAAAAAATAAAAAATTAAAACCTAATTTCTATAAGGGATAATTCCGTAATTTTAAATAAAAAATTTTAAAAAACCCTAATCATTTTTTATCTAGCTACTAATGGTGGGACAGCAGTGAGCGGCGGCAGTAGCAATGGCGGCCGGCAGCAGCAACGGTGACGGCCGGTGTGATGCTGAAACCATCGCTACTAATATACTACTGTTGCCTCCCACCGGTCAAAAACAAGCATGGATTCTATTTCCATTTTCCACAGTTTTCTTCTTCTTCTTTCTTGTCAATTAAATCCTTAAATTCATCGCCTCCGGCTACAAGAAGTTGCCTCCCACCGGGGATTTTGGGAAACTTTTCAATTGTACTCGTAAAATCCAAATGTCTTCTTCATCTCCAAAGTCAAGAAGTAAGTTTACATGAAAAACAAGAATTCCTCATTTCTGAGTTCTCTCTTTTTTCTTTTTTTCTTTTTCTTTATTTTTTTTTTTTTTTGTGAGTTCCGAATTCCAATCTGTAATTTATATTTTTGTTGTGTTATTCAGGTATGATTCTATATTCAAGACTCACATATTGGGATATCCATGTGTGATGATATCAAGCCCAGAAAAGCGGCTAAGCTTGTTCTGGTGACAAAAGCTCATCTTTTTAAGCCTACATTCCCAGCTAGCAAAGAAAGAATGTTGGGACGTTTCTTTCACCAGGGAAAACTTGTTCTCCGAGCATTCACACCGGAAACAATCAAAAACATTGAATCCATCATTGTTGCCGCCGCCCGCCATCATTGATGTCGCAGCCACTGGTAAAAAAAAAAAATGGAGGTTTTTAGGTTTTTTATTTAAAATTACAAAATTATCCCTGATAAAAATTTATATTTATTTTTGTTATTAATAGACAAAAATGCCCCTGACTTTTGTCAGGAAAAAATGGTATTTGACAGTTTATTTTTGACTTAACAGTCAAAATAGATGGAAGGGAATGTGATGAGACTAAAAACAATTTGATAATAAACTTAATTATAAAGATAAGGGAAAATAAAATTGAAGTTAAAATATAATTTTATAAAATTCATGTTATAATATAATTTTAAATAAATTAAAATCTTATTTCATCGTATAATAAATGAATGATAAATGAATAACTTAACTACTATATAAAGTTGATTTTCAAATTAATTTATTTAATATACTTAAATAAGTGGGAAAAAAATTGTTTTAATAACAAAATAAGTTGATACTAATATGTAATTATATCAAATTACTAGTTTAGGCATAATGAGGCTTATTGCATGCGGACCATTCAACGAATCCTATAATTTACAAATTACAATATAAGTCTATAACGATCTACCATATATTATTTATTAATTAACAATGAAATAATGAATAATTTATGATTTTTTATATAACAAATCTATCACAAAATTTATAACAAACGTGTTGTGGTAATTAATTTTTTTCTATTTTATCATACCAAAATTTTTAAATAGATTAAAATCTTCAAAAAATAGTAAATTAGGTAGAGTTATATAAAGAAACAATTCGTCAAATAATTATTCTAAAACGTTGTTAAATTTTTTTAAAAAAAAATATGAAAGGTTGTGATCTTTGTTTTTCTATAAATTGAGCTCTAATTTTCAACCAAGTTTTCATCTCAAACTTGAAGAAATCCTATAAATTGAGGTATAAGCTTCAATCAAGTTTTCATCTCAAGCTTGAATTTCTTCAAAGTAATCCTATTTCCATCTCTTCAAGGTGAATACTTCTTCTTCTACTTCTTTTTTCTTTTTCTTTTTTTTCCGCTTTTTAGTGCATAATTTTCATAACCTTGTTAACTTGTTTATCTTTTGTAATGCAGTCAACATGAATTCTATCTCTGAAAATGTCGGAAAAGTCAAGGTCATCTTCATACTGGGTGCAACGGGAGTAGGAAAGTCACGTCTTTCCATCGATCTTGCATCTCATTTTTCAGGCGAAATCATTAATTCCGACAAAATTCAAGTTTACAAAGGACTTGATATTGTCTCCAACAGAATTTCCGAGTTTGAAAAAAAGGCATACCTCACCATCTATTAGGAGTGGTTGAGCCGGATCTTGATTTTGATGCTCATGATTTTTGTTCCGAAGCAATGTTAGCCATGCAAAAAATCGTGGATTCTAATAAGATTCCATTTATTGTTGGTGGATCAAATTCATTTATTGAAGCTTTGGTAGAGAATCCTGTTTATGATTTCAAGTCAAACTATGAATCTTGTTTCATTTGGTTGGATGTCTCTTTGTCTACTCTTCATTCGTATGTCTCTAAAAGAATCGATCAAATGGTGGATGCTGGTTAGTTCTCCCTCTCTCTATTCCTTGTGGATATGTTTGACTTGTGCATTTGATTTATATGTTGCACACTTTGAATATATGCAGGATTAGTTGATGAGGTGCGTGGAAATTTTGATTTAGAGGCAAATTACAACAAGGGCATTCGAAGGGCAATTGGTGTGCCCGAAATGCATAACTATTTTGTTGCCGAGTCAAGATTGGATGAAAAAGCCAAAAAGGTTTTACTTGAATCTTCCATTAAAAAGATGAAGGATAACACATGCAAGTTGGTGTGTAATCAAGTTAGAAAGATTTTACGACTAAAAGATGAGCTTCAATGGCCAATTTGTCGCTTTGAGGCAACACCAGTCTTCATGAAAAAGGAAGAGGAGGCTAAAGATGTATGGAATGAAGTGGTCCTACAGCCATGCATCGAGACAGTAACTAATTTCCTAAAAAAAAATAGGAAATAAAATCTTTATAAAATATTTTAATATCTTATTATAGTTTATTTTTATGCATATCATAGTATAGACCCTTAGTCTTTTTATGTTTTATTTTTATAATAAATAAAAGAATTTTAAGATAATTGTTTGGTATTTTTCTTTCAAGAATGGCTAAAAAATTTTAAATGAATGAAACTCCTCATAAATTTAACTTATATATATTCACTTATTTAATTAGTTTCAAAAAAAAAATTATTTAAAAATTTATTTGTAAACACATTAATGAAGCCCTTGATATTAATAACAAAAGTATAATTAGTAATGACTTTCTACATACAAAATTGTATCAAACACAATGGATAACTTGAACTCTTCATTATTCTAAGGCTTAACAAGAATATTGATTTGCTACAAAATATTAAGTATCAATAATAGTTGCTTAATTATATATATTTTTAATATATATAAATATCGAAAATTATAAAAGTCATTCTAACTTATTATAAGGATCTCACTCTTTGCAAAAAAAATATTGGGAAAAAAGGAATAAGGAGGCATTTGGTAAACTCTTATTATTTTGGGTTTAATGACTTTTAATGTTTCTACCTTAATATATTTGGTTGTAATTTTGTGTGAAAAGTTATTAAATTTTTGTTTTTTTTTTTTTTTGGTATTTTTTCAATTTTAGATATTTTTTTGTTTAAAGACGTTAATAAAGATCATAATCAAGATAAATATTACATCATGTTCATGCAAAATCATTCATTTATAATGAAAATTTATTTTAATATAATGCTGGAGAAAAAAAAGAAACAAAATTTTAAATATTGATATTACAACTAATATAAAAACATTGGTATAACAAAAATATTCAAAGATAAAGTGAAAAATAAATAAATAAATAAAATCTCCTCAAGGTCCTTAGCATAGGACCTTGCTTGAAGAATGAAATTCATCAATAATAAACAAACTAGTGCAATATTTTCTTTTCAACAAATGTTGAATGTTCTTGCAATCAAATACATATTATAAACTTAAAAGGGATAGAGAGATAGCTACGTTAATAGTGTTTTACTGGAGGAATAATTGATTTAAAGTAGTGATGTGATGGTGGTGGAGGTGGAGGCGAAGATATGTAAGGATAAGTGGGAATCTTTACATACTTTAATGGTGGTGAAGATTTATAGTAATGTTTTGGAAGAGGTAAAGATTTGGAGTTATAATTAGGCAAGTGTTTGACATACTTTGGAGAAGGTAAAACCTTGGGGTGATGACGTGGAATTTTCTCAGCATATTTTGATGGAGACAAAGATTTTGAGTGATAATTAGGAAAGTGTTTGACATACTTTGGAGAAGGTAATGCCTTGGAGTAATGACGTGAAATTTGCTCAACATATTTTGGAGGAGACGAAGATTTGGAGTTATAATTAGGAAAGTGTTTGACATACTTTGGAGAAGGTAATGTCTTGAAGTGATGACGTGAAATTTGCTCAACATATTTTGGAGGAGACGAAGATTTGGAGTTATAATTAGGAAAGTGTTTGACATACTTTGAAGAAGGTAATTCTTTGGAGTGATGACGTGAAATTTGCTCAACATATTTTGGAGGAGACAAAGTTTTGCGGTAATAAGGAAGGTGTTTTGATGGAGGTTTCTTGTAAGAATAGGGTAAATGCATACCATGTTTGTGTAGTAAATCTTTCTTCACTTGTGGTGGCTGCGGATGATCAGGGTTTTTGCCATATGAATCATATCTTGCGACTGCAGTACTGGCAATCATGAGACATAATGCAAAACCATAAAGAACTAAACTCAAATTGCCTTTCTGAATTGGACTTCCCATTTCTTTCTTTTCTTTTCTTTTCTTTCTTTTTTGAGTTAATATGTAGTTTAAGTTGAATGACAGACCTTTATATACTGATTAAAAAAAAAAAAAAAGAAAAAACAATTGTTGGTATGTAGAATAATATACAGAATGTTGGAGGCATGTAATGTAAGATGTCGATTCTTTACATGTTTTGGCAATGAACAAATATTCCATACAGCTGTTTTTCGTAATTTTTAATAAAGAAGGTTTTCTAAGACGTGGGCGTATCAACGTTTTCAAATGTTGTAAATTATTAATTGTAAAAGATCTTACTAGATTTTGTTGTTATTCTAAAAAATTAAAACGGACTTCGAATCCTTTACTCCTCCATCAGTTTCTAAATTTTGTTATTTTTTAATATGGGTAAAATTGTCATTTCACGTTTACATTTTTTTATTTTTAATAAAAAAAAAAAAAAAAGAGTAAAGAAAAACAACCCGCCTATGTAAACGGGCCGGGAGGAACATTAAGCTATTACCAGGGAAGAATAGCCCAATATGAAGCGTAACCCAATATGATGAAAGCATTATTCGTAAAACTGAGGTGGCTTTTACGAATAACGTTCAATTTTGTAATTTTTTTTTTTTTTTTTTAAGATTTATTTTTGGGTGGTTGTCCGGAAATAATAAAAATTAGAGAGCAATAACACACTTTCATAAATATTAATTTAACCAAAAAAAAAAAAAAAAAAAAAAAACAACGTACTAGAGGTAATTTAGAGAAGCCTAGAAAAATCCTCAAAGCATAAAAGACTACCTAGATGGCACTACTAAACAATTGATTGTTGAAACCTAAATACTCTAGGCAGATACTGTCTGAATAAAGGTCCTACCATAGATTGATTAGCTAGGTCCGGTAAGCAGGTTGAATGTAAGAACTACAGAAATAGAAACAATCCACAACCTCATTTAATGAAGGTATCATATATAGGGACAAATGATCTTTTCTTATTAACCAAAGATAAACTATAAAACAAAGACTATCATATGAAAAAATAAAAAAGGGAAAATATGTAAGTAAATAATGTAAAATTCCAAGAACAGCCAAAGAACAAAATAAATAATCCACTACTACTTTGCAGATTGATTAGCGCTTTGATGAGTCAAGAGATACTTCTGTGTAACAAATTGGACAAGCCTGTCAAAAATATGATAATCAGATTTACACTAACTTGTATTTGTATATCATAGTTTGATTTATTAAAAATGTCCAGTAGCTTACTTTGTTGATACTAAGCCATCTGCTGCCACAACATACATGATACGCATGTTTGCATGGAAGAGTCATCTGCCGATCACCTCTTTTATAGTCCATCTGGCAAATTACACACCTTCAATAAGAAAACAAAGCACATTAGCACTTGCAACTGCAATCATGGGAAGGCCAATTGCTCCCCTTTGAATTTTTAAATTTTAAGTAAACAGTGAAGCAAATATATACCTAAAGGTGGCAAACTAGTTGAATCCCTAGTTGACTAAGTATAGAATATAAATTTTTATCTCATGCTAAAAATCTTCTACCTAGTGCCTTAAAAATGGATAAGTTCCCTTACTTTTATGGGAGGGGTGGGAATTGTTAAGAAAAAATGAAATAAATGGGTTCCTCAACTTGTATGTACGAATAAAGAAGCCTACCCAGTTTCTAAAGACAATTATCAAAAACATGACGCTTTCAGTCCCTGAAGCCTTTCCTCCCATGTTGCAGTATCTTTCAGTAAAAATCAGAAACTTTGATATATTAATTTTACTGTTTTTAAGTCTTCAGGGACTTCTAATCATACTTATGATTTAGCTTGATCCCGAACAAATATGGTAAACATTTTAGTCCAAACAAAAGGAAAGAAGATACTTGCTTCTCCAAAACGAATACTACTACTGTTATGTCAAGGACTTAATCGGAATAGAAGGTGCCTATTTACCTTTCATTTCTTGATTTCTTTCTGGAAAATAAGCTACATTTAAACTTAGAAACTGGAAGCAAGGAAATAACATCTTGAGAAAGACCTTTGCTTTGAGTTCCAACAGCCTCGCCCAACTCAAGCAACTCCTGAAAATAAAAAGAGTTGAAGTTACTCAACCAATTATAAGTTCCAAAAAAATTGATATTCTCAATGGAATGACTAAGGGTCTGTAATAGAGATTGCTAGTTCAACATCTATAATCCAATTTTCTAACCCTAGTCACCTAATCTTCTAAAAAGATAGTTTGTATTTCTTGATTTCTATTTCTTCGGTCATAGCAATGATATTTGACAGACTACATCACCAATATTAAACAGGCTTATCAAGTTGATTAAAAAAAGAGTTATCAGTATCCATGACAAAATTTGCCTTCAATCAGTACTAACACCATTTACCACTCAGATGTACAGTAAATAAAGGTAGGCTGGGAGCATTTTACTGAATAGGTAAATTTCAATGCTAAGTAAGACTTGAAAAAATTTAGTACTATTTAGTTCAACAGCCAATCGGTATCTATGTTTTAAAGAATTTGGTGTCCACCCACATATATAGATGACCTAGGACACCTTTTATATAGAGAAGAAAAGTATGACTAAAAATTCATCATTTCTTGTGAAACTTTTAAAGGTACTCATTAGTCATTCCCATCATGAAATAGGGAAAAAAGAAACAAGGCCCTTATTTCTCAACAATGTCTTAAACTCATTACAGTGGGTTGAGCTCAAGATATAACAAACACTAAACAAGCAAATGTAAAGTTATCCAATAAGTAAACATTATACTAAAAGATCTAAGGTCTATGAGTATTATAAAAGGTCGTTTCTCTCATGGATACTTTCAATAGATGGGCTTACGAGACAACTATGTCAATAAACACATGACTTTCATAAACAATGTTGCTCCCAGAGACACTTCATAATATCGTAACTCAACCCCAGCAGCCCCATCTGCTTTCTTTGTTGTATATGTTTGATCTTGCAATTATATGGGGCTATTAAGAGAGTTTCTTTATGCAACAAAGCTGAGTTTCGAATAAATGATAGTTGCATATATAGAATCACAGTCTATCAGCATTCTTGATTTGTGTGTTTTTCGGATACAAATTCTTTTGCATTATTTCAATACATAAGTTCGACTTAAACTAAAAGTTTATAATATCAGTAAATGGTTAAAAAATGACATGTGCTCAACACCACAGAAGATTAAAGAGAATAAAATAATAACAAACCTCATAAGTCATGTTGTCAGGATCTATGTTATCTTGCCAAACAACCTGCAAAAACATACAAATAACCAGTTAAACATTGGATAATAACCAGTAACAGCGAACAATTTTTTGAAGAGCAGAACATAAAACGTAACATTATTGTGGTTCTAAAGAAGAATTCTAGGCCAATGTATATCTCCAAATAATAAAGACCATACCTCATAATCTCGAGTGTTTTGATGACTCCGAGGACCTAAAGTTAAAAACTCTTTATTAAATGTTTTTCCAGAATACCAAAATGCACATACATAGCAGAAAAGAAAAGATCACCAATTGAAGATGCAAAAACGTGTTCCACCACTGAAACCAAAAAGCCTCTTTCCATATGCATCAGACAAAGTTTTGATTAACTTGTGAATTCAAAGACCAGGCCTCCCATTACATTACAACAAGAATTTAAAGGAGAAAAGGCAGGCTCCAAACTAAATTAACAGTAAGCTTACAAGATGCTCAAGTTATGTCAGGAAACCCACACATTTAGAACCCACAAGTATGATACATTACATTGTATGCAGATAATCCTACTGCACATCTGAAATTTACATTAAATTACAGAGTTTCTTCCATCTTCAAGAAATATACAATTCTAGACTTTTTAACAAATGAAAGGTATTAAAATAAGTTTGTCTAAGACCATTCACAACACAATTTCAAATATGCATGCATCACCTCAAGCATTGTCAACAAACCAACAAAGGTTCAAATATAAAATTACAGAACATTTGAAGAAATTATCGTAGTAGGGTGCAGTTTAGAACCAAAAGCACAAGGCTGGATTTAGCAATGAAAAATTTTGATGGTGCAAACCTTCATCTCAAATCTTTAGAGCTACCTACCGTGGTTCTTCAAAACGTTTGACACTGCCATTAGAAGGGATGAAGAATGCCACAAATATAGATGATTTGGTTGGGGGAGTGGACATCCAAAAGGGGATAGAGATGGTGATACAATGATGGAAGGGAGAAAATGTGAAAGTAGTAGTGATGAGAAACAGTTATTAGGGTGTCATTTTCTTTCAGAAAAAGTAGGCGTGAACAGTGTCAATTACTCTTCAAAGAAAGTAAGAGAAATTCAAAGAAATTTCCCTCACTGAACTGGAGCTCTAGAGCTTAAGTAAGCCTCAGTATGCAAGTGGCAATGTAACGCCTCAAGCAGGCATATTAGTGGTGATGTCAAATCTACATATTAAAGCAGGCATTTCAACTTAGTCATGCTTTCCAAGTCCAATAGGAAACCTTCTGAACTTGAATCCACTAATTACTTGAGCTAAAATGAAAACAGATTCGCCAAGTTGAGAAGAAATGAAATGGTACCGAAGATAATAAACTGAAAGAAAAGAGGAGCAGGTCAATTGACCATCCATTTGTAAATAAGAAGGTGAAGCACCAAATTGTCCAGCAGAAGGGGAGTTTTAAAAAAAAATGAAGAAGAAGTCAAAATCCAATAACAATGACGTGCGAAAAGTTTAGCTCGCACATATGGGGACACTTTTTATTTCCATGTAGAATTAGAACTTACACTCAACACTACTAGTTTGAGTAGTGGAGCTTGAGTTTACTTCTGGCTCTGTATACTCAGTTGCAGTTTGTTCTTCAGGCATGCTTGAAGGATTCTCTAAATTTCTACTGTATTCATCAATTTCTGGTGTGCGATCATCCACCACATAGCCATGCCCATAGTCACAATAGAAGCTTCCAGGTTCAGAAAATCCAAATTTGTATAAATTGGCATTCATTGAAGGGTACATAGTCTCCTGAGCAAGTTAGATGCACTTAATTAGAATTTTGCAACAACATATGTGAACAGACCCAGAGGCATACATAATACAGTCCCAGAAAAAATCAGAAAGATGTAGAAAAAACATTTATTTCATTGGACAAAATAAAAACACTATGTTTATAAAGATATTCAGCAGGAAAGTATCATTTACATACAAGCAACAATCACATCAATCTGACTGATGCCTTTCCAAAAATAAAAAGTAAGAATTGACTGATGCAACAGAACAATAAAAACGGATAAAATAGCAAACAAAGTACCTGAGCGTAAGGATGAGAATCAGCAAAAATGAAATTCACATGGTCATAAGTAAGGCCACCAAAAAAATCCATAAAGCTTCCAATTGAATTATAAGGCATGCCAGGTCCAGAGTTAGCATAATGAAATTCCATCGGTGATGGCCAGCTCATTTTGAAATGCCAATCTGCATAGACAGAACTCAGATACATAACTAACCAAAAATAAACAAATATCCTTTCTTTTCTTTTTTTTCCAAATTAAAGTTTCAACATAAACAACTACCTAAATAATCATGTCCGAAATCTAACTAATACAGCATAAAAAATAAAACATTACACAAAGTCACATAACTTACATTAAATTCATAGACAAGTGAAAAAGAAAAAAAACTGATAGTTGCAGCAAAATTTACAATAAAATCATGAAATGAAAAATATTTGTGTAGATATCCCTAAAAATAAGCATTTCTCTATTAACTTAACGGATCGCGAGAAAAAAATCAAGAGCGAGTAATTGCTGAAAATTTCACATCCTAAATGTCAGCAGAAATTTTCTTAAAAACTCAAAAACAAAAAAAAAAAAAATCTAAAAAGTTTAAGCAGAATTAAATCAAAATTTGAATCTTACGGCAAAATGATCGATTCTTTTTCCCCTAATAAACGAAAAAAAATAATATAAACAGAGAATTACATGAAGAACAAGATTGGTAGTAGATGCTACAAAGAAAAAGAAAGAGACTAAAGAACCGACATTAACCGCTTTTCTGAGTGCGAGAGGAGATAGCAGTTTTCTACTTCGCCTACTTCAGAGAGACTCTCTCTCTCTCTCTTTCTCTTTCTCTTTCTTCTTTCCTTGCTTTTGTGTGTGAAGAGTGAAGAGAGAGAGCATGAAAACTAGAGAGAAAAAAAAGAAAGCGAAGAGAAGAGAAGAGAAGAGGAAGGAAGAGGTGTCACCTTTTGTCTGCTTCTTTCCTTTCTCTATAAATACATGTTCCCGAATCCCCCCTCCCTCCCTCCCTCATCATCTACTTAGGGTCCGGTCTAAACCATAATTAGAGCTGTAATTAAATCACACTAAACTCAATTAATTAATTTTTTATAATAATAATAATATTTATCCACAAAAAAAAAAAAAAAAAATTATAATATTTACAACTAAATGTATAAATTTTTTAAATATAAGGATTAAGGGGTTTATGTATGTATAATTAATTAGGTCTATTATGTAACTAAATTGGATGAGTAGTAAAATAGATCCATCTCCTATTTTATTTAGTAACAATTACTTCTTTAGCTAAAAATATATACGTGATGGAATTAGTAAATTACCCGTTCTTTTTAACAAAAGTCACGGCTATGGAATTTCCATAAATAGAATTTTAACATGTGGTACTACTAAATGGCCAAAATTAGGAAAGTCCAAAGTGTTTTTTTTTTCTTTGGAAAGTACGGGCAAAGAATTTGATTTAATGGGTATTAAGAACAACTCATAATAAAATTAATATAAAAATTAGAAAAAATAAAAATTTATTATTATTATTATTTTCTTTCATCTTTAATTCTGAATGGGGAATGAGGAACCATCCATCTACTATTGCTCCGCATATGCTGACTTCCAATTACGCCAGAGATGATTGTGTGCTCCGCGGTACACCGTAAGAGAAGGAAATTTATAACCATAGGGGTGGAATTGTTATGTCACCGACCAATCAATTCACGAGATTTGCAACGCGTCACTATTTAAATGGTTACATCTAATCATTTGAAACATCAGGCCGAATCTTAAAGTGACGTGACTCCAGAGATTACTTTTTAATTTTATTTTATTTTTAATCATCAAAGTATAGAATTTTTTTTTTTTTTTTTTTTTAGGTGATCAAAGTATAGAATTATTGACTTAAATAAAAAAAAAATAAATATATATATATATATAGTTATTTTAATTCGACGCCCTTGAACTAATGGTAATTTTAATTCTAAAAAGAAATTAATAAAGGAAAAGGAAAATGGGGCCCATGCGGATCATTGAGGCCATTTTGACTGGAAACCGGAGTTATCGGTTTTGGAAATTGGATGCGGAATCGGAGAATAAGTGGGGACCACGTGGTTAATTTTGAGGAAAAAGAGCATAAGCCGGTTTCTTGTTGTTTACTTCTCCCTTTTTTTTTTTTTTTTTTTTTTCTTCGATATGTTCAAAGATTAGATTAGTGTAAGATATATATCTTAATACTCCCTCAAGTTTTTAGTTTTTACTTACATATAAAAGAATTTAGTCCTAAATTATAGTAATTACGCACTAAAAAAGTTCAAGGACAAGGATAAGAGATTTGACAGTTTAGTTAGTTATAACAGTGTGTGGACTTTTTCACCAAAATTTTCTTACCTGCCCTGTCCTATTTCCACTTGACATATATATATATATATATATGTACGTATGTATGTATTTTGGCAACAAGAAATATAATTAATAATTAATGGTATAGCATCCAAAGACATTAGTACAACAACCAAAGACAACATTTGTACCTCGTTGGAGGTTAGGAATTAATGGCATACTAATAGAACCATTTACTCTGCTTCAATGTATTCACATCACATTGAACTATATTAATTTTTCAAAATATTTGTTCACATATTTAATAATCACTTTGAATAATAATTAATCCAAAATCTATGTCACCCTTAGAAAAATTCTCTAAATACCTTTATATATATATATATATATATATTTACAAAATTTCAACTCAAGAATTGGGCCCCACATAAAGGTGATAAATGAGCCCCACTCAGGTTTGGAATGAGTAGTTGAAAGGAGGTCAACCGATTATACCATCTGAATTGGGCCCGTCGATATTTCCATCTTTTAGAATTGGTTGCTAAAATGGGACCACAAGCCCAACTCTATATATATATATATATATATATTTATTTTTTTTAATAAAAAAAATCTTAAATTTTATTATGTCTCGAACGCATGACCTCTCATGTTATAAGTGAGGGTGTTTACCAATTGAGTTATGTCTTCTTAACATATATTTATATATATTCCTTTTATATGTATATATGTTTGTTTTTGTGTGTATATATTGTGGAAAGCCTTTGTAATATTATTATTCTTTTACGTGACCATCGAGTTTGGAAAGACTTTAAGAAACAATTCCCGCCATAAGAGGCTATGAAGAATGAGAAGTAAAAAGCCCATTTCTTTTAATGTATATATATATATATATGTATGTATGTATATGTGGGGTTTGGAAGGTTTTGGTGTATGCATAATTGAGAAGAAGATGGAAGAAAGAGAAACCAAAAAAAGGCTTGGCGTGCAATCTAAGAGTGATACATTTTATTCCCTTCGCTTTTTGTCGGCATACATGGCGAACCAAACTCACTGATTCACTGATTAAAATCAAGAACTTCACTATTGCAATAATCCCCACCCCCTTCAACCCTTTTATTTTTAGTTTTTTTTTTTTAATGGAATACACACACACACACACACACACACACACACACATATATATATATATATATATGAGGAATATATTACATGCGTGGCAAGAATGTGATCATCACATGTGAGTTGTAGAAATGTTTATAATTGGTTAGATCTATTTTGTTTGATTATTGAGGTATAATTGTTTTGGAGTTATGAAACAAAATTATTGGCAACTAATATGTCGTTTAAATTGACATAATCTTTTTTTTTTTTTTGTCTACTATTAGTAAATTTATTCTAAATGATACTTTTTGATATATATATATATATATATATATATATATATATTAAAAAGTAAAATAATATTGTCTTGTCACAATAACTTCACTGTTGGTTAGTTCTCTTCTTGCAAACTTCAATTTTGTTGTTTTCAATTTGTCGGGTAGAAGTAAGTTTGCCAAAACCTTACACATCAACTATTTTTTGAGTATTGGCAAATATCACATTAGATAGTTTCCTACAAACTTTACATATACATATACATATATACATATATATATTCTTTCCTCAACTCATTTTCCTTATCCTTTTTCAACAATTTTAAGTGATTTCTGCCTGATGCTACCAATCAATGTTTAGAATTCCTATATACATACACATACAGATATATATTAATATATAAATATGTTATGAAAACTCGATACAAATAAACAACAATTTATTTCTTTTTTGCCATTAACAGTTTTTATTCCTTCTTAGCAACAAAACAGAATGTAAACCACAGAAGAACTAACACAGAGTTCCCATCAACCAAGTTGGAATACATGCATACACCAATATTGTACAGCATGTTTGACACATTAGTTGACCATGGGGAAATCTTGGTACAGACAGTTTCTGCAGAATCAGTCACTAAACAAAACACTCCAAGAAAGGCTACCAACCTAATTTAAGCATACTTAATTTCAGTGTGAACCATGAGACCTTATCTTCTTCTGGTTAGACCACAACAATTGCCAAGTTAAGAAGCTTTTTTTGCACTAAATAGATTCAAATACCTGAGACATGTCCCGGGAACCATGGCAATCCTGGTTGAATACATTGTTTGGACTCTGGGATAGGAACGATAGGTCCAAGGAATATGCGCCATAAGTCTAATATGATTGTCACAAGCATCGCAGCCCCCAATGCATCGACAGCCACCCTAGGTAAGTCCCATTTATCGCCAGGTTTCTCATCGATCCTGTATGGTATCAGTGAACAATTTGTCCATGAAATAATCAAAAATATAATAATAGAACAGCATAAATGGTGACCAATTCTCAAATTGGCAAAAATATGATATATTTAGTGCTTCATGTCATGTTATTATAGAAAAGAGAAGTTAACTTGAGAATGTATACAGAGTATGCGTTAGGTATTCTTAAAGTTCAGGGAACTTATTTCACTTGGAACAGAGTAGAGGCTCACTTAACCCAAATAATTTGACAACATACATATATACCATTCAGTGGTAGATTTCATATTAAGGAATTACGAAAGATAATGACACAAAATTGCAAATCAAAAGAAAGAAAAAACTAAGAAGGTTGCAGAATTTGAGGACGATAAATAAAAGGAGCACCTAAACCAGAAAACAAGAACTTACCTCAAAAACATTGGGAAGCTTACGAGGAAATAAATTGCATAAAACAAGGAGCCAACTTTGTACATGGATGCTCGGTCCACAAATGTGTAATAGGGAAACTGCACAACAGTTCAAAACAGAAGTTCAATTAGACAGCTTCTATAGTATGTTCCACTGACCAGAACCTATAAAAAGCAAAATCATAAATCACTTTAGGGTGAAAGAAAGCTAAATTTTGCATAGAATATGCACATACATTGGAAATAGCAACAGTCTCCAGATATGCTATGAAATACGAAAGAGCTATAATCCATCCCGCCTTAAAAAGCCACTGAATCTTTTCAGGCAATTCAGCAGTAGCATGCTGCAGCTTACGTAGAGTTATGTTAGATACGCCATGGTAAAACAAGAAGCACACTTGAGTGAGGAGAAAAGTTGTATGTGGTACC
This sequence comes from Cynanchum wilfordii, assembly GCA_025388415.1. Taxonomy (NCBI): domain Eukaryota; kingdom Viridiplantae; phylum Streptophyta; class Magnoliopsida; order Gentianales; family Apocynaceae; genus Cynanchum; species Cynanchum wilfordii. The sequence continues at coordinate 439,527 of JAHSUH010001291.1, read as the reverse complement.
TGCAAGTGAAAAAAATATTTTGTTTACTTTTTCTAGAAGCTCCAATGAGTTACTCTTTTTCAAGGAAAACTTGAAATAAGTGTCTGGAAGGTTATGGAAATGAAAACATGAAAGAATCCAATCTGTTGCTTACGTTGTTCATCCTCCATGATGGGAAGGTATAGGAAGCACCCAAAACGGTGAAGAAATAATGGGTCCAAAAGTAATTACCAACATAACTGAAAATCATTATCCAGAGATTAGCCTGACATAGCAGCAAACTTCTAGTTATTCATCAGATAAACTAACAAAATTGGTGAACTATCAGCAGTACAAGAATGGAGTTCAACTATATTTGAAATATATTGCAAATAGTCAATTTGATTTCTCTGGCTCATATACAGCAGAAAATGCTCCGCTATACATAGAGAATACCATATCTATAGTTTTTCGACTATCCAATCTACAGGGAACCAGCACTTTGGATAATATGATATTAAGGAACCCCAAACTACCACAAAAATCAATTCAAACACTTACCTTTACCCAGTAGCGGTCCTTCCAGGGGAGGTAGCTATCAGCCTACAAAGCAAAAGCTCCAGTTAGGAATTTTAGATGATAGTATTAACAGAGCTCATTTTTTTATTTGGCAGGGTAGTAGCTTGGATAAACTTCTTTCTAGATGAATGAAATAGCAGAGATGTAATAGTAAGCAATGAGCTTCTCGAAAGAGAGTTATATATGGTAACTCTGAATATAATTCAAAGATAAGAACCAAACAACTAATGTTCTGAATAATTATGATTCAGTCCTAAAAGATAAAAATTTTCAGTTCTAGAGATATCCAAAAAAGTAATCAACTCATGCACATTGTGAGTTAGAGCCAAAAAGGCATTTATATATCAGCTAAGATAATGATGCAAGCAAAATCCTATAGAAGTAAAAGGTAAGGTCACCTTTCCACAAATCAGCAGCGGTAACAGGAAAGCAGGAACTGCCGAAACAAGCCCTATAAATAGGTACTCCCATTCTGTAAAATTCTGCAAGAAAGTTCCTGTGAGCTCATCTTTCACAATCAACAGACTTCAAAACTTACACAAGAAATTAGAAAAATGATTAAATAATTAACAGAAAACTTCTGAGATCTCTATCCTTGAATGTTTTGACTCACTAACAGGAAGGCATTCTAGAAAGGTGCAGATTGCCTGCTGCAGTGGAAACATGCTCAAACTAGCAGCAGATATTATCCCTCTCCTTATTAGGAACACTAGCTTTCTTACTTTCCATATATATTCAGGAAAATGTCCATCAGGAAAATTATGGTTAACCAGGTGAATTGTGGAACCTATCTTTTGGATAACCACAGTTACACATTTCCCTTAGGCACAGTGGGTAAAATAACATATAATCTATCATGAAACCCCATTTTAGCAGTAGGAGGATATAATACCTAACTGAGGCAGGCAATTCTCATGTTTTACATTAAAATCAATTCAAGATAAACCTAAATTCTGTATATAGTTGAAAAATGACTAAGAAAAACAAACACCAACAGAGGCAGTTTTAACCTTGCTAACAATTTATACTTCCAATTAAGGTTAATGAAACATTCTTTACTATTTATCTTTTAACTTGGTTGCCTCAGGGAAAAGGGACTTATATTCCTTAACTATAACCATGATTCTATTCCACACTATATTTTTATCTTGAAATAATGGTTTTATCCTTGTGAACTGAAAATTAAATCCCCAAAGAATCTTCACCGAGAATGTTCTTAGAGCACTAATCTTCTTAGAATATTGATTTATAAGATATTACCTCATATAACTTGTATGGAACCACAATGCCAAGGCAAAGAGTGAGCCAAAAAGGTGTGTAGAGAAGGAAGAACAGTTCCCCCCATCGCTTACTTGGGTTTTGAGAGAACCACATATTCAAACCCGAGCAAAAATTAAAACTCAATTCACAGAAATGCTCCTGCAAGTATTGAGGTCATATACCAATTAACATATGCATTTAACAAATATTCAAGAACAGAGGCATCAAAGAACAATAATAGAAGAAATTTTGCAAACTTGCACCTTTGGACATTTGACCATATCGTTAAGTGGGAAAATAGCAAACATATGAGCCAATCTCACACACCAATTTAATTCACATCCCCCGTTTAAAATTTTTTTTACCTAGCCAGTAAATAACAAGAGTCCATGCCACAAACCCAACTGGAGCTAATCAACAGTAATGATTGAAGAAACAAGGTTAAGAAAACCAAAGAGAAAAAGGTAAAAGTAAAAATGCATATGATTGCAGAATCAGTGTCCTTCCAACGCCTTTCCACCATTTCCCATGGCTGCGTTTAAAAGGTAAAAGAAGAAAATAAAAATGAAAAAGAGCAATAGAACATTTTTTTCATCTGTATACCCACAATCAACAGCAGAAAAAAAATCCCAATAGAATAGAGCACATACTTTGAATAAAGATTCTTCCTAATAGCACCAACTTTAGAACGGAAGAGCAGGAAAATGACATTAACAATGAGAATATATAGTTCAATTCAACTAATAAATCAAACCAGAGAAAGAAGAATATATGCAGCTAAAGACATATAGCTGAAATAAAACTTCAAAGGTTGAACCTGCTCTTGACACCTGATCTGGAGCGCATTCAACTAGATTCCTATTAGTTAACTCAATCTTACCCTTGAAAACTTTTGTTCAAATACATACATTGAAAATTGAATCAAGAATCAATAAATGAATCCCAGCAGGAAAATTACCAAGAAATGAAAAATAAATCCACGAGTTAAACCCATCAATTATCCTGATGCCCATAACATAATTATCGAAAATTAAAGTGAAATTTCAAGTCTTTATAAGTAAACAAAGTAACATTTTTCCATTTAGTCAGTTAAATATAGAACAAATCTTTTAAGCACGGCGCAGCACCTCTGAGTCTTGGATTTTCCGGGGCGCTGAGTGACAGTGGTGACACCGGTTACTGCCTAGAAGACAACACCGATTCTTTTTCCGATAGAACTTGTATCTACTCCCTGGCGAATGGAGGAATAGTCAATGGCAGCGATAGTTCTTGAGTGAACTGAAGAGTAGTAGTAGGAGTAGAGATGTGCCAGCCAGCAGCGGAAGAATTTATGGTTTTAGAGTAGAATAGTCTTCCGCCCCCCAACCCCTACCCCTACCCTTTATATACAAATATAAATATATTGGCCCTTTTTTTTTTCTAAATTTATATATATAACTATACATTTTTCCATTATTTCAAAAAAAAACTATACATTTTCCAAATTCGACTATCTTCATCTGAATTACTCATAAAAATTCAAGGTTTTTTTTTAATAAAAAAAATATATTTTATGTGAAATATATCATATATAAAGTACCGAATATAATATAATATCTTTTTTCTTTAATGCATTTGCTTTATTATAATGGTGCAAATGTGTAACACCTTTTTTTTCCTCCTTTTCTTAGGTTGTAATTGGCCCTCCAAAAAAAAAAAAAAAAAAAACTATTTATCTTTTAAAAAGTTTTTCCTGTTAAATTTGAATAAGAAATCCACCATTTTTTTTGTTAAGAGAAAATAGTGAACGAGGGAGCTTCACCGAAGAATCCAAATCAGAAAACAGGTCTTTTATTTGTTATTTTGTTGATTTTTCTTTTTTCTAAGTATTTTGCTAAAATGACAAATATGCCACGGAAGAAACGCAAGAGCAACTTCTAGTCCGCGCCGCCTCCACCGACAATAAATGCCGGAACTTGGGACTCTTATAAACCATTTGAACTCTATAGACCATTTGAACCATCCGGGTTATTGATTAAAATGGCTCAATTTTTCAAAAAATATTGTGTTTGACCCACTTTTTAAAACTTGTGTAAAAATGACTTTGTTGCATTAGATAAATGCAAGATAGAAACTATGTTGCATTAGTCGAATGCAATATAGGTTTTCATGTTGCGATGCATAAAAATCAATATGGAGGGAAGTATTATTGAAAGGAGGTATTGATTTCATCATTTGAGGGAAGTATAACAACTATATTTTGACTTTTATGTTGAACTATAAATACAACTATTAAGTAAAAGATGGTAGAAGTCCAATTGATACTATTCGAGAATGACAAGTTGAGGCATAAATAGATTATAATGATAATATCCCTAGTGATACTTAGTTTAATGTCTTAGGTATGACAAGTAGATGAACTAAATATTCGGTAAGATTCCTATGAAATTAACAGTAATACAAGTACTTAGAATTTCACTTACAACCTTTATATGAGAGTTCTTATCCATGAGTTTAATAAGCATGTCCCTTTATATGAGAGTTCTCATCCATGAGTTTAATAAGCATGTCCAAAAAAGAAAATTGGTATTTCCAATTGAAAATATGAAGTCTCCTCATGATATTAGGTTCAAAATATAAAATTGTACACAAATTCATTTAACAAAAATTCTAAATGTATAGTGGATTCTATGTTGCATTCGCTAAATGCAACATAGAACATAACATATTATGTATAATTAAATATAAATCATATTATTATTTAAAAATAAGTAACAAAAATATACTTATACCTCGGATGGTGACATTGCATCTAATTGATCGCGGTAGGTAATCAAGACATGTCCAGATTAAATTTCGAGTTAAATTAAATTTCACGTCCCAACGAGCATCGTAAGGAGCACCAGTAGGGAGCACGTCAAGCTCTTTCAAGTGTCGAATGGGCCGTAAAATGGGAATTCGCTCCCACGTCCAAAGCTACAAAATATATATCAATGTTAAATTAATAATGACTTAAAAAACAAAAGATAGAAATAATACAAAATATACCCGCAACAAGACCAAGGGTCCAGATATCTGTCGAACACACTCATTTGATGCAGTACACATAGATCGATACAGATATGCTAATATTGCACTACCCCAACTCAAAGTCCCACACATTTTCAAATCTTGTAAATGTAACAGAAAACGAAGATTTATCATATTCGCAGATATCTCAAAAAATAAAAGACCCCCGATAAGTAATAGGATTAAACCACGTGCACGTATATGATATGTATTTTCGTTAGCATCTGCTGGCAATGGAGTTGCTAGATGCTCATCTAAGACAGACTTGACCAATTTATTCCCACTAATTTTGTTAGTGTCCGGCCTAAACCCAAGCAACTGATGACAAATATCTTGCCATTGAATTATTATCTTATTGCATATTGGCTCAATAATTGCCTCACCGTCAACAGGTAACCCCCAAATAATAGCTACATCTTGAAGCGTAATAGTCACTTCTCCACATGTGAGGTGAAAAGTATGAGTCTCGGGACGCCATCTCTCAACTAAAGCGGTAATAAGCTTCCAATCTAATGTATAATATCCCGCTCGTGCAACGCCTCCAAATCCAGCCATATCAATTAACTCTTTGACTCTCATTGGTGTAGACTCATATAAATTCCAAAACATAGAGTCGGATTGTCTCACAACAAGTGAAGTCTCCAATATCTTTGAGGACGAGGACTCGGACTGCCAAATTAGTGAAGATCGATGATTACACCGATCTGTTAATAACGTTTGATTAATCGGGCTTGGATGAATTTCATTTTCTATATTTGAATCCATAATCCTGCAAATTCAACAAAAAATATATAAATATTGAATGTCAAAATATTCTATTATCTATAGATATTGAATGAAAAAATTAGGAAAACAAAAATTATTGAATACACAAAAATAGTTTTATCAAGTGGACTTATAGGACTTATAAAATTGATGAGGCTATGAACTCTCTCATCTCCATGCCTCAGCCATAGCAATGGTCGGGAACTATGATGATACATGTGGATGTGTACTTATGTTCCGTCTCTGGCGACTTAACAAAAATATGAAACCTTTTTTTTTTTTAAAAAAAGAAAAGAACAAAAAATAAAATTTTGAAGACAAAAATTGTTGACTCGGTAACACAATGAGAGCAAGTTATTGGATTTAAAGCAAATAATGTAAACATTCCGTTGAGACTCAGTATTGGCCAATATTTCCCTATTCCGTTCCGTTGAGCAAGTTTTTCTACAAGAAAAAAAAATTGAAGTATAACAGATGTTCCTCACCCTCCGATATGGTTTCTGTTTTTGTGTTTCACTTCGTGTGATTCCTATTAATATTTTTGTTCTATCATCAGTCTTAGCAATTATTTTTCAATGCTTTAAAAGAGTTTGCACTCTAATTTTTCCAGTCTTAAAATTTTTGTCCCTCTTTCTTTATGTGTGTCTATTTGATTGTTATTCTTCCGCTTTTAAAACTTGACCATGTGCTGCATTTATATAAATTCAACTATGATATACTCAAATCAAGTTTATGAACAAAAATAAATTCAACTATGATTTGAATATAAATGTTACGAGTATATCATAATCTTTTATTACAAATATATATATAGGGAAAAACACTAAAATCAAAAAAATAACCAAGAAAAATAGGGAAAAATTGAAACTTCTTACCCGAAACTATATGGTGGCAGAAGGAGAGACTGTGCTGCAGTTCAATGAGGCTTCAATGGCTTCAATGACTTCAATGGTGGGTGAGAGAAATGAGGGAAAAAGAGGAAGAGGAGAAACGGAGAGGAAGGAGGGAATGAGGAGAGAAAATGTAGGGTAGGGTTTTTGTTTCTTAAAAAATTTATTTTAATTTTTTTTATTATATTGCATTTCAAAAATGTAATATAGAAACTTATATTGTATTTGTCAAACACAATATAGTTTTTGAACTATATTGCATTAGTCGAATGCAACATAGTTTTTATGTTGCATTTATCAAATGCAGCAAGGCCATTTTCACACAAGTTTTAAAAAGTAGGCCAAATACGGAGTTTTCTTTAAAAAATGAGTCATTTTGGTCAATTACCCGAAACTTCTGGTCAGCACCGCCTCCACCGATAATAAATGCCGGAACTGGGACTCTTATAAACCATTTGAACTCTATAGACCTTTAGAATTTGTCGCCAATCTACTCCCCTTAATAAGTAAGAATTCTCCATTTTTCTCTAACGGAGCATGCTTTGGTGTTCATCTGGTGATCATGGAGTCTGACGAGCTTCCTGGAGATGGGACGGAAAGCAGGATGACCGTTGATTACCTTCGCGGTAATGCCACTGCTCCCTGTATTCTTTTTAGCCTGTAAAAGCCCAATTTTTTAATATATGTGTATGCGTTTGATCATTTCTTCTTTGAAAATTGTTGATTTGGCTCTGATTTCAAATTATGGACGAAATAAAGATATTTATTTATTTATGGTATGATCTGTACTCATTGGCAGAAAAATCTTGTAGTTTTTTATACTTATTCCATTGAATTTTGTTAATTTGAGATTCCCCAATTCGAATGAACTGAATGGTAGGTTTTGGAATTTGATAAATGCTGAAACCTAGCTTTTCTTTTTTACTATTTTTTCCCCCATATAGTAGTTCCAGACTGGTAATTTAGAGTGTCTTAGATGGTCGGAGATCTTTTTTAGCAACGATTCTGTAAATTGGCTTATCTTTTAGGTAAAATGGCCAATTTATTTTTTTCAGTAGCAAAGTTCAAGCATTGAACTTAATTTTTAATTTATACTCTTTCCATTAATTATGCTTCTCATTTCTTTCTTTTCTTCCTAAGACTTTCTACTAGGAGAACATGATTCGGATGAAGATCAAAGGAACACAAGTTGTTTGGATCAGAATCGCAAGGATTGCAGACAGGCCAAGCCTTTTAATTCCGATACCTCTGGTAATTTTCTTTTCTTTAGTTTTTTCTGTTGTAATATAATGTTAGTTGGTCACAGACATTGTTTAAGCAAATTCTTGTCTTTTGTGTGGCTTCAGAGAATGTTCTGTAAACTGTTCTTGATGTCTTGGCTTTGTTAGTCAACTAAGGGGACCTTAAACTTTTTCTCATCAAGTTTTATTTGCATCTTATTTGTTTGTCCCAACTTTATAATCAGACATTTTTTTGATTGCTTCAATTGTATTTTGAAGTGACTGGAAGAAAATGTTACAGAGGAGTAAGGCAAAGGCACTGGGGCAAATGGGTTGCTGAAATACGTGATCCTCGTACGGCAAGTAGAGTTTGGTTAGGGACATTTGACACAGCTGAAGAAGCAGCTAAAGAATACGATAAAGCTGCTTTCGCGTTTAGAGGTTCTGAAGCGAGGCTCAACTTTCCAGATCTGTTCTGTAGCAACTCCGATGAAGCAATTAATACATCATCCAAGCCAAATTCTACACCAGCCACCCCACCTCATTATTTTCAGGACAATGTCCCTCCTCTCACAAAGATGCTACTTTCTAGCTCCGATCAGGAAATGCCTTCCATAACTTCCCTGCAACAGCTAAAAGAATTTCCTGATTTTACCTCTACAAATAAAAACAATTCTAGTGGAAGTGAGACAATCAAGATATGGAATCAGCCGCTTCTACAAGATCAAGGAAAGACAAGAACGTTAGATGCAGAATATGGAATCAACCGCGATGTTCTTGATAAATATTCTGGGAAGAAACTCGAAGATGTTGCAGATATTCTTGGAGGTAAAAACAATTCTAGTGGAAGTGAGACAATCAAGATATGGAATCAGCCGCTTCTACAAGATCAAGGAAAGACAAGAACGTTAGATGCAGAATATGGAATCAACCGCGATGTTGCAGATATTCTTGGAGGTAAAAACAATTCTAGTGGAAATGAGACAATCAAGATATGGAATCAGCCGCTTCTACAAGATCAAGGAAAGACAAGAACGTTAGATGCAGAATATGGAATCAGCCGCGATGTTCTTGATAAATATTCTGGGAAGAAACTCGAAGATGTTGCAGATATTCTTGGAGGTAAAAGCTTATACTGCACAAATGAAGTTTTCTTCAAATATATAAAAAAAAAAATCAAAACCCTCAACATATGTTACTTCATTTCTTGATGATTGTCATTAGAAATCCTTCTTTTTCAGATAATATTCTACTTTTTCACTAATTTCATTTTCTTAATCGGATCCTTACCTGTTGCAGTTAGTCGATCCACACTCAAGCGTATCTGTAGAAAGCATCATATCTTCAGATGGCCACCTTGCAAAGCAAAAAAGGACAAGGTCAGCTCCCTTAAAAAATGTGCCAAAACTACTCGAGGAAATATTAATCCCAGAAACAATCCATCTTCTAACTTGCAGCAGCTTCAGAGGGACTCAGTCCATACGGCAAGGACAATATCGGATGTAAAGGAAGCTGAAAATGCAGCAAGGGCAATAATGGTAAAGGCAACATATGGAAATGACATATTTAAATTTCAGCTTTCACTTTCATCAACAAAGTTGGATTTGGAGAAGGAAATTTCTGTTAGGGTGAAATTATCAATTGGTAGTTTTAAGATTAAGTATCTAGATGAAGATAATGATTGGGTTTCAATAGCTTGTGATGATGATTTGAGGACTTGTATAGTTACATTGACATCCTTAGGCAATACCACATTAAAAATGCTGATGGATAAAGTTTAACTGTTCATGCATACTCTTGTATTAGGATCTGCTGTATATGGAACCTAGCCAATGTGCATACTTTGTATATCCATCTTCAGCAGTGGCCATTGATTAAGCCCAGAGCTTTTAAATTATATGATAATGTATACATATATAAACGTTTTGTTTTTAACTAATTATAAATTTTTCTTTGCATCTTTTTTATTTATTTATTTATTTTTTTATATTAATACAAATATGTGTTATTATTTTATTAGTTGTATTAAAGTTATCTTTTATTTTAAATTATATATCTTTTGTTGTGAATGCCAAAAACAGATGAAGTTATAAATTTGTCCTTAAAACAGTACTAAATAGTGCTTTTCATAACCAGCAGACTTGGGGAGTTGGTAGGCGGACTCCTAAAGCTTCGCGGATGGTCGAGAATTCGAATCTCCTGAGGTGGTTAATGCCACGTTAAAAAGTTCTGAGTCAGATCTTCATCATTGAATAAGAATTAGACTCTGCGAGCGCACCCCGATTAGTTGTCTCGTATGAATTCGAATACCGGATACTTTAAAAGCCAAAAAAAAATAGTGTTATTCATCTTTCATTTTTTACATTGATTGAATTATATATTGTATGCATTAAAAGCCAAATAACAACAACAAATACGACAGACAAAGTTGCATTTTCCTCGTAATTGCAGCGTTTTCTCTTAGTACAGACAGTATTTGTTTGACCTTCATCAACCATTAGAATTGGTCCAAAATCGCCTCTGATCTCTGCACTGGTTTTGAAAACAAACCCTGTCTTAAATTTGTATCAAGGAGGAATCAGAGCTGTAGCAGTCAACCATGGACATGAAGCAACTCAGGTATTTTGTCTTACTGCCAAATATATATACATATATATATATATATAAAGAGAGAGATCGTGATACTTAATTGAGCTAGCTTCGGTCCGCTGGGAATAGTAGGGGATAGTTATTAGGTTTATCTTAAACCTTTGATGTTTTATCCATCTGTATTTGTGTGTATATTGTATATATATATATACACACAAATTTATCCTTGGTTAAAATATAATTTATACTCTCATAGTTGATAAAATTTCTTCAAAATATAGACCTTTTGATTTTTATGAAGTATTGTTTAAAGCTTTTAGCAATATGCAGGCAGGGTGTGAAACGACAATGCAGCGGTGTAAAGTATCTATCTGGACTTGAATACTCTGCTAATCTTACTAGAGAAATAAATGATGAGAATTATGTTAAAGTTTGTGAAGATTCCTCTGCTGCAAGGAAAGATGAAGAAGAAGATGATGCGGCCATTGATTCAAGGAAAAAACAAGAAAATCTTGAGAAATCTAAATCAAATAATTATGAGATCAGCCGCGAAGATATTCAAAAACATGCTGGAAAGAGGCTTCGAGACGTTGCAAACATTTATGGAAGTTAAGTCATTTCCCTTTTTTTTTTTTTTTTTTTTTTTCACTTATCGTAACCAGATTCTTTTTCACTAAGGTTGCAATTCATATGTTGGGTTTTGCAGTAAGTCTATCTGCAATGAAGCAAGTATGCAGAAATCATGGTATTTTAAGGTGGCCAGTTCGTCCAATAAATAGGTTGCCAGCCTCTAAAGTTATGAAATTTAAGCACCCTCTTTATCCACAGGTATATATGTATATAGCTTATCGAATTTTACTGTTCTTATAATATGTAACCTAATTACGAGAATGATATAATAAATTCATCTTAATTATAACCTAATTGAATTCTTCTCATTTTGAATTCAGCAGATTACTGGCTTTGATGAAAGCTGCTCCGCAGTTCAACCGAATTCCCCATCTTTGGGTCCTAAAAGTGATGTTCCAAACTGCTCTGGAGTTGATGAACCAACTTCGCCATTTTCGGCTGTTCAGGACTACATGAGTTTAGGTCCAAAAACTACTTGAGTTTGGTCTCAAGTGTTTCGTTTTGAAAGTAGTTTGAGAAATTACTCTTATGAATAAATGGTGAGAATTTCAAAAGGTGTCAATTAATGCTTTCTCAAGTGACTGTTTTGTTGAATTACTTGAAATTTATAAGGTTTCATTCAATAATGATTCCACTAGTAGTATTGGAGTATGCCAAATGCAAAGCAAGGAAGCATGAAGAAAAAACAAACAGGCACACAGAATAAGCTTTATTCATAAGAGTCTCCAAGATAACATGTGAAAGCTTAATAATCAATACACATTATAGATAGGGAAAAATAATAATAATTCAAATTCTTTTTTATTACTAAGCAATGATCAGCCATCAGTCTACCTCAACAACAAATTCTGGTTCTGGCAAAGTAATCCACAATTAAACTAACATAATGAAATTGAGCAGCTTTGCTCATTAATAAAAATCCAAATTTTTAACCTCAAAAGGGTTTATGGGAACAAAATTCCCGTCAAGAAGCAAAACAATGTTTTGGGGCAACACCCCCATCTACTACTTAAGTTATTAAAATGAGCAAAAATTTCTCAGCCAAATTCAACTCAAAAGGTGATTTTCATCAACATCTATTACTAAAAGGGGGAATTCAAGATGATGGGGTAGGTAATAATCTTAGGCACCACCTGAACCGTATTTCTTTCCGAAAACGATCAGCTGAAGTTTGTCATAACCTGCAAGCACACCAGCACCTGCAACAGCTCGAAGGATATTTGCACCAGCACCCTTGAACAATGATTTGGCACCCTCATTCTTCAAGATTTGAGAGAAGGCGTCAAATGAGCTCTTGTACTTCACAGCTTCACCAGATGTCATCATCATTCTTCTACGGACTGTGTCAATTGGGTAAGAGGCTAAACCAGCACCATTGGTGATGAGCCAACCAAGGGCAAAGCTAGCAAAGAAACTATCCTGTGTTCCCAAGTACAAACAACAAGTGTTAGTTAATGTGGTCACAAGAGAATGTACCAGATTAATGATAATACTTTGAACATACAGAATTTTGCAATTATTCAACAGTTTCTAAGCAACTAATACAATGCACTAGCTCAGTTAGCAATATAACTTATTACTAACACACATCTCATATGACAGTCCATTCAGATAAAAATAAGTTGCCAAGCACAGGTCAAAATCCTAGTGACAGCAATCCTTTTGCCATGAATGAGGAGACACAAGAAGAATAAGTGTCTCCACCGTAGTAGATACACAAGAAGAATAAGTGTCTCCATAGAAGAATGAGGTCAAAAATAAGTGTCAAGTGTCCAGTGCTATGTACAATTAAAGAATCACAAGAAGAAATTTTGTATCATAGTAGATAAGAATCACTTAAGTTGTGACACTAACCTGCAAGTTTCCTGTCAAGAGCACTGGTTTCAAAGAATCGTACATTCCGAAGTACAAACCACGGTAGACAATGATACCCACACAGGAAATGTTGAATCCACGGTAAAGACCAGCAATTCCATCAGATTGCAGTGTCTTCCTGTAGACATCAACCAAACCATTAAACTGCCTCTCTCCACCCTTCTTGGCTGCTTTGGCATCATTTGCAAGACGGGTTCTAGCATAGTCCAGGGAGTAGACAAAGAGCAGAGAGGAAGCACCAGCAGCACCACCTGAACCAAGGTTGCCAGCAAACCACTTCCAGTAACCATCACGGTCCTTCTTGAAATTGAAGAGCCTCTTGAAGTAATCCTTGAATGCAAAGTTCAAAGCCTGTAGAACATATAAAATTATTAGAATACCAGGCACATAAAGGAATAAAGTACACATCTCAAGGCATATGTATATCACAAAAGACTGAGAACAAAGAAATAATGGTTCACCTGGGTAGGGAAATAACGGATAACATTAGCTGTGTTTCCCCTCCACAAGGAGACAAAACCCTCCTCCTGAATAGTCCTTTTGAAACAATCACCAATACCCTTGTAAGGCTCAGAGAGGCGACCAGATTTAATCATTTCATCTTGGTTCTGGATCAAAAGCTTCACACGTTCAATGGGTGCAGCAGCAGTTTTTGACACAGCAGCTGAAACTCCACCCATGAGAAAATCAATGGCAAAGCCAGCAAAGCCTTTCTCAGACGGAGCCTGAACAAAGACTGGTGAAGCATTATTAGCAGCAATCCGTGATAGATCTTGGGTAGTACAGGACTGGATCATAGGTTTAGCCAAAGCTACATTGGAGTAATTTCCATAAGCAAATTGTCTTTGGTACGCATGAGGCATCTGGGAGCCCCCATATCGAGCTTGAAAATCTTGGGAAAAACCAGTGCTCAAATGGAGCTGGTTAGAAAACATTTGAGCAACAGCCGAATGAGAGCGCTGGTCTGCCATTACAAACTTACAGTGTAGAATCCCTGCAGTAGATAAGATATCCTCATTTAAAATTAACAAAAACAAAAGTCAAGATCATCCCCTATTTCAAGCTACTTGAATGTAGTTCTAATACCAAACATGATGACAACACAATAGTTCTTCTCGACCATAAAGTCCGAACCCCATACCAAAAGTTATACCCATACCGCAGCAAATGGATAGACAGACTACAGAGCACACTAACAAGCTAGATATAGTCAAAATAGCATATCTCCGCAAAAACAAAAATAAGCAATCCCAAAATCCAAACTCTAGGTGATAAAAACTCAATTAAAACATAAAATATTAAGTATAAACACCGACAATTCAACTAAATTTTACCACAGCCCTAACCCAATAAACAGTCAACTACAAAATCCTTTTCCCCACGAATCATCAAAACTAGAACAGATCTATAACAGTATAAACAGATGGAGATCCATACAAAAATAATCCAAAAAAAATAGATCTGAACAAAATCAAACCTTAACATGAAAAAGCAACAAATCCCATCATACAAAACAAAGAAAGATTATAAATTCACCACAGATCTACAAGTAAACAAGTAAAATAACACTAAAAACCAAAAAAGTAAAATTTCTTGGATCCTTAAGAGTAGACCCTTTCAAAGAATCCATAGAGAAACTGAAGCAAAATCCAAGAACAATAAAAGTGTGTAAAAATCTTAGATCAGTAAAAAAGAGAGACAGAGAGAGATCAAAAACCTGCGTTCAACTCGCCTCGCCTAGAAAATTGCAATGCCAATGGGAGAGAAGAACGAGGGAAGAAAGCGTAGAGATGTGAAGAGGGTTCAATTGGAAAGCGAATAGAAAATATATATATAGTAGGAAATTGGCAATTGGGCCTTTGAAAACGAAGAAGGGGAAAAGCAAAAAAATAAAAAATAAGGTATTTTGACCTAAATGGGGTGGTAAAGGGTTGCGGGTTTCAAGAATACGAAAAATTGCAAGTTGTGGGCATCAATTATTTTTGTATTTACATTAATACCCCTAGAAAAAAAAAAGAAATATTACTCAATTCGTTCAAACTTTCTTTTATTTTTATCTAATTTAAAGTTTATAGTAATTACCTTAAAAAAATATATATCTATTTCTATATTCATTGAATAAATATAATTTATTTTGAGGAATTTTGTCGAAAGATCCTAAATTATTTATGTGAAAGATTTTTCAAAGATTTGGGGGAGTAATTTTAAAAGTCATTTTCTAAAACTCCCAAACGCAAATATTTTCTTATTTGAGGACTTGAAGAGTAATATTGCCAGGAAGACGCATTTTGATCGTGACCGTCGGATAAGTGGGCGATGCATTTTGATTCAAGACCGGAGGGCAGCAAAGGTGTGAATGGGAAGAATGGCATGATATATATATATATATATATATATATATATATATATATATATATATATATATATATATATAGTTCTCAAAGAAAAGATATATATATTTGAGGTGGGGGGGAGGAGTTGGGTTTGGACAGGAGACTTTTGATTCTTGAAAAGGACTGGGAAATTTGCGCTGCCGTGTGCTTTTAGGATTCTGCTTTGAAACTTCTTTACATGTAATAAATCCACAAAATGTGGAATCAACATTTTTCTCCCAATTGGATGGTCTAAAATGTTTACCTCAACTTACCAAATTTGAATTTTTCATTACCCATCGGAGTTTTATATATATATATATATATATATTTATATACATATTTGGTAATCGGAAGAAATATCTAAGATTACAACACTTGATTAAAAAGAGATTACCAACACCAAAGACATATTTAAGGGTAGCACAAAAGTAAATCACTTTATAATATCATACATATACATATATATATATATATATATACATACAGATATAGACAATACAACAATGCCAGAAACAAGAGAAGTATTAGCAACTCCTTCCAACTCACTGAAGAAACAATCCATTAGTAACTACTGCACTATGATTCAGAATGAATGCAAGAAAACAAGAACATGTCTACAGTACTAACACATGATTTTCTCTTTGTACATTTTGATAAAAGCAAGCATTACAAATCAATAAAGCTTTTTAGATACCAAGGTGATGTGAACTTACTTGCCGCACATAAAAAAAACCCAATAAAGAAACAAACACATTTTTCAACTTCAGCCATGTATTATTATGTGTATAACACTAAGCTTCCATTTCTTGATACTTGATTTTGTTCAGAAATCAACCCTTCTAATGTAAAATGTCTACCATACAAACAACTAATGGACTGCTTATATATATATATATATATATATATCATGCAGGTCTAACAGAAAATTCCATTCATATTCAGCAGCAGCAAATACAAAGCCCATCCTTATATTCACCTCTTACTAAAGAAGGGAAAGATTTTTGACATATCAGATGCAGAAGAGAAGATAACACAACCAAACACCACATGCAACATGGTCACTTCCACCTCAATAAAATGGAATCATTATATCGCTTCAAATATGGGATCTGCTATGCATATGCTTAATAGGAGTGCAGAAATAGGAGAGAGATCAGGCAGAGATGCCACTCACTGAGAATATATGGTGACTTGAGTCCAATGAAGAAAGCTCCATACTTACTAATTCAACCTTCTTTCGTTCTTGAACTGGACCTGCCAAGTTCTGCTAGGTCCCTGTTCCACTGCTGCATGGTTCTATCACCAGAGTGAGAAAATTTGGTTTATACACACGTGTGTTTATCTCCTATAATGAGTTCATTATGTGCATCTTCATTTCATTCCCACAATAGTATATAAATGTTAACAATATATATTGATTTGCTATTAGGAGTAAAAGTACACTTATAGATTGACTTTGTACTCATGCAAAAATATACATTACATTCATAGTAATTTACTAGAACTAAGTAAACTGCCAATGAGACTAATTAAGAAGATCCTTGATGCAGTTATAGCTTGCCACTATTTTATGGACAAGGAACCTCAATCTATCTATAATAACAGTATAAAGATGAACCTCAATCGGCATTATATTTTCCATACTGTTTAGAACTTAAAAACTAAATGGTAGTTATTTATTAAAGAAGGTGAACAATACAAATTAAACTTTGATGATTCAGAACTTCAGAATAATTTGCCAATGCAGTCCCTTATGTCTTTTGACTCTTGATTGGTGTGTGTGTTTTTTTCCTTTTTTTTCTTTTTAACATTTTACAACCCTTAACAATTTTTCAGTGATCTCTTTTTCCTTCTAGCCAAGAGAAAGCAGAAAGCAGAAATACAGTTGAAATTTGCATGAGACATGCAAGAGAAGGAACATTTATGGGAAAAAATAGGCAACTTGTACATGACATAGTAGCAAAAATTACTTCCTAGTTTGCCTCCAAATATTGTCAGCCTGAATGTCACAATGCAAGTTATAGTTGGAATCTAGCCTTTTTGTTAGAAGGACCACAACGGTTATCAATACATTACTATAGAATCTAAATGGTTAAAAAAATCATAAAAGACTAAAATGATCAAGTCTTGAAACTTAAGGAACTAAATTGGTGAATTATCCAATCTTAATTTAGTATCATGAAATAATATAGAAAGATATTAGGGTAACTAGAAAGAAACAAGGGAAGTTTCATTATCCATCAAGTACATGTCAAGCATCTCATAAATGGAACATATGTATATGATAAGGATTTCACGTATGGTAATGAATTTAAGTTTGTGGGTGATTTGATTACAATCAAGGAACACTAAACATGTGTTTTAAAAGGTACCTTGTTCATTAAGGTTCCTGCATTTTTATGAAATCTAATCTACTTGAAAAATCTGCACACCGCAGCTGTATGACAATTTCAGTAAGTCCTTATTCATTTAAGAAAGACAACTGTACGCCAAGCAAAGAGAGATTACCTTGTCAAAGATGAGTCTTCTCAAATGTAGACATATTTCTCTTTATAAGTTGAGAACAGCAAGTTTCATTACATGAAAAAAAAAAAAAAAAATGCTATCACAGGAAAACTCATAGCAAGTGTGTTTTTTTGTTTGTGTTAAAGCAGAATATGGTTAAAGATGAAAGCATTCATATATATGAACTAAAGGGTTCTTGTGATTGAGACATAATCCTTGTTTTACATTCAGGTGGTAATTAGTCTTCTTTAATATGACAAATCCAAAGATTCCAGATGTTAGCTCAGAAAAGGGTTGCAAAAATACTTTCCAACTAAGCTTCTGACATGATGATTTTGAATTCCTACTTAGTCTAAAAATCATAATGTTAATATTTTGTAACAATTAGCAGGCAAGAAAAGTTTCTATTTAGTGCACACTTTCTTCAGTTCCTACCATATACAAGTTGAAGCAACATATTAATTATGCCTAAATTAGGAGACTGGAGTTTCTCTTTCTCTTATTGCATAGCAAAAGAAGGAAATAAGAAACTATAATAAGACACATAACACTCAAACTACGGCTTTCAATCTAACTAGAGGCAAAGCCTTCACTGGGAAGGATGCTATCAGTGACGTGAATCACAAAGTTGGACACAAAGTCAATCCTTTACTATTCTGAAAAACATACTTTCCAAGGCATCAAAACAGATAACATCAAATTCATACTTTTAGCAATAGCATATAAATGCATTCTAAAAGGAGCTACTGATGCCTAGCTGATTTCATCTGACCTCTTGCTCCCATTATGTCTAGGGAAAAAGAAGGCTGGCCAAAGGATGCTTCAGAACTCCTAGATTCTAGTTCCACTTCCTTATGCTTAAGTTGTAACGTCTTCTGCTCATTCTCCAACATTAGTCTCTCTTGCTCCAACCTTGCCATCTCCAGCTCGAACTCTTTTTTATCACAGAATCTTTGCCACTTTAACCGTTGTTTTACCAATTCAAGAGCATCTTCTTGAATACCAATTCTTTCCTCTTGTAGTTGCAGCATACGTTTCTTAATCCACTGTTTACGCTCCCACTGTGACTTTGTATGGTCGTCGAAAATTTCAGCTATTTCAGCTTGAAAATTGTTTTCATGGCTGCATTGCAGCTTAGAATTTTCATCTAGTTCATTCATCATTTCCCTCTGCCCATAATCTCCCATCTTTCCCATGCTTCCACTATCATTATTCTCAGAGTCATCATCAGATTCATCATCCTCACTTTCATCATTTTCTTCAGCATCTTCATCCTCAGACTCATTATTACCTTTTGAACATTGAGGTGCAACGGGCGAACTATCCTTATTCCTTGAACAATGTGCTGCAACAGGTGAAACATTGCTATGATTCCAAATTTGTTCTGCTACTGTGGCAGAACGAACTGATAACTCTTGATCACTGCAATTAGGAATCTTTTGACCATTATGGTAAGCACATATTTCCTGGTAGAACAAATGCTTAGAGCCCAATAATTTCTTCACATCCTCCTTTGCTTTTTCTGAGAGATGATGCAGTTCAAATAACAAATCAGGATTTTCTACCACTTTGCAGGAAATACCCCTTCCAAGAATATCATTAAGCTTTTTATATCTCTTGTTCAAATCATTGAACTTATCTTCACATTGCTGAGGTGAGACGTGATACCCTTTACTAATAAGTATTTTTGAAACTGTTTTCCACTTACCTTTCTTGATTATACTAGATTTTCGCCTTACTCCATCAGCACCCTCAAAACTGCCATCTTCCCCGACACTAGCAACCACTTGAATAAGAAGCCTAACTATGTTGTCCGTCCATTTCATTCTTTGCCATGGAGCATCTTTCTTCCCCTTTGCTCCACTAGTACCCCCACGATATCCCTCCTCGTAACTCGGCTCACCCTCGTCACTTGAATGGTCATTAAAATTGATGGTGACATTACTGGGCCCAACAGTTTTCTCTTTCCCAAAATTCATAGTGAAACCTCCATGATTGGAATCCTTCACCTCCCTTACCCCCATTTGTCTTTGTTCATCTGTATATTCTACGTCTATTGATGGTTGAACATTATCCTGTTGCATCCGAGCTGGATTATTGCAATCCTGGTTTGGCTGATGATTTCTGTTCAACCCCAAAATCCCACCTGGGTTTTGCTGATGTCTATTCATGCCTAAAATCCCACCAGTATAACCTGATAAAAAGCCACTTCCAGTACTTGAATTATTCATCATAAAACACAAATTTTAAAACTCTTTACACTGCAATCTCCAAAACCAAAAAATACACAAATGAACAGTCCAACCATTGACCATATCTTCCTGAAACCTTAAAACTCTTCCAAAAAATCAAAACTTCCATATCCGTAGCCAAGTTTATCCCAACAGCACCTACTGCAGAACAATTCGCTCAGCAGCATAAAAATTCATCACAAAACACACACGCACAAAAACACATGGAGCCCCGGTAATTCTGATCATTCAGTAACCTAACAGAAAAGAAAATCCAAGAAAACCAAGCAAAACAGTAAAGGGTCCTAATAAAAACCTGTAAAGCAGCATTCTTGATGAAGAACACAACCAAGAGTGATGTGCTGAGATCATAGAAATAAGAATTACAGAACACAAGAAAAATTGTTAATCTTTATTTTTTTTTCCTTTGTAGAGTTCAACTACAGACAGCTATGAATTGATTTACCTTTGTTTGAATCCTTAAGTGAAGTGAATTTCAAGACTCTCAAGAAGGAGAAAAACAGTGGCGTAAGTTTGGCATTTTGCAGTTATCGAATGTATCGTCTCAAACCACATCAGTGGAAAGAAAGTATTTCCAAAATTTGACAAACTTCTTGATTGACAGCACTGCTAAGGACTTATTTAATTTTGTTATTGTTAAAACACCAATCATATTTATTTATTTATTTTTATACCTAACGTCACTTTATTTATCGTATAATTTTAATTATTAAAATATTTACAGGCTATAAACATCAATTTATTTTTTATTTTTTTTTAAATAAAAATATTATAGGACCAATTTCATCAAATTCTATAATTTGAGGACTAATTATGACAATTTACCTATTTCCCCCCAACCTTTTTTTTGTTTCTTTTAAACTTTTTTATTATTTATATACATTATACATATCTTGGAAATCCAAGAAAGCTAAAGAGTAAAAGGAAATTCTTAACGTGGAATACTGAGACATGTCCGGAATGGAGAGGTTAACACGGATGTTCGCCGGCGCCGGCGGAGCTTTGGGCCATGCTCCTCCGGACTCTCCCACCCTCGATTCTTCAGAGCAGGTCTACATATCCTCTTTGGCACTTCTAAAGATGCTCAAGCACGGTTAGTAGTTTGAGGGCTTTCTCCGCCCCTCTCTTTCTTTGTTCACTTGAATTTTGTCAGTGCATTTTTGTTGTCTAATTTTATCTAATTCGGGTTTTAATTTTTAGGTAGAGCTGGGGTTCCTATGGAAGTTATGGGGTTGATGCTTGGGGATTTTGTGGATGAGTACACGGTTCGTGTTGTGGATGTTTTCGCTATGCCACAAAGTGGAACAGGTGTCAGTGTTGAAGCGGTTGATCATGTTTTTCAGACAAATATGCTTGATATGCTTAAGCAAACTGGAAGGTAAACAATGGATTTTTTCTTTTTCATTTTTTTATTATCTTGGCGATCTATGATTTTATGTTTTCTGAAGCTGTTTTTAAGATGGATAAAAATAGAATTTTGTGATCATAATTCTGAAACTCAATGCAGTAAAATCGGCACAACCTACAAGTATTCTTTGTAATATAGGAATTAGGGATTTAAAATTGTCATTCCTTATTAAGGGATGATCCTCTACAGGGAAAAGATTATTGCTTTACAGAATTAGTGGCTGCTAGGATTAGGGTGTTGGTTACAAAATATGTGGGAGAAGGACCATTAAATTTCCTTCCTTTAAGGAATTGACATGGATATTCAAAGTGAATGTCTGATAATCTCAAAGAGAAAACTGAAAATTGTATATAAATTCATTCTAATTTAATAATGTATTTCTGTTTTTCAGAAAATCAGAAGTAGTATTAAAATTCATTCTAAAATTATGATGATAACCATCTTCTTATGGTGGGAAGGGGGGGAGGGGGGTCTCTAACTAAGTCTTTATTGATGAACCATATTATCAATGACTTCATTTTCACTATTTTTTCTGTCAACTTCTGTTACACAGTGACATTGATAGTTCAGTTGTTTCATCTTAGGTTTTAAGAAGTTATGCTTTCTGTTTCTAATATATAGCTTTTCAAATGTATCTTCTGTTATTTGTTTTTATCTCACATTTTCGTATTCTCTCCCTGCCTTTTCCCCAATTTTTTTCCCAGGCCAGAAATGGTGGTTGGTTGGTATCATTCTCATCCTGGATTTGGATGTTGGCTTTCTGGGGTTGACATCAACACCCAACAGGTTTTTCTTTGTATTTCTGTCTACCTCTCGTTAAACTTCATTCTTTGTTCATCAGCTTATCACATTCACTGCAAACAGCAATGTATAGAAGTTTAGTAGCTTCTCATTTTCCCCTGAAATGTGACCATTAAATTGTACCTCATGATGGAGTTGTAGATAGTTAGCTTGATACTCAAAAGAAATTCTTCTTGCTTTTCATATTTTTCACCTGCCTTTATTTATTCAGCCTTGTTCCTTGGTAATGTTGTCTTTCTGTTGTTTAAAATAATATAGTCACTTTGCCTTTATTCTGGAATTTGTAGCTACAAGAGCTATTTCATATTCTAATTTATCTTTTGAAAATCAGAATTATGGTTATTAGGGTATCATCTAGTTGAACAATCCTGCTCATCTGAATCAAGGCATTTTCCTCAAAGAATAATAATGCAGGAAATTGGCGGTGTCCCTACTAAGAGTCATGTACGTCAAGTTATAGTGTGCCACCTAAAATTCTACCAAATATTTACTTTGGATGCTTGTCACTAGTATGGATTGTGCATTAAAAACTTTATATTTGATGCATCACACTAATCTCTCTCTTTCTTTCTTTGCTTTTCACTGAGTGCTGTTTTGGCACTCATTAGTTGTTGATGAATTTTACTAATGAAGCCTATTAATATTTATCATAGTTGGTTTGCACTTCATCCTGCATGTAAATTATGTTTTAGTTCCACCTATTGCCTATTTAATTTTCTGATATCAGCAATACTATTTTGTAAATTTTGTGTTACTTGCAGAGTTTTGAAGCTTTAAACCAAAGAGCTGTGGCTGTTGTGGTGGATCCCATTCAAAGTGTCAAAGGGAAAGTGGTAATTGATGCCTTCCGTTTGATTAATCCTCAGACTATGATGCTTGGACAAGAGCCACGACAGACAACATCCAACCTTGGTCATCTGAATAAACCATCGATCCAGGTACTACCGGTGTAGAACTATGTTCATATTACACTCTTGAGGCATATAGGATTTTGTGGATACTAATTTTGATTTTTGTACAGGCATTGATCCAT
The DNA here is from genome assembly GCA_025388415.1 of Cynanchum wilfordii. NCBI lineage: Eukaryota > Viridiplantae > Streptophyta > Magnoliopsida > Gentianales > Apocynaceae > Cynanchum > Cynanchum wilfordii. Next base: position 416,339 of record JAHSUH010001291.1, on the reverse strand, counting down.
GGTTTGAACAGGCATTATTATTCAATAGCCATCAACTATAGGAAGAATGAACTTGAGGAGAAAATGTTATTGAATCTTCATAAGAAAAAATGGACAGATGGATTAACTCTCCAGCGATTTGACAACCATTCTAAAACCAATGAGCAGACCGTTCAGGTGAGTTGATAATATTATCCTAGTTTTAGAGTTTATACGTTGCATCTGAAACTTATGAAGTAGCAATATTTTCTGTTTGTGATGATGTCCAAGGTATGTCTGTTATGGGTTTAAGAAAAAGTATATTCATTTTCATTCCTCCTTGGAAACACTAATTTACTCTGAATTATATAGTTTGAACATATTGCACAGTACTGATGTTAATGGTTTTCTTGGGAGAATGAATCAACTTATGATGGTTCTCTAATGCAATAATAAAATATTTTGGAGATACTACTTCATGTTCTAAAAATCATGGTTGCAACACTTGTCCAAAAACAAAATTTCGACTTTTCTTGTTTCCAAGTCAATGACACTCTGATATTGGTTCCAATGGATCTCCAATAGGAGTCCATTCATGGACTAACTTTGCCCAGTATCAACTATCTATCTGGCCTAGTGATGAACAAACAGTAAAGATTGCAAAATATTTTCCATCTTAGAGTATAGAAAATGCTGTTAACTTCTTTGTATTTGCTGCAGGAGATGCTAAATTTAGCCATCAAATATAACAAAGCAGTTCAGGAAGAGGATGAATTACCTCCAGAAAAGTTGGCAATTGCAAATGTCGGAAGGCAAGACGCGAAGAAGCATCTAGAAGAGCATGTCTCTAACCTCATGTCAGCAAACATTGTTCAGACCCTAGGGACAATGCTTGATACAGTTGTCTTTTAGAGCTCAGTCTTTAAAGTCTAGAGTTGTTATCTGATCTTTTAATATTTCTGAAGTCATCATTATTCTTAATGTAGCTAACTTCATTGAGTTTTTCTTTCTATGGTCGATGTTTTTAATATTTAAGAAATACAACAAAAGGGATTTCCTGCTGTACGATAATGTATTTTAGTAATTTTTGTTTCTACTCATTACAGAACAGTTGTATTTCAATTAAAAATATGAATTGTCTTCAATTTATATGGTTTGAACTCAGGTTTCTTTTGGGAATGGTTTCCAATATTGCCTCTCAATGGCAGATTTTTCTCAATAATATATTGCTGCATTTTGCCCTAAAAAAGAAATAATATTATTGTGCTCAGATATTATTTTATTTTTTTCTTAAAATTCATTTTATAATTTTGTCCATCAAACTAAAATATTAAAAATTAATTAAAAGAATCCCGCGCATATATATATATATATATATATATATATATATATATATATATATATATATGTATATATGTATATGTATATGTATATGTATGTAAAACAGAGTTGGTGATGAATTGCTACCAAATAAAATATGCTTGCTTCATCTACCTGGACAGTTTTTGCTTGGACTAACTTCCTCAACCATCCCTTTCTTCCTTTCTACATATTCTTCTGACTCTGTTCTTCGCTTGTTTTATTGTGGGAAATGAATATTTATAAGTTCTAGAATCATCTGAAATCTCCAATAGTTTCCCCAATTCAATTGGAGCAAAATTTTCCTATTGTCAGCTATTCTTGTGCAAAACCCAAAACCCAGAACCTAAAATTCCTGGTTTGTAAAATTTCAAAATTCTGCTCTTATCATTGGGGCAGAGGAAAACAACCCAAGATTAGAGGCTTTGTTGGGTTTTGGGGAAAGAGGTTTTAATGGATTCTCAAGTCTTGGTTGCTCTTGGCCTTTCACTTATAGGTGGATTAAGCACGTCTATCGGTGAGCCACGCCCTTTTATGCATACTTGACTTAAATTTTTTTATGGAGATTCGAGGTGGAATTCCGTATGTTGCTTTTCTTGTTTAAGTTTTTCATAAGGCTCACTATATGATAAATTTCTGTCTGCACTGCGAATATGATGTTCAGGTGTGATATAGTGGATATCTTTTTCTGGGTTTGTTTGATATTTCCGTTTCTTGTGCTATGCGGGTTTGGGAGAATTACTGGTTTATATGTTATACTAGTTTATCTTCCATACTTCTGAAATGAAGCCTTTTTCAAATTGATTTAGATGATGTATTCTTGAATATTGTTGGTCTCGTGAAGTAGTGATGAACCGAAATGGTGGAATGCTTATATGCAAAGATTGCAGACAAAGTGAAAAAAGGATACACACCATGTTTAGTATCTGAATATAGCTGTTAAAATTTTGGAGTTTTTTGCGTTCTTCTGTAAATTCCTTATTGTTTTATTTTGGGAACTATTCTCTTGCTAATGGGTGTTTAATGTATGTCTTCACGTCTTAGTATATTCTGAGGTAGCTGTGGCATGTTGAAGGCCTAAACTGTAGAAATCCTATTACTGTAGAACTTTGTGTACAAAATATCTTGGTTGATGTGTTCTTTTCATTTGTTTGATTCACTTAGGCAATTTACAAAGTGGATTTTTTTTAGAAAAAGTTTAATTTTGCCACACAGAAAGAGCCAATGTGTTGTAGTTCTTACTTGAGGATTATCCTACTTTTTTAAAGAATTCCTGGATTTTCTTTCCTTTTTATTTTTAATTTCTATTTATTTCTCATGTGATGATAATTTTTGCACTGTGTATCAGAATGTTTATGGAAGAGATGTAATCATACATAAATTTTTAACCACACAATCAATTTGCAATTTCTTTTGAGTAGGTGCTCTATTCGTGGTTCTTAATCAGACTCCTAACTTGAAGATGCTGGGGCTTTTACAGGTGAAGTTTTCTTCTTTGGTGAAGGTTATGCTTACTTGAAAAAAGTTTGAATTTTTCGAGTAGTCCAACATCAAATTTATATATCCTTGGATTACTTAGTTTATCCTTCTGATAATTTCTATGATATTTTGTCATAAGAATGTAGATATAGATTATTCACTCTTAGGGTCTTCTTTATGCAGGGTTTTGCAGCAGGTCTTATGCTGTGCATTTCGTTTCTAGATTTGGCACATAATGCCATCAATTCCATTGGATTTTTGAAGGGAAACATTTGGGTGATGATTTCAACAAAAACATTTTATTTTCCTTTTCTTACAATATGAATGTCAACTTATCCAGTGATTGATGGTCAATTTCTTCCTTGCAGTTTTTTGCAGGAGTTATCTTCTTTGCAATTATTTCTAGTTTTATACCTGAACCAACACTCGGTCCTACTGTAGACATTAAATGCAAAAAGGTCTGCCATGGGTTTAATAATTGAATCTTTAAAACTATACTGTCTTAAAATTTGCATATGCACATTACTAATTTAAAAGTCACCTTTTGGAAACAGAAAGACAGGGATGAAGGAGAGAAGGATCTCATGAAAAAGCATCGGCGCCAAGTCTTGTTTAGTGGAATCGTTACTGCAATAGGTTGGTTAGTCTACTATGTTTGATATATTGAACTTCACTGAAATTTTGCTAAGAATATTAGGATTTTTTTTTTTCCTTTTTTTTTTAACACAATTCTAAAAATTATCTATGGATGAGTTCTTAAGTATCAATTAGTCTCCTAAAATCCTTCTGTTTGAGGACATTTAATGAATCTAATTCTGCCCCCTTACATTCTTGTCTGCTTAACTAAACCAACTTTTGAGCTTTATTCTGAGAAGCAATGCATTAATGGTAAAGAATCAAACTCTTTTTTCTTTTACTCATTTACAATCATGTTTTGAAGTAGTATTACTAGATTGTTCTTTCAAGTACTGGTTGTAATTCGATAATTTATTATGGTAGGAAATGTTTTTCATTTCACTCGAGGGGAAGACATCAGGAAATTTGTTCAAGTTCTCTTGTCCATCATTTTTTATTACCCTGTTTGTATAGATATTATTTGAAGATGCTCATAGTTGACTTTTACTTTGACTTGTTTATGTTAGGCATAAGCTTGCACAATTTTCCAGAGGGAATGGCAGTCTTTCTTGGGTCAATGAAGGTATCTATTCTTCTGATTATTGTTATTTCCTTCTCTCAAATTTTTTTCAGGATCCTAAAATTCATGATTAGCTATTCTTTTCAGAGATGAACTTTAGAAATTGTAGCCTTGAGGTTAATGCATTCCTAGATCAGATTGCATAGCTTCCTGAAATTTACTTCAGAGTGACTTCAAATAGAGTACAACATGTAATCTCTTTTTTTTTTTTTTTTTTTTTTTTTTTTGAATTATTCGCTTTCTACTCTAGAGGATCCTTTAATATTCCTCCAATTGTTCGGATGTCTCATATACTTGTCAATTTTACTATGCCTTTTCTATGGTTCCAAGTACTTGTGGTCATTTTATTATCTGGTTTTATTACTTGTGTAATAATTTAAAAGATTCTGAAACACCACTTCTTGTGTCCTGACACTTCAGGTCCATTCAGAATAGTTGATATAGTTCTGCTTTGCAACTTAAAAATTGGCTTAAAGAAAATTTTGGTTTCATGCTTCAAAATGTATAGCCCTTTTATCAGTACATTTGTTTTTATTGTTTCTCATGTTCTTTGTGCAGGGTCTTCGTGTTGGTCTGAACCTGGCTCTTGCTATTGCTTTGCATAATATCCCAGAGGTACAATTTAGAAAGATTACTAGTGTTATATTGCTTTGGACATGATTTTTTCCCCCTTCACAGTGATTCATATTACTTTGAAACTAATTTCTCTTGAGAGAAGTAAACCATTGAAATATTTGAGCTTTGAATCACAGGATTCTGATTTTTTTATTATATTTTTTTAAGGAAAAAGTGTGACATAATCTAGACAAGTTGATTATGGGAAATGTAAAGAATCAGTCTTATAAAATGTTGAATCCTTGTGATCATAAAATTTACATTTATGATTACTTAATATTCTGAAGACATCTGCATAGTGCATTATGAATGATAAGGAATTTTGTAAGACTAACAAATACTGTAAAACATTACAGAAATCTGCATCACAGTTTTAGGCAATTATCTTTAGTACTCTCCAAATACATATCCTATTTGCTCTTTCAGTGCATTTCACGAATATGTTAAATTCTATGGTATAAAGCAATAAAATAGTCATTATGCCCTTATTTTCATCTTCTCAAAGTACAACACCATCATTAGTTCCTTCTCTCTCCTCTTTGAAATTAGCTTTTTGAATGTATTTTAAGTTTTATAAGCAGTACCAAAGTCAATAGTCTTTAATAAACATCCAATATAGGTATTAGTATTTTAAAAAAAATTAATTCATTTATTGGGAAGGTTGAATAAGGGTATAGATTTGGGGGGGGGTGGGGAAATCATGAAACCTCCTTTTATTTAAAAAGTGGGGAGAAAATTTGAGTCAATCAAAAGAGGTAGCTAGGATATATATATATATATATTTTAAAACTTATATACATTGTCATTTGTATCAATTTTTGATGCTCAAGTGCTTGGAAAATTTTACCATAACACTTGCAAACTGTAGGATTCTATGATACATTAGGCTGCACTGAATTATGCTGATTCTTTTACCATTTGCATACATAAAAGACAATCTATTAAGTGAGTTCCTAATTGGTTTTGATCAATGTGCATTTATTCATTTATTCCTCACCAGAAGTAAGTTTGTTTTCCTCCCTTGAGATTATTAAGTTTATAATATGCTGGCAACTGTTCGGAAATTGTTTAGAAAAAACTTGTGAGGTTGCTGTTCTGATCTTTCCCTAGGTGAAACAGTACATGTTAGGATGACTTACCAAATTTTTGTTGTTTTTCTTCTTCCACATCTTTATCCTATAACTGCTGCTTTATGCTTTTCAGGGTGTTGCTGTTGCACTTCCTGTTTATTTTGCTACCCAGAGGTAAGGAATGTATCTGATACCAAGCAACTCATCCTGAACTGTCAAAACATTACTAAAGAGAATAATTATTCTCATTAATTCATATAGCTATGTGTAGCGTTGACATTTTAAATTACTATAATCTGGATTTGTTACAGCAAATGGCAGGCATTCAAACTGGCAACATTTTCTGGCTTGGCTGAGCCTTTAGGTGTAATTATTGTAGGTTTGTTTCTAACTCTTTAGAATGCAAAGTTGTGACAAATTTGGAAGTAGCTGAACAAAATTTCATTACTACTTCTCTTTCAATTCCCTGCAGCTTATCTGTTCCCCAGAAGCTTAAGTCCTGAAGTTCTGGAAGGTCTTCTGGGATCAGGTATTGTGTTTGCATAACCTTTTTGACTGCTAATCTAGAGCTGGTATAAAAATTTGATTGGCCATGGGAATTTCCAGTTGGTGGAGTGATGGCATTTCTGACATTGCATGAAATGTTGCCCTTGGCATTTGATTACGCGGGGCAAAAGCAAGCTGTGAAAGCTGTGTTCTTTGGAATGGCATTCATGTCTGCAAGGTTATTCAGTTTAACACCTTTCTCCTTTCAGTGTTATCTTTTTTCTTAGTGGGTTATTCTTATGCATACAGAAAGAACATCCTGTCATTTTCATTGTGTTTCTGTAAGTTAAATTCATATATCGTTTTTGCAGCCTGTATTTTCTCCAGACCAGCTTGCCGGAAGACATGAGCTTGTAGCTGGTTTGTACATAGTGTGTCCAGATTGCATCTCTAATCTACCCATGTGCATAAACAACCAAACCCCATTCTTCACTCGGTATCCTGTTGCTCTCCTGCTGAAGCAACTGCATCAACCTGGATCTTCAGGTCAAACAAAGAGTAAACTCAAATATTTTCCGTACTTCCATGTTACTTATAGCATATTTAATATGAAAGAAACTTACTAGCTGGGGTTTGGGGCTTCATACTTACATTACCAGTTGTTGTAATATCTGCTTGAGGTGTACATTACCAAATATTAAGCATATTCTGCACACTTTCTTTAATCAATGAAATATGTTTGCATTGTTGTTGATGTCATCAATTGAGGATGTGTATATAACTTGAAGGCATTATTCATAGTTGAACTTCTTATCTATGATATTTCTTGTCAAAAAAAAAAAAAAGGAAAAATTCAAAAACCAAATGTTACACACATATATGTATATATGTATATATGTATATATAAAAAAGGTACAAATGTCTTTCTTCTTATCCTTCCTTCCACATGTCCCTTAGATAAATTCTACAGTAACATCAAGACAAGTACACAGATAGGAATTCAAAACACCACTGGCAAACCTTTTGTAAACAAGTCAGAGAAAGAAAGAGAGAGAGAGAGAGAGAGAGAGAGAGAGAGAGAGAGAGAGAAGAAAGTGTTGGTTCTTTGGGACTAGTTTCTGTATATTCTGATAGATACCTCCAATGTAGTACTACTGTAGCAGATACAAAATTAATATATATATATATATATTTTTTTTTTTTTGCTGGGTACAACATTAATATATTTTGTCTGACTATGGACAAAATATAATGTTGTAATGGACGACAAGACATCTCATAAGCTCATCTTTTGACTCATTCATTCCCTAAATTCATTTATTCATTCCTTTCTCTCTCCTCTCTCTCTCTCACTTGTCACAACAACTTTCACCAAAGCTGCCACCAAAATCTAATTCCCATTAAATCTTTTCTTTCTCATCTTCTGCTTCATTCACATCCTCCTTTATTTTATTTTTTTTCTTTCTCTTTTTCATTTTTTTGTTGTTTACCTTCTCTTTTTCTCTCTTTCTCTCTGTCTCTCAAGCTAATCATTTGATGGGATTTTTCTTTCATGCATGTAGCTTGGAGAGTACTATGTTTTTGAGCCCTTCAAACCTAAGCGCTTTTTTTCTTTTTTACTTCCTGATAATCAAACTGGGTAAATGCATCGTAGGATCATATATATATGTAAGTATATACACTCCTACATATATTATATATATATATATGTATGCATGCAAAAGCTGACGGATTCTTGACTGGATATAAGAAAAAGCCTCTATTCAACTGCATATATCTGCAGTCAACTTTTCATCTGAGGATCTAATATGTGCCCTTCTGTGCAAATAAAGAAAGAAAGATAAAAAAAAAAAAAATAATAATAAATAAAAAGCCAATATATATTCTTTCCACTTCACTCATTAACACTATTCTTTCCCCATTTTCTTCTTTTTTTCTTTTTTTTTTTTTTTTTAATAAAATATAAAATTTCCGACATATGATAACTATTTGAACATCAAATCAATTAGAACTTGATTCAAATCATATCTTCTCACTATAACATTTCATGTATCCATTTATCTATTTATAAAGTTCGATCTTAAAATTTTATTTAAAAAAAAAAAAAATTCATACTATTTACCACTTCTAGCAATAGATTCTTTGCTTCCAAACAAGTTTTTTTTTTAACTGCCAAGATTCTGAAGCTAAGAAGGTCTATGCTAATCAAACCTAACACCCTAGCTATAATTGGGAATGACCTTACCTTTTTTTCTGATCATTATCTATCAACTCAGCTCCAAATAAAATTTAATATATATATATATATATCCAGAATCAACTTCCCACATGAGCATGTAAATGTAAAGAGAGGAAAGAAAATAATAAAATACCATTGCTTCATTCATTCATTGAAGAGTCTTGATTCTTGAATCTTGAATCCAAAAAACTCTAGCTAGCTAATGATCATCATAATTTAAAAAAAAAAAAAAAAAAAAAAGATACTACAACATCAATTAATTAATATGATGATATATATATATATATATATATATATATATATATATATATATATATATATCATTGTTGTGAAGATTGATCATTATCCTGTTCAATTTCAGAAGCAGGTTCATCTTCTTCTTCAAAACAATCAATCCCATAAGCTGCATGTCCATTTCCAAATGCCTTGATATGATCTTTAAGCGATCTTTTGTGCTTAAAATCAGAACCACAAGTACAGTACCACAGTTTCCCACAATTCTTTTCATGGGTTCTCCAATCACCCCTCACAGCAAAGGCTTTCCCACATTTCCTACACATGAACGGTTTGATTCCGTGTTTTCTCTTGTAGTGAGTTTGGAGGGTTCTGAAATCTTTAAGTGGTTTTGCCCTTGGATGGTCTATGTTGTTCCTGCACCCTGGTGCACAACAGTAGCACGGTAACCTTAGCATTGCTGTTGGTTGTGTTCCTCTTAGTGATTCTGGACCTTTCCTGTATTGAGATCCATGCCCCCACATATGCATCTATATATATCCATATATATATATCAAATGTACATAAAATTTTACATTAGTCTTGGAATGAATATTTCATTTTCTGGCTAACCTAAATCAAATAATAATAAAAAGAAAGAAATTTTGTCTTAAACATTTTATAACTTTTGTAACTTTAGATAGAAAACTTTTTTTTTTTTTTTTTTTTGATTTTTTTTGTTCCTAAGATATTAGATTTAGGAGAATTAAGCCTTTTCTTGCTGAAAAAGATCCCAAAAATACTATGATTATAGAAATATGTTGACAAGAATAGCTTAACAAACAAGAAAGATCATCAATTATTCAATTGTGTCTGAAAAGATCTTGTGTTATATAAAAATGCTTACTTTATCATGTTTTTAGTAAATATTCGATAAAAATGACCTAATTTACCAAAATAGGAACTGAAAAGAAAAAATGTAAGTCTAATGCAACATTGTAATTAAATATTTAAGATTAAATTCACTAGAAATCTCAGAAAAAATTAATTTGAGTGTCTAGTGGGAGGATCTACAGAACAATTTTTCTTGTACTTACAAAAAAAAAAAAAAAAAGAACAAATTTTCTTGTGCAAATCAGTGTCATGAATAGTTATGAGATTAGAAAGCAACTAAAGAAAACACAATATATGTCAAGGGGTTGTAGGGGGGAGGGAGGAGTGGGGTTCTGAAGCAAGCGGTGATATGTCGTGTAACCAAATGTGTTAGATCTGCAATCTTAAGGTTGAGTAGTCAGATTTTTGAAAGGGAACCTTTTCTTCTGTTCTTTCATGAAGAACTGGGAATATATATATATATATATATATATATATATATGTATGTTCAGTTTGACACAGTTACCAATGTGTAAAAATGAATACAAACTTCAAGGACAAAAAGCATAATATGGTTGTGTTGTTCAATCAAATAAAGAGGATGAAGAAGAAGAAGCAGTAGTAGTAGAAGAACGCACACTGACCATACCCTGCACACTTGGACCATAAATGCATACATATGTATATATATTTATTCAGATCCCAAAAACCCATAAATCATGCACAGAAAGTATATATATATATATATATATATTTTTTTTTAAACTGTATATATATCTTCTTGCTTACAAAAAAAAAAAATATATATATATATATATATCTTCTTTTAAAGCTTACAAAAAATATATATATATATATATATATCTTCTTTTAAAAAAGTTTATATGTGGCTTATTTAAAGTTGCCATAAAGGAAAAGTTGGAACCCTAATTAAGGACCCATATATATATATATGTTCCCTAACACAACATATCCTATCAATCCATCTTCGTTTTGAAAGTGAAAGTGTTGGAATTATTAGTCTTGGAAAAAAAAAAAAAAAAAAAAAAAAAAGAAAGAAATTTGCAAACAAAGAGAAAGGGGAGGGATGGGTTATAACATTTCTTTCTCTTTTTCTGCAAAATAGATCAAAGGACCAAAAAAAGAAAAAAGTTGCAATTTTTTTTTATATGTATGATTAGTGTGTGTATGTACCTGCATGTTATTATATCTGTTGAAAGTCTTGAAGCAAAGAGGACATGAAAACTGAGTAGGACCAATCAGAATCTGTGCTGGAGTTGGTATCCAATATTGACCCTTGTGAAGTGTGCAGTTACTCAGTGGACTATTCATCATCCCACCATTATTGTTATCATTTCCAACTTCTTCTTCTTCTTCTTCTTCAACACCTGCTGACACTTCCCTTGAGATCGGATCAGTAGCATATGTAGTAGATGTTGGTGTAGGCAGCCCTAAATTCAAAGCTATTCGGTATTCTTCTTCTTCTTCATGATCTTGATTTTCTTGGTTTTCTTCTTGTTCTTGATATATAATTCTAGTAAGAATTTTGTTCTCTTCCATGGGAATAGTAGTAGTGAAAGAAGGTCTAACGGGGCTTGAACTGAGGAGGGGAAGAGCTTCTCTGATTGGTGGAGATGGAGGAGGTGATATTGATATTGATGATGAAGAAGATGAGTTTTGGTAATTGTTGAAATTTGTATAAAAAGGGTTCATATTGTTGTTGCAGAACCAACTGCGGCCATTGAAGTAGTTATTGGAAGAAGAAGAATAGTAGTAGCTGTAGGGATCGGACATGGTGGTGATGGGATGGAGAATGAAGTAAGGTTTTTTTATGGAGAAAAGATGAGGGATGGGGAAGAAGAGAATATTATATAGTTAGGTGAATGAATGAGTTCATGGAGAGCTTTTAAGAGAGAGAGAGAGAGAGAGATGAGGGAGATTTCGAGGTGAAGGGACTAAAATAAAAGAAATAATGCAACACACAAGGAAGGGTAGGGGAAAGAAAAGGAAAAACAAAAGGTTGAAAAGGTAAAGGCTGAACAAAAACACTAAATTGAACCAAGAATATCAATTATGATTTGGTGTATATACTTGATTCTTACATATTTTTTGAAAAAGATTTTTCTTTTTTTTCGTCTTAATATATTGATAAAAATGATCATACTGATATTTTTTATCTTTATAAGTTTCTTTTCTCTTGATATTTTTCCACTTCTAACTTTATATTAGAGGAGATATATAGAGGTTAATCTTTATTATCTTGTGATCATTTTTAGAGGGTGTTTTTAATACTCTATATTTTGCTTGTCTGGTCTAATTGTTTGTAATTCATATCATCATACCTAAACTGAATAATGTATATACTTGATATTTAAATTTACCATTTTCCATCTGAAAAAACAGGAAGTTCTTTTTTAACTTCACTTAGATCATCAGAACAAGATTATTGATAAAGTATGCACTATTGAATAGAAAAGGAGAGAAAAGATATATCAGTCGTGAGGTGTGACTAAACAAGGGGGGAAAGAAAAAAAAAAAAATATATATATATATATATATATATATATATATATATATATATATATATATATACGCCAAAGCAAATGAACGTATGAGAGAGAGAGGACAAAGAAGAATGGGAGAAAGTGGTGAATGAGATAAATCTTGGGACTCTAATGAATAGCCCCGATCTCCAACAGTAATAGTACATGTACATAAAATAACACTATATACTCAAAAATTAATAGGTTGTTTAGTCAAATTTGCCCTCATTATTATTTTTTCAACCCAATTTTATCCCATACACCATATATATATATATAGAACAAAATTAAGTGACCATTAATATTCTTACCGCAATTTTTCCTAACAGTTGTCATTTTCCACAAACATTTATAATTAAGACTAACTTTTTCAATCCCAAAGTGAAGGTTTAATATGGTAATGAGTTTTTTCTGGCTTCTCATAGTTTAGGATTCATTTTGTAAGAACTTTTTTTCGAATTTGAATTAGTTAAAATTACTATAGTTTCAAATATTAGATGTGTAAGAAAAAATATATATATACTATGGCCATTACTTTATCTCCTTATTATGACAAACTATGTACTGCCAAAGACAAGGTTTCACGAAATTAGGGTTGGCTGTTGTCTACGGTTTTGCAACGCCAAACAAACAAACGATACATATATATATATATCTATATATTTAGAGAGAGAGAGAGAGAGAAAGATATGTAGATGTACAGCAAAATACATTGCAGCATTGGAAGGATTGGAAATTCGGAATGGAGGAGAGGGGGGTAAGGGTAAATAGTAAATAGTAAATAGTTAGTGGTGTCTGTTATTCTTGGGAAACAAATACAAAAATACTATATAGTAAGTAGTTTGGATGGATAGTTTACCGGGCGGCATTTGCTTTGGTGAACGAGCTCTGGTCGGGTTGGCACTGTACGAGAGACTGTCCCTACTTCTTCTTCTTCTTCTCCTCCTTCTTTACTGTTCGTATTTGTTGACACTTCTTTCTTACATTTACATCAAACTCACTGTTTACTTTCTCTCTCTTCATGCGTGTGCGTGTACTCTGCTGCTCCATCTCTATCTCTATCTATATCTATATCTCTACGTGTATGTATTATGTAATATATATAACGTGCATGTATAGACAGAAGTCTTATTATTTTTAATTTTTTTTTGTATTATGTCTAAAATTTAAATGACTTTTGGGATCCGGGGATTACAAAGCATTGATGACAAATGAAATTTTCTTGGAGAGAATATTAATAATTCTACCATCGCCATCAGTTATACAGAGTTCTACAGTCAAACAATATATCTTCCCTTTTTTTAAGGCTTTTGTTCTGTGTTCTTCACAAATATTATCTTGATTTGTAAATATTACACGAAAGTTTTTTTAATTGTGAAAGTCACATTACAAATACAATTCAAATCGAATTTAAATCAATAGATATACGGATAATAAATGTCAAATAATTAAAAAACCTGTGTCAGGTTTTTCCATGCTCGGTCTCTTCCTCTGCGCTTCTTTAATTATAACATAGTCATCATTTAATCTGCTCTCTCTCTCATATTATAGAGAGAGAGGGGGAGTTAGATATTTCATTCAACTGTGCATGGTGCATGGTAGTGCCATTGATTGTTAAAATTATAGATTATAGTTTAATTCTCACAAGGAATTTACTTGACTTAATAAGAATTAATCATGATTTAAATTGATCTTCATATTTGAGACTTATACAAGGTATATATATATATATATATCTCTCGTATCATAACAAAATAATCTCCATTATTTGCCCACAAACCAATTAGCAAGGCTACTTTTGGAAAGCATTGTTTTATTCTTTTATGTAGTATGGGGATATTATGAATTTATCCAACAATTCATAAAAATGTGAATTGCCCAAGCAAAAAGAAAAAGATATGAGAGAGACATCTATATATATATATATATATATGTATGTATCTTTCTTTTTCTTTAGCTGGAGAAAATGAGTAAGACATTTGTGTGTTCTTTTTTTTTCTTTTTTAGATTTTAGAGAGAGAGAGAGAGAGAGAGATAAAGTAACCATTTGTGAAAAGGCTCTCTCAGTCAAAAAGAACAAGAAAAAACCCTGACCAGATAGCTTAGGGTAAAGGAAGAAGGCAAAGTACAGAGAGAGTTAAAACATTTGGCTGCGATCAACAGTAACGCAGCACAGGTAACTACAGAATAGTCTTTCGGTTTTGGGTAGCCATTGTTAGTACGTACCTGGATCCCAGACATTCACACATGGACACACAGAAACAGGGATTCAATTCAATTCATATCTTTCAATTTCGTGGGATCCACTTCTATTTATTGTTTGCTATTCGACAAATATATATATATAGGTATTTGAAGTGAAAAAAATCCTTTGGGCATGACAAAGAACCGCAGAGCTATCTACAAGCCAGCTGTTCTAATACCAATTGTCACAATAACTATCAATTTGATAGCATCAAAGTAAACTACTTGATATTATACTATCTTAGACGAACAACCATGCAAACCTTTATTTCATGAACAAAATTACGTCTAAACTTCTTTTTTGAAGGATACATTAATTATTTTTTTCAATATTTAATTCTTATTTACAAATTTTACATATTTTAAATGTGAAATTAAGAGTATTATTATATAGAGAGAGAGAGAGGGAGGAAGAAAAAGACAAAACAAAGGAAATTTGATGCATGTATACTACAAAATTTAATTGAAATGTACAAACTCACACAGAAACTTTTGCGTCGGTCATAAATTTTATATTTATTATGTCGAAGAAAAAAAAAAGAAAAAAAAAATGAGTGGAAAAGAGAAGAGGAGAAAAGGAAATATAATGTGGATGTTTGGCACTTGTTCATGTATATGATATAAATAAAGTATCAAGAAATTAGGCTTTTACTTCGTTAACTTTACATCCTTTAACCTTTCTGGAAAAATGAAAATTCTCGAATAATATGGCACCAAAATGTGCCTGCAGAAGGCACGCACGACCTGAAATTTTATGCGCTATTTTCCTAAAGTTTTTTCTACTGTACTGTTCTTACATACATACATATACATACATAACACTGTTAACCAACTCCATACCTGCAGGGCTGCAGAAGGCATTTGGACCAGTTTTTAAACAGTGCTACACTGTTCATATATATATATATATATATATATATCTTGACAGTCATTAATGTAGAACAGTGCCAATATATATATATATATTCTATTTTTTCTTTTTTATATATATATATATATTTTTTTAAATTTGAACTCAATTTCTTTTAAAAAACAATTATTTCTTTTTTCTTTTTTCGTTCTTTAGTCTGCGGTAAATCCAGGTAAAAGATGATCTTGAACAAGATCCAAGAGGTTCTGTGTACACACATAGATATATATAATATATATATATATATATTAGGGATGTCTGTGTTCAGTGCACCTGTGACATTCATCCTGTGCCTCTGATCAAGTTGATGATTATTTGTTATATATCATAATGATATATAGGAGCGGTGGAGTTAGAACTTTTTACTGTCAAGGGTTTTTTTAGCTAATAAGTCATTATATATACGAGAATAATCATATATATATATATATAATAGTATATTTGTAAGCGTTTTTTTAGTTTAAGGATTGATATTTTCTTTATAATATAAAAAAATATTTCGAGACTTATTCTATATATTATTAGATATTAATATATATTTTCGATGAAAGAGGATATTTTACATATATGTAAGCGTAGATGAAGAGGAGCAGTCTTCATTTGGTGATAATAAAATAATAATGCATGTGTGTAATATAAATATATACATATAGATATGCAAACCGATCTGGTCTGATACATATTGGACAAAAGTCAACATTCTTAGTCTTGGAAATCGAATTACTGCTGAAAGATTATAATATTATGCTGCATTCCAACCATGCACACATTAGTTCAAGAAATAACATTAAAAATCATGTAAATTAGGAAATATAGTAGTATTTTTCTATTTTTTAAAACTAAAAAGATAGGTAAATTTTTTATGTTTTCGAGAAAATATTAGACAAAGGCCTTTATGAACATTTACATGGTCGGAGGACATGCTTTTTTGTTCAAATCCCAATAGAAAAGAATGTGGATTGGTGCAATAAAATAAAAAATATAGTATCAGCTCTATTTATTTGGAAATCATAACCATATATATATATATATACATAGCTCATGGTTAAATTTAAACATGTAGGTGGGTTGGGGGAGACAATTAATGCTTCTTTCTTTGCATGGCTACTTTTCCAAGACAAATCACGTTCATGAAGAATGTTCAGTAATTTTCTCCCCATTCTTTTCTATATAAAAGAAAGACTATCATAAATCCTATCCAAATTAAAGTTATTAATTAATCAAACAACTCATGTGCACTGATGTTGCTTAATTGCGTCTCTGAATTTGGCTGTGTCCTTTACAAGAGAGGTAAGTCTCTCGATTAAACTCCAATGGTAAAGATAGATAGAGTTCTTATAAAGTACCTAAAGAAAGTAATATAAGTGTTAAACACCTTTGAATTATGAGATAAGGGACTGTTTTATAACTTTTCATGTGTTGTCAAGAAAGGTTAATTCTTCAATGTGGGATAATTATAGCAATTATATTATATATTATTATAATTAGTCATAAATATATATCTATTTCATGTATTAATTATACATAAACCATAAGTAATATTTGAGATCAATAAAATATAAAAGATATGCCTACAAGAGAGAGAGAGAAGGGAGATGATTTTGCCCTAATTTAGGTCAAAATTTTGATAGATCAAAATATTCCATCTAAAGACACTACATGACATGACATGATCAAGTAATCGATATTTAGAAGGTTGTGAAAAGAAGAGGATTGAACGCCTAGTTTGATTTATACTGTTATAGTAATGCAACTTTTAAGGAGAGTTAGCAGCACATGTTTATACACTCATGTGAATTATGGAGGAAAATGCAATGATACATACATATATACATAGATACATGAGGGATAATCATTCTTACAAGTTTGTTCAAGTTGCCATTCCCAATCTTTCTTTAAAAACCTAAAGTGGAACATCAAGTTTGCACTTATATATATATATATTGAAACTTATATTATTTAGAAGGAAAAATAGTTTGAAAAAAAAAAAAAAAGCAGTGTCAAATTCTATTGTCTTAAGACCTAAGACAAATAGTAATATTAGTAAAAGACAAGTAAATATTGACAAGAAAACAAGAAAGTCGTTTATGTACAATATTTGTATTACAGTATATACACTGCTTGGCTTCTGTGATGACTTCAATATCCCAAGAATGCACGAATGTGTGTGTGAATATATATATATATATATATAGAGAGAGAGAGAGAGAGAGAGAGAGAGAGAGAGAGAGAGTATAGTTGTATAGAGATTTACACAACTTTGTTGCCCGATTACTTTGACTCCTTCTTGCCCCAACTGTGTCTCAAGATATACAAACATCTTCTGTTCCCATCTCTCTGATTCCCAGAGGATTTTCCCACTAACTATAAAGAATTTTTTTTTCTTCCTCATTTTTCTTTCTTTTTTACTGATAAATTTTCTATTTCTTTTTCAAAGTCGGCAGCAGCACCAGGAAATTTTCTTGTCAGAGATTTCGACAAAAATGTTTCATTGAATTTCTCAATGTTAATTTTAATATATATAATCCTACCTACTCCCTAAATTCATTTGAAGATGAGTCATGAAAATATTATAGTATGGTAAATCATATTTAGTTTGTGATTGAATTTTCACACACACATACCTATATATAAAAACATACATGTATTATAGCTAAAATTTGTTAATTTTTAAGACAAAAGTTGTACAAGAATTAGGTATAGTTTATGTTTAGAATGTTGGTCATTTTTTTGTAGTGATATATATATATATATATATATATATATATATATATATATATATATATATATATTTAAAGAATACTCTCTGTTTGAACTTTCTAGTAAAAATGATCCTACTATTGTATATATATATCTGAAAACAAAATTGAGATTATACAAATTACTTTCTCAATCTTAAACTTGATTCCAAAAAGTGATTAGTTCAAAACAAATATATACATATATGTATATATATATATATATATATTGATTGTTTGGCAATTGAACTTCTTCCTTGATTGGCATCAATTCACTTGTGTTTAGAGCTGAAAGTCGGTCGATTTCATTGTACTATTTGTGGTCTCAAAAAAGGTTCCCACAAGTGGCTCCATGATTAGACTAGACGCCATCCCTTCAACCTTGTATTTTGTCTCTTTTCTAAATTACATTTTTTCAACAACAATAATTAAGCAATGCTGAGTTTGTAAATAATAACCAAACCGAATTCACCAACAATAGTCTAATCAAAACTACAAGGACCTTCACCATGTTGGTCCCAGAATCCCCATCTTCCACCAAACTTTTTAAGTACCATAATATACCTAGTGAATGACAAGAACTATCTCTTCAATGATTCATTTCAGATTTCAAAGACAAGATAACACTGTAATCCATAGCCGAAATGGGCCATTTTGCTTGTGATTTCATAGGACAAAACCTAGTGCATGTTACTGTTTGTGCACATTAATATGTAAAAAACCACGATTTAAAAGTATTTGAAATCCTTTTTTCAACAATGTTTAATGGACCATCATCATATATGACATTCATTCCTTGCAGTAATTCTTGAACTACAAATGAGCATTGAGAGGCCTTTGAGGAAATCATACCATTCTAACCAAAGTGCATTACTATCTACACAAACTCGATGATGGTAGTAGTTACAGGAACTTGGTCTTGTGTACAATTAATTGTTCTCAAAACAAGAAAAACCTAACAAAATTGCATTTTATGTGGTCCAGGTCTGGCAGAACATTCACCACTCTGCAACTACAAGAGCAAAGATAGAAAACATAACCGAAAACTCATCAGTAATGAACCAAAACGTATTCTTGTACTGCATCATTCGTGCAATGACAATAGTCACTTGATGTTTCCTGAGTGCAAAAGCAGCCATACATATAAAGTTCAGAGACTCCAAAAAAAAAAAAAAAAAAAAGAGACAAACTTACATCAATGTTCAGTTCCTTAAGCCAACTCCAAAATGGAATCTCCCTGTTTTCTGGTCATTCAAGGCATATTCAAGCCTCAAAGGCCCCAAAGGTGAGTCCACACGGACACCAAGCCCATAGCCATATCCACTGCCAGGCTTCAGCCTTGCCCCAGCAGGATCCCCTGAATACATAATTCATTGTTTGACACAAGTGAATCATTAAAAAGTAGAGAAGCTATATATATGAACATAACTCTTCAAATTTTCAAACACCAAACCAGTAAAAAGACAAAATGGGTCAAAAGATTTTTCCACATCAGGACTGATTAAGCAAATTTTTCAATGGCACAAATTACATATCAGAAGCAGTTATTATATATGACTGTTTTCAAGTTAATTCTTATGTTGATATAACCATGATTTCTTTAATTAGAAGGTATGATTGGATGGAGGCAGTGTATTAAATCCTGCATAAAGACCCCCAGCTATTAGAGATGCACAAAATCAACATCTCTACTATAAACAAAAGAAAAATACATAGCAAAAGACTTAACTAATTTTCAAAATCTTTGGGTCCATTTGGACAATCATTACTTTCTAGTAAAATTATTTAAAATTTTGGTAGGAAATTAAAATAGTCATATCTTTTAAATTTGAAATTTCGGTAGTTAAATATTATAAATGTAATTAATCCAGTTTAAATAAGTAAAAAAAATTGGTCAAAGTTTTAGAAAAATGATTACAAGGATAACTAGTGTCCATATACTAAGTATTCGAAAATGACAGAAACCACCAGTTAAAGCATATGATGGCTAGCAGAACTGAAAAGGTATACCAGGGACAGTAGAGCCAGATCCAAGATCAGTCCCATAATCAGCAAATATGACTCCTTCAACTGGACCCATCTGCAAAAATAATGCAAGAAGTTCAGTAGCATGCAAATGGTGCACATTACTCACCAACAAATTTATAAATATTGGTAACTTTGAAAACTAAATCTAGGGAATAAAATATTGTGAAGCTCAAAATGTTATAGTACATGCAAAAATCAAATCTACAGAACTCTTTTTAGAAAAACATAAAATAAAATAAAAAAACAAGGCAGCCTCACATCTGTAAAGATACAAAACAAAGAATGTTTGGGGCTCTTTTTGGGAGTGGTGAGTGTTGGAGGGGGCTGGCTTGCATAAGTCAGTCAACTACACTACCAAGAGAAAACACTATCCCAGTAATTAGTACTTACCAGAGGACATGAAATTTCTCCACAACCAACCACACAAGAACGACCTGAGCCAACAGTCCCTTCTTCATAGCCTCGAACACTGTTGGTGCCACCAATTGCAAATGCTTCATGGGGAGGAAAGTTTCCAACCACATGACCAGCAGACACACTGTATGGAGAAAGAACTACGGGAGTTTGTACAACAAAAAAGCTGGGAAGAGAAGGGAATTCAGTTCCTACTACTACTTGATGCCAATATAACAATACCTGAAATGAAGGCAAGCAGGACCAATGATTATACCCTTTCTAGCACGAGCATTCACTCGATTAAACGCCAGCCATTCAGTCCATATAGGAAGGCCTTGATCCATATTGAAAGCAAACTGCACATGAAATATAATAACAATAAAATAATAAGAAAAATGGAGGCATGACCTACAAGTGTACTAGAAATAGATTCCAAAAGAATCAAGAGAAAACTGTCCGCATATCATAGATACTCAACCATTGAAGAAGCAGCAGGGTCACCAGATCCAGTATATACAGTCTCAATCTTAGCAAGCAACATATCATCATGAGTATTTCCACTGCAGGAAAATAAGTGTGCATCAGAGAAACATAGCAGTCTTGTACTCAAAGTAGTCACATGATAAATATACCATCAATAATTATTACCTTGCAGTAAGTGGGCTACTGTAGAAGTCTCTTATTACTGGATTCCCTTTGTCATCACGAGCACCAGCACGCTGAAAAAATGAGGAAGCAAATATGAATTATCAGACGGTACTAAATGAGGGGACCTTGGACTAACTAGATTAAACAGATGCCTTTTTATCTTATTATGGGCATATATTAACCAAAGTTGGCTACTAGCACTAGGGCTCTAAGCAAACCACAAATACAGAAAAGTACCTGAAAAAGAAGTCCAGCTGTTCCATTCCACTTCGGTTTGAATGGCCTACTATATTCAATTCCAGCGGTTACACGCCCTATAGTGAGGCTACTATTGTCTGGCTGGTTTCCATGAACTAGTGTTCCAGGTGTTCTTGAATTCTAAAGACATTAAAGAGACCAAAATGAGATAAGCTTCAAAAGAAAGTACCATTTAAGACAAAATGCACATATCTCAGCTACCTGAACCATGATTGACCTTGATGTCCTCTTATCATCTCCTTCAATCCAAGGGTCTGTATAGTTGATCCTGAATATTGAATCTATTTGCCCCCTTTCCAATGAAAGATTAAGTTTTTGGTTCTTCCCAAAAAGATTTTTGTGGTAAATAGCACAGCTGCAGTAAAATAAACAGTTAACTGCATATCCTTACCAGGAACAGGATCAAAAGTCACTACATCCAATTGAATGACACAGGAACTAAAAGTCCAAAAAAAAAAAAGATGGAAAAGGCAGCAGCATATCCATAGCTAGAAAGAAATGAATGCCACAGCATCTAATAATGACACAGGAATTAAAAGTATTAAAAAAATAAAACAGTAGAGAAACTCGTTTTCAAGTCATAGAAGAAAATATTATAAAAGAGAGACATGTGCAAGAACATTGCCACATATCTCTAAAGCTAAAAAGAACATCAGAATCATCTGT
Organism: Cynanchum wilfordii; assembly: GCA_025388415.1. Classification (NCBI taxonomy): domain Eukaryota; kingdom Viridiplantae; phylum Streptophyta; class Magnoliopsida; order Gentianales; family Apocynaceae; genus Cynanchum; species Cynanchum wilfordii. The sequence continues at coordinate 394,421 of JAHSUH010001291.1, read as the reverse complement.
CACAAAATCCAATTATATGACAAAAGTCAAAGAAGAATAAGATGCACAAGGCACACATAATGAAACTCATAAGAAAGCATTATCAAAGAGAGACACACATGGGTAAACATTGCCATGGACACTATAGCAAAAGAACAACAGAATCATCCCACTACTAATAACCATAGAAACAGTTTCCTAATGTACAATGCATGTGGCAGAAAATAAAACAAGGAGGTTGTCAAACACATTAGTCATGGGAAATCACTCTTGAACAGAAATAAGTAATATTATTGAATAAAGTTCTAAATCCATAATTATGGATTAGTTATAAAGGTCAAAACTTTCCAAGGAAGGAGAATTAGTAACCTAAGGATTCGGAAACACATCTTATACAAAGTCAGACAACATTGCACAAATAACAAAGAATCAGAAGCATAGAAATCAATAATGTTGTTTTTCTTTTTTTCTTTTTTTTTTTTAATCTTAAACCAGAAAGAAGATTCCTTTGGGAAGAATAACAAATGAGATAATAGTAACATTACCTTCCTATCAATCCAGCTAGAGGACCACTTGTTATCCTATAAAGGAAATAAGAAAGGAAAAGAGAAAGAAAAGTCAGAAAATAAAATCTAAAAAAAAATATATATATTATACAGGTAAAGAATAATTAAAGCATGTAAATATGGTTTGGGTTAAAAAGAATACAGTACTTTTAACATCACATACCCACTTGAAATTCCACCACCAGCAGATATACCTCCCCCACTTTTACGCTCCACAATATTCAGTGTCAAATCAACCTTCCCAGTATCTGCAGGAGAGAATCTAACACCAATATCAGCAGGTGTTTACATTTATCACAGCCGATTGATGAATGTGTGAAAAGTCATCTGTCAATTACCTCCAGCAGGCTGCGGAATTATACTAACATCCTCCATTATACCCATGGTTAACAGAGTATCAGCATCTCTTTTTCCCTGAAACATACTGTAAACCTGTGTAGGGAAAAACTGTGCATATTCAGAACCCAAAAAAAAAGAGTACCAAAAGAATAAAAGAAACAGATGGGGGAGAAATTTGCAAAAAAAAAAAAGAGTTAAGGAGTAACCAAAATGAAATTCAAGAAATATTCAACCTTGAAAAGAGAGGGAGGGAACTAAAAAACCTAGTGCAACATCATATGGCAATCATGATTTTCTCAAAACAGCACTAGAATGCGGGATGAAACTGTTCCCTAGAATAAATTCTCAACAAAACTTATATGTAAGAAGTCAAAGAACAATTAAGCATCATCTCTAAAAGCAAGTAACCGATGCAATCTTCATATCAACAAAGATACAGTGTGGTAAAATAGTTAAAAGAAGATTGTAATTTTGGGTAGCAAGTGCTGATATGGCCACATTCAGCACATATGTGACTATAAACCTATAAAAACGCTAGATAAGAAAAAGCTTGAAAGTTAAACCTGTCCCTTTTTGGTAGTGAGTTGCCGAAGTATTGTTTCAGGCCTTGTTTTACCAACTGTTGGCTCACCGCTTCAAGAGATAAAGGGAATCATGAGCTCATAAACAACAAAAGAATAGAATAAAATTGAAACCGATTGTACGAGCATGAGAAGATTCTGGATCAAGTTCTTACGTCCTGTCAAGAAATCGTATTGCTATGTTGTTAACTTCTGCTTCTGAAACTTTTAATCTAAGCATCCCTCCAGAGAGAATCTCAACACCTGACACCTGAAAATAGATTAGGCCAAGAACAAACTATTATTCTAGGGAAGTTTAGCATTAGATATAGAGGAAGATTTTAATCTAATACGGCACACTTTTTGGATCATTACATGCAGCAATCCAACACATAAAATTACAAAAGTTAAAACACTAACCATGCCAAAAAGTCCCCTCTCCATGTACCAACCATTAATAGAGCTAACAGCCTCATCTAGATGCTTGATGTTAATAATTTTTCCTGCAGAACTTGAGACCAAAAGGCAAAAAAGGTCCATTATCAGAAACTGCCCAAAAGAATGTCCACAGCCATGATCAGGAACTACCCAAAAGAATGTTGACAGCCAGCAGAAACAAAAAGGGTCCAGGTGGATTCAAACTTTGACTCTTCAAGTGTAAGAAAACGTACCATATCCATCACGAAAAGAGTCCTCTAAAAATCTTGAAGGGAGAGCATTAGCTCCTTCACATACCAAACCTTGGAAATCTTGATTTGGTTCTACCTTATGCCAAAAGATATTAATATGAATAGTCATAGACAACATTCACATCCGAAAAATATATTAGAACAATGATGGATTCTCCAGGGCATGAGCAATTTAATTAATTGCGTAAGAGAGAAGTCAACTAAGCATTTTCATTTTTCAAGACTTGAACAGACCACATTTTTTTTACAAGGCTCCAACGATTGAATTACAAAGGGGCGCTCACTAGCAAATATCTGGGAAAATATGTATTACCTGAAAGACCAATCGGATGCCATCCCGTGTATCGACAGCCACAGGCATGCAGGAGGAGAAATACCCACTGCCAATTATCCTGTGCACGTCATCTTGGACCTCACGGACAGTGAGAGCCGAGTTGGGTCGCGAAGCCTTCAAAGCATTCAATGCCTCAGTCTCCAAATCCTTCCTCTCAAGTTCCTCCCCATCTTTATTCCTCACCCAAACCTCACTTATCAAAACCCTCTCCTGATCAATACTCGACCGAGCAGGAGCAGGATTTGGATTAGAACTCTTCTGGGTCGTCACCGACGAGTCAGAATCAACATTATTGCCCTGCGAAACAGCCAATGAAGCAGAGCAAAGAAGGGAAGATTTTAAAGGAGGATGAAAACCAATGGAACTGAGAAAATTCTGAGGTTTTCTGACATTATTCAAGAATTGTGTGATAGCATTCCTGGGATTAAAGCTTAAGGTTGGAAGCTTTCGATGATTTTTAAGAGAATTGATGAAATCGGGTGCGAATTCGAAGTCTGAGAATTGAGCAAGAAGTGTATTGGGAACAGGAGGAGGAAGCTTGAAAGCGCAGGAAGTGAAGCACGCTGTGTCTTTCCGTGGCATTGCCGGTTGCAGAGATTCCACACTGCTTGCTCACTGCTGCAAATTTCTAGGGCTTTTCAAGGGTTTACATATATCTTATTTTAGAGAATGGTTTATATACTAAATTTTTTTAAATTATAAATAAAAATTATTATAAACAAATTACATATTATTATTATTATTATTATTATTTAATATAAGTAAAATATGAGGATCTATTTAAATTAAATAAATTTCGAATTTTTATTACAAAACGATTAAGAATTTATTTTTGACAGATAATCTTCACTGAGTTTCCTTCAAAAAAAAAAAAATAATCCTCTCTGAGAATTTTTTGTTTTATATTTATCCTATTTTGGATAAAAACTTAAGCAATCGTTTGTCACGTGCTACTATAAATCCCTCCTCTGCTCTAAAAAGTCAAACTTCAGAATTTTTGTCGCAGCAGCGATTTTCAGTAAGGGTTCTCAGTAGTGTTGTTCATTTCCCACCTTCTGATCTCACTTCCTTTTCTTGTTTGCATGTTATTTATTTCAGTGTTTTAGGAGTTATTTAAGGTGTAGATTTCTTCTGTGCTATTTATTTATTGGATTTTCTTCTGCATTTAGTGACAATTTTTGTAAACATATACCCTTTTGATGATTTTTTTCAGAAGAATTTTTCGATTGTGTTTGGGGAATTGGATATGAGTTGGAAATAATTTTATCATAAATTTTGTTCTGGTTTTGGAGTTAAATTTGATCATCTTTTTGCTGTTCTTGCAATTGTATATGCATTTTAACTGTCTGTTGAAATATCTCTTTGTATCAAATAACAGATTGAAACCCTGCCGAAACTTTTTCAGATTGGAAACGATACAGATTCTGATCTCTTTATTATTTGCTTATGGCATTCAATCGCGGGTCTTCCTTAGTCCGTCAAGCTATTCTCGGTTCCAGGAGAGCTTCATCGGAGCCAATCTCTGCACTGGTGAATTCATCCAATTACATTAGTTGTAATGATGATGAAAATAATTGTTGTTTCAACTCGAAGAGGTCTTTTGTGTCCTCCACTCAGCATTTGAGCTCTCCTAGAAAATCAGGATCTTCTGACACCCCCACCGCAGCTTCATATCATCTGCAGGGAGGCCCTTCTCACATGCGAGCTGCTGTGTTTTGGAATCCATCCCAGCCTCTTACCTTTGAGGACTTTCACATGCCTCGCCCCAAAGCTAATGAAGTCCTAATCAAAACCAAGGGTATTGGAAAACATTTTCAATCTCTCACCTCTCCTCCGTTATGAGCTTGTAGACATATACTCCTGCATATGCATAAGCATGTATTACACATCTACCGATGATTCATCATGAAATCAAGTAACTAGGAGCTCACTTGTAATAATTTTGAATAGGAATAGTATAACAATGTCTTAAGTAGAAATTACATTCAACTATATTCTTTTGCATTGTCTGAGTCTTTTCCTTGATTGTTTCTGTTGTTTAGTTCTGTAAATGGTTGAATTGATGAATGCAGCCTGTGGAGTGTGTCATTCAGATTTGCATGTTATAAAAGGTGAACTTCCATTTAGTTACCCTTGTGTGCTGGGACATGAGATAACAGGCGAAGTTGTGGAGCATGGCCCACTTACTGATTCTAAAATCATTGAGAGGTTTAGAATCAAGCTTCTTACTACTAATTACTCTCATATGACATTTGTATTATTTTTAGAATCATCAACATGTGGGTTCTTTTCTCTAGATTTCCGATAGGAGCTCATGTTGTCGGTGCCTTCATAATGCCTTGTGGAAATTGCTTCTTTTGCTCCAAGGTGAATGTCAAATACTGTACATGTACTGTATATTAAACAATTCTAAATCATATAATGATTATGAAAGACATTGGGATGTAATGTTTTCATCTCTTGGATGGAAATAGGGTCAAGATGACTTATGTGAGGCATTCTTTGCGCATAACCGAGCCAAGGGAACACTTTATGATGGCCAAACACGGTTGTTTCTTCGCAGTAATGGTAATTGAGTGCTTTTTTTAGTTATGATTGGTACTTCCAATTTTTTTTTTTTCCCCTTAATGCCATTTGCAGTTCCATGTTTCAACTTTGGTATCATGGAAAGATTTTGAGTTATTTACCTTTGATTCTGTTATTTGTCCTTGCCTGGTGAACTTGCTGTCAGTTTCTCATGTCTCAATTATGAGTTTCTCTCCTCTAGATGTTTGAAATATTTTGTCTTGGAATGTAGCTTTTATGTGATTTCAGTGGACAGAACTTCAAGGCATGCCTGAGCAGATTGAGCCTGTTAGAGGAATTTTTTTTTTTTTTTTTTTTTTTTTTTTTGTGGCCATTAATATGGGCAAATCATTTCTTCCTACTCCCTTGGCTTTTGCATGTAAACTTTCTCTCAATGTGTCCATTAGCATGCACTAAAGCATAATGCTGTACGTTTGAAAGGATAGTGCTCCCTTAATATTTTCAAATAGTCATTTTTTATATAATGAAGATAAAATTTGTAGAATTCTATAATTTAGTAGAGACTGTCCTCACCTTCAAGATGTTCTCTTGTTAATGTATTCTTTATGTCCTCATGCAAGTATCTGGCTTGGTGGCTGGAGAAAAAGGGATTTGTGTCACTAATTGGTGTACTTGATGATATTTCATCAAGCTTTTGAAGTTTGTGATGATAAATGACTCCACGGCATTCTTGCAGAGAAATTAGTTATGAGTTTCATATGCAGGAAGTCCGGTGTACATGTACAGTATGGGAGGGCTTGCAGAATTTTGTGTAGTACCTGCACATGGATTGACTGTTCTACCTGACTCATTGCCCTATTCAGAATCAGCTATTTTAGGATGTGCAGTTTTTACTGCCTATGGTGCTATGGCTCATGCTGCTCAGGTTCAACCTGGTGATGCCATTGCCATCATTGGCATAGGGGGTGTTGGCTCAAGGTGCAAGCTCATGATCTCACAATTTCTGTGGCATTTGTTGTTATCTACTTTTCCTCCTCTATTTTGATTGTTCTCCTTTTACTTGTGCTCTTCACCTTCAAAACCATGTAGTGCATAATAATTAAGTAGCTGCACAGATCTTCACGGAAAAAATAGGGTTTAGTTTTTAAAGCAAATTTATTTTTTAAATTATGAATGATAGAAAATAAATAAAGATGAAATTTTATCTGTGGGAATGCTGTTTATGAGAAGATTCTGAAGCTTGTCAACTGTCCTTGAGAATCATACAAAATCTTCACAAGGACTCTTTTGAGTAACCATATGGCAGTCACTATATACTTTACATGTGATTTTGAATTATAGGTACTATCTGTTTTCTTTCCCAAATTTGGATACCAATCCATATTATGTTTTGTTCTATGATAGTAATCCTTTTTCCCTTTTAGTTGACTGGTAATATCAAACCATAGGTATGATAAATTTTTAAAACTTCTTTTTCTCCATTTTTACTTTTCTTTCATTCAATGGTCATTTACAAAATTATGAATTTACACTACATTAACTTAAATGAACTTGATGCATTTATAGAACTTGACACAAAAATGTTTAACCCTGGTCTGCTGATGGGACCTCACGTTTTATAAGTTTTATATGATTATAACTAGACAAAGTGATACAGTTGCCTGCAGATAGCAAAAGCTTTTGGAGCGTCTGATATTATTGCTGTTGATGTGCAAGATGATAAATTGCAGAAAGCCAAAACTCTTGGAGCCACTCACACCATCAATGCCCGAAATGAAGATGCTGTGATAAAAATTAAAGTACTTGCTTCTCCTTTTCTCATATTTTAGATGATGTAAAGCATAAATTACCTAGTAAAAGGGCAACACTAAGCACTATATTTAGGTTATAATTCACTTCTTATGAGCATTTTTTTTTTTTTTTGGCATATTTGCACCATGTCTTAAAAGTACTGAATCTAAACTTTATTTAAGTCTTATTCATTCTGGCAGAAACCCCATCAACAATAATCAATAACATTTGGACTGATAATCAGATAATGGTGTTCTGTAACATTGGAATTTATTTTCTTACCAAAATGTATTATTCTATCTAGTGATTCATTATGTACTTAATATTTCCTTTGAAAGGGTTCTTGTGTGGTATTTCACAGAAAAGTATTTTGCTTGTTCAATGATCCAAATTGATGGATCTTTTTTCGACAGGAATTAACTGGAGGCATGGGCGTAGATGTTGCTGTTGAAGCTTTGGGAAGACCAGAAACCTTTATCCAATGCTTTAAGAGTGTTAGAGATGGAGGGAAAGCTGTGATGATTGGCCTTACAAACATAGGTGATAAAGGAGAGGTGGATATAAACCATTTGGTTCGTAGACAGGTATTTGATTTCTGTCCTGCCAGCAGATCTTTAATGCATTTTATGAAGTTATCTTCTAGTTTTCTACTGGTTTCAATTATTTTCTTCTATGCTATTGAGAAAATGAAGTAGATCAGACTGGTGTGGCCTAGGTTATCCTTAATGAATATCTTTTGGTTACCAGGAAAAATCACAAGCCTTCATCAAAAAAAAAAAAAACGGAAAAATCACAAGCCATTAATTGGGATAGATGTTTCACGTAGAAATTACACACATGTTAAAAGACTGATATTCACAGTGATGAATAAAATAAAATTCTTAACCACTGTTTATACTGATCCGAGAATGATGATTGCTACTTCTAATTACTACACAAAATACTTGTAACCAAATCACCGCGGTTTCCTGAACTTGATGTAGCTTAGACCTCCATCAATAATTTAGTTTCTTCCAAACATAAGCTTAACTGGCTTCTTTCTTCTTGAATCAGTTCTGTATTTATTTCCCTTTCGTTGTCAAATCCCAAGCAATAATTTTTAATTTATAGTATTAATTTCCTACCTCACCCCAAATCTATATCCAAAACTATATACATGACAAATAGGCGTAGTTGAATTACTCTTTTTTTTTTTTTCCCCTTTTCCCTTTTTCCACTGAAGGTATAGATAATTTCAAGTCATCTTGAGTATTATAACATTTGTTGGTTTACTTATTTTGAATTCTCAATATAACTATTTTTGGATACAGATAAAAGTGATCGGCTCTTATGGAGGTAGGGCGAGGCAAGATCTTCCAAAGTTAGTCAAACTTGCAGAAAGGGGAATTTTCAATTTGAATGCAACTGTTTCAACAAAATTCACATTTGATGAGGTTGGCCAAGCGTACAAAGATCTTGATCAAGGAAAAATTGTCGGCCGTTCCGTGATTGAAATTATGTAGGTTAGGTTTCATCACTTGAAAAATAACCAGTTTTTTACATCTTCAAATAATTTATCCATATGCAAATTAGTAGCTGAAATTGACTTTAATGGTTGTTGGTAAACAATGGACCAAATATTTCACTTTAATGAAAAAAGTTTCCCTTTTCTATGTTGTGAATTTCTTTTACTAACCCATATATTCTCTAATTCTTTTTTTCCCCCCTTTATTTGCATAAATTATACCAATAAACTTGTATAGTTGAGGACAATTACATCATTGAATAACATGACATGTATATAATTTAATTTCCTGACATCCACCATTATATATATTTATAAATATATCATGTTATAAGTTATACATGTTATTTATGAATGTAAATTGTTCTCATTTGATAAACCTTAAAAATAAATGTTGTCCTGATTTCTTTCATCTTATCCCTATCTGCCTCCCCCACCCCAGCATCATGCCATCCCATCCTATCTCCTACCTGTCATTATTTGGCTTGTTCATAAAATGCCCTATTTATCTGAAAGATTATATTGCACTTGTTTTGCTTGGTTTATTAGATTGTAGATAAACAAATGCCTTTTTAAAGTCTTTGATTGGAAGAAAAAGCTGACATCTTCACAACTTTTATTTATTTATTTCATCTAAATTAGTTTAAATAATAACTTTCAATATTTTTTGAAAGGAAAGAAAGATTTTAGTAGAACTCTGTGGAGCACTATATATAACTACATGTGAGTCGATGGGATGGATTGTGCATGATCCAATAAAGCTGGGAAATTTTTTTTTTTTTTTTTTTTTTTAATGGTGTGGTGTCCGGGTTGACCCAAATAATTTACACCTGGATTCGGCAGTATAATAGTTGGTTTGACAAAGCACTAAAATTAAGAGTGGGTGTCGAACTCCCAACGTTAAAGTTGGGAGTGTGGGTGTGACCACTAGGCCACCACTTACTTGACAAAGCTGGGAAATTTTAGTACAGTTTTTGGAGCCAATTATTTGTCAATGAGTGATGGTGGAATAGCCATTATCCATCATATGGACCAAAGCTACTGTGGCCTGCAGAGGAGAATATGGTTTAGTGGGAAACAAAGTCAGAAGTACACACACTCATGCTTTTATAAAAGCATAAGAAATGAAAGAGACCTTTGTATTTTTGAAAGCATAGAGACAAATTGGCTAAAAACATACAAACTTTAAGGTTTTAAGTACGTATATAATTATTCAGCAAAAAAAAAAAAAGTATGTATATAATGTTGGTGGGATTATGTTACTATACAATCACATATTGCACAATTACGGAAGAAAAAACATTTTAATAGTTTTACTTATAAATATAAAATAACATTTATTTAAATAATAAAAAAAAAGTCTCTCAATTTTATTTTATTTTTTTATAAATTACTTTAAAATAATTATTATACTTATTAAAATTATTTATCATAAATAATGTTGCTATTTATGTTTTATTGATTATATAATTTTACATTTGAAAAATAAAATGTCAAAGGAATCTTAAGATGTGACCAATCAAACGTGACTTATGAGAATATTTTGGGAACCTAAAAGTTATAAAGAAGTGCTGCCAAATAAATTTTTGGTATGTGTAGTACAAATAATATTTCCTTTGTGTTTATGGCTTAGTTTTGTGATTGATTGAACCCTTTTTGGATTTTTCAAATCTTTCACAAGATTATATATATATATATATATATATATATATATATATATATATATATGTAAGGTTGATCAAGATTTCAAATCTTTCAATTTATTTTATTACTATTTTTTTTTTCTAATCTTTTAATCACATTTTTGTTGAGGATCTTAATCACATTTAGAAGTATCAAATTTTTGGTTTCTTTTTTAGCAATATATTATTTATTTCCTTTTTCTTTTTTAACTATTTCCATTATTTTAGTAGTCATTCATTTTGTCAATTGCTATAATGTAAAATAAATTTATTTGGTATTTTAAGTTAATTATAGCAGCAAGGATCCTACCAATTATGGGCAAAATGGTCATTTAGTCGAAACTTCAAATAGAGAACACGTATCCTTTGGTGGGAAAAAGCATAGGAATGCTCGTTGAATTTGAAAATTATTTTTGTATAAAATGATTATGGTGGGACCACCTTTCTCCATATATATATATAACTCGACTTCTTTCAAATATTCGATTTTTGCTCCGCGTTCGTGCTCCTGCTAATACGACGAGTATCATCTGCAACTGCAAAACCATTCACGCCTCTCTTCTCTTCAAAACCCTAAACATTTGATATTTTTTCTCCCGCGGATCATTCTCCTGGCGAGCTCTTACGTTTTCACTGGTAGTATTAGTTACTGTTTTCTGAATTACTTGATCCAAAGGAAACCATTCATACTATAGTAAGTATTATCACGTAAAAATTATCTGAAGTTTGATAGATTATTATTATTATTATTGATTTTGTTGTTGTTGTGCGTATGTTTTTTTTTTTTTTTTTTAATCTTAGTGATTAGCTTGGATTGTTTGTGTTTTTGGTAGATGATAATGTTAATATATGCAAATTAATCAGAGATTTGGTGAGTTATGATTTCCTTTCGATATTTAATACGTGGATGCACAGTTTACAGATATTTTTTGTGGAATTCCGACTGCATCTCTGTTACCGATCTCACAGGACGTAGTTGTAGTTTGGTCTGGTTGACTTAATTTTTTTATACGAGTCTTGTATCTATCATAAAATAATTAAAATGGATTTTTTTGGTGGGAGATTTATGAGCTATTCCTTTGATGTTTATTCATTTGAAATACTTAGGGATTTTTTGTGTTATCTAGGTATCTGTTTGGTTTTGTTAATTTTTATTTCATTTGATAGGACTTCGGAAATTCTTGTTTCTTCTAGTGGTCCCGTCTTCGGAAATTTTGTAGATGTAGTGTGCCAACACGAATTTATATGTTGGAGAAAATGAAAGTACACCTATTTCAGTTAGGTTTTAGTAGTTGAAGATTTATCCAAAACCTCTTTGTGATTGAGGGTCAAAGTTTTTGGAGGGAAGTATCTTAGGACATAGGTTTGCATTTGTTTGAAGGGCGTCTGAATTTGACTATGTGGAAACTTATGCATGTACTATAATCATGCATTTTCCCTTGACGAGAAATGGGGGAATCTCCATGTAAGCAATGATGTTTGTCATCCAACAAATTTGATAGAACAAATAAGATACCTTTGTCTTTTTCCTGCATTGTGATTTAAGTTCTCCTTTCAGATGGTTTAATAAAAGAGAAATGGAAGTATTTTGGACTTTTACTTTCAATTATGACTAGAAATTAGATACTCATGCACCTGTAATGACAAGTGTTTCTATTTGACGTGATTTTAACTAGCAATATAAAAACTTACAAAATATTTGCTTTGTCAGTGGTTGATGATCTTGAACTTCTGAGGCAAAGAGATGGAAGTAAATGGGAAGGAGGACCTAAAGACCGCACTTCTTCAATACTCAAATGGTGTTGAAGTCCACGATTCACATCCAGATCATATTGGAGATGATAAGAAAATCAGGAAACTTGTATTCAAAGTTATTGGCATCACATGTTCATCGTGTGCAACTTCCATAGAATCTGCACTTGGAGAGCTGAATGGTATTCTGAGCGTTATGGTTTCTCCACTTCAAGGCCAAGCTGTAGTCAAGTATAATCCAGAACTCATTAATGTTAGTAAGACAGGAAGATTCTTGCTGAATATCTTCGTTTTATACTACTGATTTTACTTCGTGACTAATATAAGTGCTGGTAATTAACTTACTGGTGTTGCATTAACTACCTTTTCTTTTTGTCTCTATCTCTTATTTTGATGCTGCACAAAATTAACTGGAATTTTGTACAGATTTGGCATTTCATATGCAAGTTTTGATTTTGTAACAAGTCTCAGAAAAAAAAAACCTTTGGACTTTAAAACGTCCATTCTCTCAATTGCATCCTCTGTGCTGATCAAGACAAGGGGGAAGTTCAACATCGGTTAGTGGAGGGTCATAGAATCTATTGGTAATATGTTCAGTGGCTTTATAGCTTCTTGGAAGCCTTGAAAGCTAGCACTGAATCTTTACTAAGTCAATTAGCTTTTTCACCTATCTGCGACACTGTGTGGCTGTGAAATATGTTGAAGACTGTCAATTTTATTCACATAGAACCTTCATTTCTCCTTTATTTTGAACATTAGGCAACAAGGATAAAAGAAGCTGTGGAAGATACTGGTTTTCAAGTTAAAGAGTTTCCAGAACAAGATGTGGCAGTCTGCCGGCTCAGAATCAAAGGAATGGCATGTACAAGCTGTTCTGAGTCTGTTGAACATGCCCTTGCGATGGTGGATGGAGTGAAGAAAGCAGTGGTTGGGTTAGCTCTTGAAGAAGCGAAAGTTCACTATGATCCATATATTATCAATACTGACCGGATAATTGAAGCTGTAGAAGATGCTGGTTTTGGTGCTGATATCATAAGCTCCGGTAGTGATGTTAATAAAGTGCATCTGAAACTAGAGGGAATCAATAGCCCAGATGACTGTAATGCTATTAGAACCTCACTGGAATCTTTGGCTGGGGTGAATCATGTTGAGGTAGACATTGAAGAAGAAAAGCTGTCTGTCACTTATGACCCAAACATAATTGGTCCAAGATCTCTTATACAGTCCATTAGGGAAGCTGGTAAGGGATCAAACCCTTATGAGGCAACACTTTATATTCCTCCAAGGCCACAAGAAAAAGAGCAAAGACAGGAAGTTCAGATGTATAGGAATCAGTTTCTGTGGAGTTGTTTATTCTCTCTGCCAATACTTATTTCATCTATGGTACTACCAATGCTTAATCCTTATGGCAATTGGTTAGACTACAGGGTCTTCAATATGCTCACTGTCGGGGTATTACTAAGATGGATCCTTTGCACACCCGTGCAATTTATTGTAGGCAAAAGGTACCTGTTCCTATGCTTTTGTCTCACAGTGTTGTAGTCTTTAGAAAAAAAATATATTTATTTTGACATCAAAGTATTGATTATTTTTGGTACTTTGATGGATCAAAAACAGAGAATTTTTCATTTTTCCTCTTCTATTTCCAGTCCTCACATTTTATTGTTTAATTCTTTACCAGGTTTTATATGGGTTCCTATCACGCACTTCGACGTAGATCTGCTAACATGGATGTTCTGGTTGCACTAGGCACCAATACTGCTTATTTCTATTCTGTATATATTATGCTAAAAGCATTGATGTCAGACTCATTTGAAGGGCAGGATTTCTTTGAGACTAGTGCCATGTTGATATCTTTTATCCTCTTGGGAAAGTATTTGGAAGTCCTTGCTAAGGGGAAGACATCAGATGCTTTAGCAAAATTGACAAACCTTGCTCCTGACACAGCACACCTTTTAACAATGGATGATGATGGAAATGTTGTCTCAGAGATAGAAATTAACACACAGCTAATCCAAAGAAATGACATTCTGAAGATTGTTCCTGGAGAAAAAGTTCCTGTTGATGGCATTGTTATTAATGGTCAGAGTCATGTGAATGAGAGCATGATTACTGGAGAAGCAAGGCCAGTTGCTAAAGGACCTGGTGATAAGGTACTCAGTTATCAGTTTGTCGTAGATTTTTATATCAAGAAATTAAATACTGGTTTCCTAGTAGTAAAGTTTGAAATCAATACAGGTCATTGGTGGCACTGTAAATGAGAACGGGTGCCTATTAATTAAGGCTACACATGTTGGTCCAGAGACAGCACTTTCACAAATAGTTCAATTGGTTGAAGCTGCTCAGCTTGCCAGAGCTCCTGTGCAGAAGCTAGCTGATCAGATATCACGGTTTTTTGTGCCCATGGTAAGTTATCTATTCTACTTAACCTGGCCATAATTACTTTGTCCAGAGGTATCTACTCCTTATTGTCTTTGCTGGTAGATGTTGTGGGAGGGGGATGTTCACCACTCACTTGCTCAGGTGTTAACGGAAGATTTTTCTTGCAGCTAACAGTATTTTTATAGGAAATATTTTTTTGCGTATCATAACATTTCAAGTATTCAGTTAAGATCCATTTAGGTTTTTTCCAATTCATAGGATTTTTTTTTTTCTTTAAAAGAAAAAAAACATTTATGCTTGTATAGTTACTTATATTGCTGAAGAGAAAATGGTACAGAATTTCGGACAATTAACATGTAAGCAACAATCAAGAACAGCAAGGTAATATCTATAAGCATTGAAATCAGGATAAGGAAGTCCAGAAACATCGATGATACATCCATCATGGTCCAATCTGGTGTTTTCACTAAAAAGAACTGTTTTCAAGAGAGCATGGGAACTTGTGAGGACAGAATTATTCTAGGTTCAACGGTATTCTGAATGTTACTCTAAGAGAGTCTCTTCTACAGGTCAAAAAAATTGTTCCTTTAGGATGCCCAAAGAATTTCAGGAGTTCTTTTTACAAATTAATTAGGATGCCTAAATATTTTCCCGTTGAATGGTAATTGCCATCTGTCAGGCATCAGTTGTGGGCAACCTTTGTACAGAACTTCTCCTATCGATTCATTACTATCTTTTGAACTGAAGATAGATATTGTGTTTCAATGTTATACATTGGAGTGTTTTACAAAGATTTTGTTTCAGAAGTAATTCTTTAATGTGTTGTTCAATGACAGGTTGTTGTGGCTGCTTTCATGACTTGGCTAGGTTGGTTTATTACTGGAGAAGCTGGAATTTATCCTAAACACTGGATACCGAAAGCTATGGATGCTTTTGAACTTGCTTTGCAGTTTGGAATTTCAGTTTTGGTGGTTGCTTGCCCTTGTGCTTTGGGATTGGCAACTCCTACTGCAGTCATGGTAGCCACTGGAAAGGGTGCTTCTCAAGGTGTGCTCATTAAAGGAGGAAGTTCTTTACAAAAGGCACATAAGGTATTCATTTGTCACAAGTTTTGGCATATAAGATAGATATGGCACATTTTAAGAATGGTTAATTACATCAACATTAATGGGTGAAGTTTCCAACATTAAGAAAGTGTGAGAAGTCTAATTTACTGCTGTCTTGTCATAAAATAAATTCTAATGTTGGCCTTACTTTTATATGTTAGGTCAAGATAGTTGTCTTCGATAAAACTGGAACTCTGACCATTGGAAAACCTGCTGTAGTAAGTGCTGTACTTTTCTCAGAGATTTCTATGGAAGAGTTTTGTGACATGACCATTGCTACTGAGGTGAGTTTGTAAATCTTTAGATCTTAAATCTTAAGGCCGGTGTATCATAACTGTGAAGACCCAAGTTGGCTAACTTTTCGCACTTGCATTTGTCAGGTCAACAGTGAGCACCCAATAGCTAAAGCTGTTGTAGAACATGCTAAAAGGCTGTGCCAAAAATTCGGGACTCAAAAGGAACATTTTATTGAGGTGAAGGATTTTGAGGTTCACACTGGAGCTGGAGTGAGTGGTAAAGTTCGAGACAGGACAATTTTTGTGGGGAATAGGAGACTTATGAGGGTTGCCAATGTGTCTCTTAGCCCTGAGGTTGAGGCTTACATCTCAGAGCATGAGCAGCTTGCTCGTAGTTGTGTGATTGTGGCTGTTGATGGGAGAGTAGCTGGGGCTTTTGCTGTTACTGACCCTGTGAAACCAGAGGCTGCACGTGTTGTATCGTTTCTTCACTCAATGAATATCACAAGTGTCATGGTGACTGGTGATAACTGGGCAACTGCAACTGCTATAGGGAGAGAGGTTGGAATTGATCAGGTGTTTGCAGAGACAGATCCTTTAAGGAAAGCTGATCGGATTAAAGAATTGCAGCTTAAGGGCATGGTTGTCGCAATGGTAGGGGATGGGATAAATGACTCACCAGCACTAGTGGCTGCAGACATTGGAATGGCGATTGGTGCCGGAACTGATGTAGCAATAGAGGCAGCTGATGTAGTTCTAATCAAAAGCAACCTGGAAGATGTTATCACAGCGATTGATCTCTCAAGAAAAACAATGTCTCGAATTAGACTGAATTACATCTGGGCTCTTGGTTATAATGTCCTTGCCATGCCTATAGCTGCTGGTATTCTGTTCCCATTTACTGGAATCCGTCTACCTCCTTGGCTTGCCGGTGCTTGCATGGCTGCTTCATCGGTTAGTGTTGTTTGCTCATCACTACTCTTGCAATCTTACAAGAAACCTCTGCAGGTTGGAGCAGTGTGAGACAAATTTTACTAAAGATGACCCTAGTTGACAACACGCATTACAATTGCTACCTTGAGGTAAATGACCTGATCTTTCATTTTCAGAATATGGTGGAGAAATATGCACACCAAGCAAATTTAGATTCGGAACTCCTCGTTCATAAACAATTTTTAACTCTATATATATATATATATATATATATATATATATATATATATATATATATATATATATATAAATGGGTGCCTCTTTTAAATTATTTTCAGTTATAAGATTTGTATCCCTATAGTGAAACAAAAGTCTTTTACCATTTAGTTATCGTTTTATTTATTTCACTTAAAATTCAGTGTCTTTGTTTATATATTCATATATTTAAACTTTGACAATTGAATTTCTTAGTTGTTGGAACCAAGCGAACATAATGTCATCATCATTTTGCTATCGTGCAAGAGTAACCAGGTGTTAATAGAGATGCAAAATTTGCGGGGAAGAGGGTAAAATTCAATATATTGGGCAGTGTTAATATACATACATCAATCAAATATATATTGCTAATATCATTAAGGCACAATTCAGATTTAATGAATTGAGGACTCGAACACGATCACCGCATTTAATTTTAAATGTTTTTTTGACCTTTTTCTAAACCCAAGTTTGTTGAAAAATTAAGGTAATTTTTTTTTAAAAAAAGTCAATTTACTCCTCAAATTTCATGAAAATGATCAATTTAGTAACTTTTATATAAAAATCCTAAACCGTTATTGTTCCTTTTTAGGAAATATTAGAATTGTCGTGAATAAATTCACATAGAATTAGCTCCATTTTTTCAAAATCCGGACTAGTAACCTACCTCTAATACCAACTATCACAGGCCCAACAGCCTATCCTGTCCGAGATTGTCCCAAGGTACCAACTGTCACAATCGAGCTCATGCCGCCCTGGCTGAACTTGTCTTGTTTCTCATAAGAAGTAAAACAGGAAAACAAGGCACCAGAGAGAGTAGATTAGCTTCTTCTAGAACGTGAAGATAAAATCATTATAATTTAAATTTGCATTCCCCAGAGAACGTAGAGAACAATAGTAGTAAAGTTAATGAAACATGGGGTGTAGATCAACCACAAGTCTATTCTGTTTTCATGTCTTTCTCCTCATTTGCTGGTGAAGATGCACTTTCAGAAGCTTTGGGTGAATGATCAGGTAGAGAAGATGGAAGATCATCATCCTTCATCTCTTGGGATTGAGGAGGAGCAATTTCTGAATCTGGACTAGCTTTTAAAATATCTCCCTCCATCACATCTATGGCACCGGAAACAGCTGCATTGGCTTCCGAATCAGTAGCCACTTCTGACTTCTCTCCCCCAAGATCATCATTTGTATCTCTAGTCTGAGAAGCTGTGAGATTGACCACTAAATCTGTAGCATCTTTTGAATCATCTCTACCAAGCTGCTGTATAACTGCCTCTTCCTCTGAAGCTCCACCTTCTTGAGCACCAGCAGAAGCATGTTGTAGTTCATTAGCTGCTTTATCTACTTCTTCGTCTTCGTTCACATGTACCTCCTCAGCAGTAATCCCATCCTTACTCGACTTATTTTCAGATTTCTCTATTTCAACTTCTGATGACAACTTCTGCAGAGTTGATGTTTCTACTTCAACACACTGTTCCAAACCAGCTGTGCTCTCCATACCAGCACATTTACTTCCAGAGGCAAGACACTCGGATTCTGGGACAGAAGCTTCATTTGGGCAAGAGAGCTTCTCATCCCCAGTTTCAGTCTTGTTTTCAGATTGATTCTCATGTTCCTGACATGCAGGGACTGAAGCTTCATCTGGCTTACCATCATTTCTTTCTTCTTCAGCTTCTTTGTCAGTGTTTTTCTCAGATTCCCTCACTGGCGTTGAGGAAACAAAATTTTCAACAGGAAAACTCCTCAAGGATGCTTCCTCCACAGCGGGAAGCTCTGAACCACCCACAACCTCCAAACCAGTAGATTTGTTTACAGATTCATAAAACTTGGGAGAAGCTGAGACTGAAGCCTCTTCTGGGCCACAAGCCTCTTCAAATGGATTCTCAGAAACCAAAGGTGTCGAGAATGAAGCCTCCTCTCCATTAGAATCATTTTGATCTTTCACATTTTCAACCATAATATCTCTTTGACGTGCTTCATTTTCAACATTCACTTCTGAACCAGCCACAATCACAGATCCTGGGTTTTGCGACTCTGCTATATCAGTTTCTTTGTTAGATTGATTCTCACATTCTTCCACTCCAGTCGGAGAAACATCTTCACTTGGACAACTTTTTGAAACAGCTTCTTCTGTAGCATTCTTATCTGAATCAGGAGAGGTTTCCATACCATTAGACATGCTCCTAGACTCAAAAAACTCTGGCAAAGGTTCCGAACCTTTTCCATTTTCACCCACTTCAGTTTCTCTATCAGATGAATGTTGACAATCTGATCCACTTGCTAGAATAGGGGCAGTCAGAATTTCATTTTCAACATCCTCTTGATCATCTCTAGCATCAATTTCAACCTGACTAGCCTCAGGCTGACAATCCTCCAAATTTGTAGTCTGCACAACTGTTAAATCAACCTCCATAACAGTATGCATTTCTTCTGCCTCATTCTCTGTTGTTCCAGTATTGGACCCACCAGCATTTTCATTATTTTCAGCCAAATCAACCTCCCTGTCTGAAGCAATTGTTTCTTCTTTCTTCTGATTGGTTCCTCTACTGGCATCTTCAGTAGTTTCATGAATTTCAGCATTTGGAAGGACTTCAACCCTTGAAACCATCTCAACAATTTTGTGGTCTAGTACATCAGCAGTTTTTTCACTACAGTCAGTCTCAAATCTCCCTTCTCTTCCTTCACTGAGTTGAACTTGAGTGTCCAAGGTCTGTAAAGGAGAAGCTTCCTTCACATTATTCTGCTGCAATTCAGCCCCAGTGTTGATGACCTCAACAGACGAAATAGTTTCAGTTTCAAGATTATCACGGTTAGAATTAAATGCCTCATCTGGAGATGAAGTTTTCCCCACAGCTCCACTATCAAATCTTCTGTCTGGAGTATTCTTGCATTCACCCAGAGAAGTTTCAGACTTAAAAGCAGAACAGGAAGATGTTGTATCCTGCAAGCTTTGGTTATCTACAGAGCCAAGTATTAAACCAAGAATCTCCTTCATTTTAGTTTCTCTGCTCTCTATATCTGCATCTACCTTTCCAGAATTGCTTTCTACTACAGTCACTTCAAGTTTTGGAATAACAGACTCCTCTGCAGAAGAACCTTTACTTTTCTGTTGGTCAGGGTTCTCTTCAACAGGCTTAACCCCTGAAAAATTGGAACTTAATTTCTGATCTACTTGTTCCAAAGGTATCAAAGTAGACGAAACATTACATAAGCTTTCACCTGCAGCAAAATCAGGCTTTGACACCATATCTTCATCCAACAGGCAAGCTTCTTTCTCTGGATTATTTGTAGCTCCCATATGACACACATTGTCTGAAGCAAGATTATTAACTGAAGTTACATTTCCCTTAGTAGATGAAAGTGAAACCTGACCAGGACTCTGAAGGCATTCTTTCTTTTCATGCTCTTCAGTGACTATTTGACCTGACTGACTATCAGATCTCTCTTCCAAAAGTTCAGCAGAAGCAGCTGTTTGTTCATGATTTCCACTCTTCTTCGACAAAATAGAGTTATCCCCAACAGGAAAAAGATGGTCAGACCCGTCTGTAGCAAGATCATTAACAGAATTCATATTTTCACAAGCGGATGAAACTGAAGCAGAACCCTGACTCTGGAAACAGTCTTTAATTTCATGCTCTAGAACATCTTTTTTAACAGACCAGTCAGATCCCTCCTCTGCATGCATAGCAGAAACTGCGGCAGATCCTTCATTAAGGATGGAACTCAATGATCCATCTAAAATAGGATCTTTTACCTTCTCATCAATAGCTATATCATCATTTCCAGTTATAACTTGAGGCATGTCATCATCACAAACTGAAGCCACAGGTGCAGAATTGGATATAACCATAGCAGCATTGACATTGGAGCTCTGATCTTGGCCCTCATTGATGCTGACGGTAACTGAAAGAGGTAAATGAGGGGGATCTCCATCTTTCTCAATTATATTACTATTCTCAATTGATTCAATGCCTGAAGTAATGCGTTGATCCACAACACAATTCAAGGTTTCATGTTGTTTGGCTTCTTTTTCACGATATTCAGTTTTATGGTCACTCACAGGAGAGCATGAAACAATAGGTTGATCCACAACACAATTCAAGTTTTCATGTTGTATGGCATCTTTTTCATGAGATTCAGTTTTATGGTCACTCACAGGAGCGCATGATGTTGACACTGGTTCCAGCATAAGGGAAGCAGAAAGTGTAGTATTATCTGGTAAGCTCTGATTGATAGTTGACTCCACAATCGCCTCAGGAGTTCTCATTTTCCCTTCTAGGCCATTCACATCTTGTTCTGCAGCTGATCCATCAGATTTGTTACTGTAATCATTGATAGTTGAGGCTGCAGATTCCACAACTGCCTGATTTGACACACAACCTGCAGCAAGAGCAGAATGTTTGTCTCCCTGCATGTGTATTGGATTTGCAGCATAACTTGTCAGACTAAATAGTGACAGATTAGAAACTAAGTTCAATAAAACCAACAAAATAGTGTGTACATCTGAAAAAGAAGTTTTGGTTTTTACCTTTCCTGTCCCATCTTCATCATCCTTGCTCTGATTGATAATGCACTCTTGTTTTGGGTCAATACCATCCTCACAAGTAACCTCCTTCCCTTGTAGACAACTGTCATCTTGGTCTCTAGTTAAATCATTAGGATTCCTAAAAGAATCATCAATAGCTGAAGATGCAGAATCCATGGTTGCTTGAGTTGAGGGACATCCTTCCTCTGGAATTGAATACTCTCGAACATTTTCCTATAGCAGATTCCACCAGTATTGGTCATCTCCATATGGACTCAGAAGCTGGAATCACCACCATTGACAAAATGAAGTTTATATCTGGAATAGAAATTTGCTTACCTCTGCTGTCTCGTTATCATTATCCTTATTCTCACCAATGGTTGGCTCTTGTTTCAAAGCAATGATCTCCATAAAAGTTGTCTTTTCTCCTTCTAGAGAAATTTTTTCCTGCTCAGTTGACAAATCGTCAGGTTGGTTAAAAGAACCTCCTATAGCTGAAGCAGCAGATTCCATGGTTGCCTTGGTCGCAAGATGACCTTCCTCTCGAACAGAAATATCATTTCCCATTTCCTGCATTAGATTCCCAAAACAATTGTCAGATTAACAGGGTAAAATTTAATAACAAACTGGAATAAATAAAATCAACAAAGCAGCATTAAATCTAAAGAACAGGTTATCCCTCCTGCATCATTCCCACCACCCTTGCTATATTGACTTACAGCAGAATCTTTGACTCCTGACACCAAAGTGTCACAGGCTGTTGCATCATGGCCTAGACCAGCTTCAAGGACTTCACACACAGCAGGAAACATAGTAGTTTCAGTTGGATCTAGTTGAGCATCATCATTCTGCATCTTAACTTCATTATCCATCTTAACATCCCAAGCATCACAAGCTGAAGGAGTTGCAATACTTTGAGATGGACTTTGCTCAATAATGGTGCTTAGTTTCTGAGCATCAGTCTCCTGCTCATCTTCATTGACTTGTACAACTGGATGATGAGCTGCACTTTCGGACACATCTGAATTGATACCACAAGTTGCCTTCTGGGTCTCATTCTCCTGCTCAATTTCCTTAATATTTACCGGCATAATATCTGCTTTGAAGTGAGATGGATGGGATTGGATAGATTTGATTTGCTTCTCATATTCAATTTTCTGCTCTCTCTCTGCAGGTTTTGGGACTGAAGCTTGGGCAACAATTTGACACACATCCAGTTGGTCAACCTCTTTTGGTCTCTGAACTTCATTATCCATCTCAGCTTTATTTTCCTCAGAGTTGGAAGCAATATCATTTTTTTCCATTGCATCATGATCATCAGTCTGTTTCTGCTCTTCGTCAGTCCCCTGCTCATCTTCATTGACTTGTACAACTGGGTGATCCACTGCACTTTCAGGCACATCTGAATTGAAACCACAAGTTGCCTTCTGGGTCTCATTCTCCTGGTCAATTTCCTTAATATTTATGGGCATAATATCAGCTTTGAAGTGAGATGGATGGGATTGGATAGATTCCATTTGCTTCTCAGATTCAACTTTCTGCTCACTCTCTGCAGGTTTTGGGGCTGAAGATTGGGAAACAATTTGACACACATCCAATTGGTCAACCTCTTTTGGTCTCTGAACTTCATTATCCATCTTAGCTTTATTTTCCTCAGAGTTAGATGCAATTTCAATTTCTTTCGTTGCATCATGATCAACAGTCTGTTTCGGCTCTTCATCAGTCCCCTGCTCATCTTCATTGACTTGTACAACTGGATGATCCACTGCACTTTCAGGCACATCTGAATTGATACCACAAGTTGCCTTCTGGGTCTCATTCTCCTGCTCAATATCCATAATATTTATAGGGATAATATCTGCTTTGAAGTGAGATGGATGGGATTGAATAGAGTCTATCTGCTTCTCAGTTTCAATTTTCTGCTCACTCTCTGCAGTTTTTGGGACTGAAGCTTGGGTAAGAATTTGAGACACATCCAGTTGGTCAGCCTCTTTCGGTCTCTGAACTTCATTATCCATCTCAGCTTTATTTTCCTCAGAGTTGGAAGCAATATCAATTTCTTTCCTTGCATCATGATCAACAGTCTGTTTCTGCTCTTCATTTTCCAGTTTACTATCAGAGGTTAGTGTGGAAGGAACATTTCCAATATGTTGAGACAAAGTTGATTGAAGAACATCTGTTTGATCCTGTGCTTTGTTATCCTGACCTTCACAAGTTTGCAAATCAGCAGAATCAGCAGCGTTCTGAGACACATCTGCCTGAGACATTTCTGTTGATCCCTGAGCTCCTATCTCCTGGAGTTTGTCATGGACAGGTGGAAGCTGAGAATCTGGGACACTTTTAGATGTTTCAGAATCAGCAGCACTCTGAGATGCATCTGCCTGAAACATTTCTGTTAATCCCTGAGCTCCTTTCTCCTGGATTTTGTCATGGACAAGTAGACCCTGAGAATCTGGGACACTTTTAGATGTTTCAGAATCAGCAGCACTCTGAGATGCATCTGCCTGAGACATTTCTGTTGATCCCTGAGCTCCTTTCTCCAGGATTTTGTCATGGACAGGTGGAAGCTGAGAAGCTGGGACACTTTTAGATGTTTCAGTATGGATAACAGTTTTTTGAGCTTCATCTTCTGGCTTGTCTTCTGAGACTTGCACTATGGCAGAATTGATAATGCTTGGAGAAGTAATTGATTGAACAACATTTGTCTGAGCATCCTGCTCTGGCTTATTTCTTGTAGTAGTCTTCCTGGTAACTGATACCCTAGATTTTTTCTGTGGAGTTTCAGCTGATTTTGGACCCTCATCAGTTAATACTTCAGAACTGATAGTTTCAGCAATCTGTCTCTTTCCCCTACGTCTAGGCACCTCAACTCCAGTTTGAGCTTTACGTCCCCGTCCTCTACCTGGCTTGGGTGGAAGATGAGAGGTAGTAGGCAATGAACTAGATATGGCAGGAGGGAATGGAAGAACTGGCATCGAATCAGAATGAGGAGCCGTCCTCACAACGGGATCTTGTTCACCAACACTAGGCATGGATAAAGAAACAGGGAGAGGATCTTGAGCGGGCACCACTGAAGAACTAGAAACTGATCCAGGTTGACAGCCCAAATCCAAATTGCTCGTGGCAGAGGATGATGAATGAGGAATGTGACCAAGAACATTTGTAGAAGATGATGAAGGAACATTTGAAGCTAAATTTACAGAATCAACAGTTTCTTTCACAGGCAGAGATGGCAAGACAGACATAGGATTACTAGTTGCCATTGAACTGGAAGCTTCTTCTCCATGTGTCTGTGTGTCAAGCTTCCCAGTTCCATGCACAGCTGCAGAGAGTGGAACAGGTTGCATTGCAACAGTCTGTCTTTTCCCTCTACGCCTAGGGGCTTCTCCTGCAGGTTGTGCCTTACGGCCTCGTCCCCTCCCTTGCACACGTGTAGGAGGGCAAGGAATCGCAGTGGCTTGAGGAGCAATGGAAGGTAGAGAAGCTGACTGTGGACTATGATCTTTAGATTCACCCAGTTGCTGCACAGATATGGTGGTATCTTGACCTGTACTGGGTACAGGTACACAATCAGAACCAGAAATTGTTTGACTAGATGACACAGTTTCCACCTTAGGCACTGGTTTGGTCACCTCTCCAACAGAAGACGATAGAGCCCCCAAAGATGGAGTAATCTCTGTAACTGCTGTCGTTGCAGCTCTTCGTGGCCTGCCACGCCCCCGTTTAGATGGGGGTGTAATCTCTTTGGTTGTTACCAATTCTAGTTTAGATGGGGGTGTAATCTCTTTGGTTGTTACCAATTCTATGGAGGGATGTTGTAATGGTGGCGGCGGTGGTGGTAGTTGGGGCGACTGTACTTGTGCTTCAGAAGTCAACATAACAGAGCTATTCATAACTGTTGGCAATTTATTTTCTGTGATGTCTTCCTTACCATGAGGGGATTCAGGAGAGTCAACTTGACACATTTTCTCAAATTCCTCTTCTGTCCATTGTTCTTCATAGGACCGCACCTTAAAAAACAAAAGAAAAGGTGAAATTGTTAAAGAAGTTTCAAGTTCCAGATTTCAACAATACAGGATCATTGAATAGCGAAAACTGGAAAACCATTATTTTTTTGGTTCCAATTAATTATAACTCTCCAGTGTATAAAAGTAGAAAATGAACCAAATATGCAACAGAAGTGCTACACACATTCAAAGACAGAGAGGCTACAGGATATTATTGGGCTCTAAATGATACGCAGAACACAAAGCTAACAAACCTCTCTTGCTCTTTTTCCCCTTCCATACTGTTGGGTGTCAAGGCCCCCTAGTGTATCACCCTTACGCTTTATCCCTGTATTATGTGCCACTATCCGTTGTGGTGTATCAGATATCTTCATTGCTTCATAAAATGGCTTCAAATCATCATCTGTCAACAGCCGAGAAGGCAATGCAGGGAAGGGTTCAGAATCCTGAGACCTATCTCCTCTGACTAATTGCGACCACGCTTCCTGTAGAATTTATTGTTTTTATGTCATAAACCATGGCAGGACATTCATCCATAGTAAGAACAGGAAAAACTTTCATGAGAATTTTTAAAATTACCATCTCTTCTTCCCGCCTTTGTTTGTCAACAGATTCAAATACATCAATTTCTGACTCACTGGAGCAGGGGGGAAAAAATGAAAGGTATCATCAGAAATGACTAAAACAACACTAAACATTATAAATAGACATCAAGTGCCAGCCTGAAAAACAAAATATACTACCAAATGCATAAATGACAGTAATCTTCTCAAAGAAATTAACATCCTGAAAACTGCCAAGAAACTTTTCTGTGTAACAATTGGGAAGAACTGGTAAAACAAATACAGGAAACAAAATAGACTGTTCAGCAAAGAGAAAATGTGCTTGAAACAGTTCATAATTTGATAGAACAAAAGCATTTTCAAGTGAACTATGTATAAAATGATTTTCATGAAATGAGACATTTAGATTTGAAACCTGACTATCAAATCAAAGCAAGAAAAAAGGACCTTACTTTCTAGCTATAAGATCATTCAGTGCATCATCACCCAGAACAGGAGCAGCCTCCTCCTTTTTACACTCCCTAAGAAGGGACTCCAAGTATTCTCTCCTATCTTCTGCACTGTGATCATAAGCAAATGACTCAGGAGAGCACAGAAGGTATCCATCAAATTAACTGAAACTTATTTCCCCGTCATATGATATTTTAACATGTGTTCCACTAACCTAGTATTGTTGTCAAAAAATCCAGCTGTAATGCTTTGATTAGCAACTCCAAGCTTGTGTTCTGCTGCAGCTCTTACTTGCTCCTCCACAGTTTGGACCTTTAAAACCACAAACAGTTTAAGCTCAATACAGCCTCAAAATAATGCAAAAGATGGAGTTATCCATCCTGATTACTCTTCTGTGGAAAAAAAACAAAAATATGTGATCATATATAATATTGGTGGTAGACTTATAATGTTATGCCCAGGTATCAATTAATTCAAAAGAACAGTACATCATCAAGTAACACAGTGTGTGACGAAGTAAATACTGAATAAAATACCTTCCCCGAGGTAATTTAAAGCTACCACCCTGTTAACATTTACTTCAACTTGTATGGGTTCCATAGAAAAAAAAACTGCTGAAATATCTACATCCTAAAATGAGTTTTGCTGTATAAAAGTTATGTAACTTCCTCTGGCAAAGGTCAATTCTATATTGGGCAGAAAATTTTTCAGGAGGATAATAGCCACAATAGCATTTTCTTAATATACTAGAAGTGAAAATCTTCAGAAGAACAATATAGAGACACATAGAAAAAAAAGAAAGCAGTATATCAGTATATCATCCAGAAAGAAAGCTAATAAGAACTTCATTTGAAGTGCAAGTGTGTATTGATGCATGTGGTGCATCCAATTAAAACAAACACTAATAAGTCCAACATAACCGAAATAATTCATTTAAATTAATAGTGGCTAAGGACAATGGATGGTCAGAAATATCTGTAGTTGAAGTAAAACATGCTAAATTGCAGGACTGCCATAAGACAAAACCACTCCATTCAGGATGGCTAAAACTGCATCTGCATCATATTGTTATCATTTTAATTACTAGAAAGTACTCTAATTTAAACATTGCTTAGGAGGGGAAAAAAAAAACAAAGTAGAATACATAATTAGCACATCCAGGAAAAGCTACTATCAGATAAATCAAGGATAAAAATATTACAGTTTCAAGTCGAAGAACAAGAACATCCTTCTTTTGCCCAATCCTGTGTGCTCTTGCCTGTGCTTGTAGATCAACCTGTAAAAGAAGATAAGGGGAAATAAGTTGAATGACTAGTTAACAGATTCAAGCGATTCAAAATTATCAAAAAGAATATGATATTACCTGTGGATTCCAATCTGTATCAAAGATTATCACGGTATCAGCTGCTTGGAGATTTACCCCTACCCCTCCAGCTCGTATACTGGCACCACAATTAATAGCTCATTATTAAAGAAAAATACGTGATTCTATATTGCAAATACATAAATATAGAAACATCAAGACATAATTATAAAAACTTAAAAGAGAAGACCAAAATTTTAAACTCACACCTACAATGCTCCCATGGTCTAACATTGAATGTCCACATTTCACTATTGATTTTATATACCGAAATGAATTCATTATTCCTTAGAATAAACATAACTCCATCTAAAGTTCCACAACCTCCTTAATATATATATATATATATATATATATATATATATATATATATATATATAGGGTTAGGAATTCCACTAACACATGGGGTCCCACCTAAACTTTCTTTTAAGGCCAAAATAGGGCATTCAATTACAGATAAATGGAGTTTAGTGAATGCTTCTATGCGCCAAGGTAGAAGCAAAATACAGCCAAAAAAAGACTAAAGAGGACAGAAAACTTGATACAAAAATCTAATATGGTTTCCTCTTAATTTTCAGACAATAATCTACTCCACATGTTGCAAAAGCATTAGGAAATTGAACATCTGTGTGTATATCTTTAAGTCCACAACATATCCAAAAGTTACTGAATCCTCTTCCCCAGCTTCTTAGAATTGCTACAGTAAATTTAAAAAGTATGGGGCTTGTCTAGCTTGTGCATAGGATAGGCCGATGTTATACGATATCAAACACCATCATAGCCTATACTACACTAAGAAATACCATAGATATCTCTATTTCAGTAACTTACAAAACACCAATATTGCTGTCACTTCTCAGCAAGTAGATTACCTAAGAAGAAATATGAAGAATGGAGAACCAGGTTGGTTGAACTTGTCGATTAAAGCTCCACGATCACCACCTGATGTATGTCCATCTAAGCGTAAATATTTGTACTGCTTCCAGCAAAGATAATCTTCCATAACATCAAGAAGTCTTGTCATTGTTGAAAAAAGAAGAACCTGCAAGATAAGAACATCAGATGCAAAAATCCAGCTACCTACTTTACATTCCTCAAAACAATAAAGGCCAATACTTTGAGGGATAAACCAACAGGCCAGGGAGAAACCAATGTTTTAAGTTCAGAAAGCATGAAAAGTTCAACATATTAACTTGCATTCATTTACAATATTGGCATACCCGATGGTCAGTAGCCTTCAGTTTAGGCAATAACCGATCCAGCATCTCAAGCTTCCCACAAAGTCTAATGAGGTTTGGTAGATAATGCATAGGTATAAAGTCATGAACCTAAAAACAAAACAGCAGACAAAGAATAGAGTAAACTAGATATCCTAACTAATTTGATTCAAAAACATATAACGCAAAAGCTTATATCTTTAAGTGCAAAAATATTATCTCCTTAATCCTAACTAAAATCATCAGAGCAATAAGATAATAATACCTGATTACATGAGGTAGTGAAAGTAAAAACAAAATTCAAAAAATAATGAGAAGTTCTTATCTCCCCCTAAAAAATGAGGAATAGCAACGCCTACATCATGCAATTGAATGCTTCCCCAGAGAAAAGAAGAGTTGAATTTGAAGTATAGAGACTACCGATCCATCCATCAATACCCTAATCATTTTTCGTATTAACTAAACCTCATCTCTTGCGTGGTATCAATCAAAGTTCCCCCCAAAAAAAAGTTTGTCCAAATGGACCCTAAAAATCATGATAAGAAAGTATACACTTCATTTCTGTAATTTTATATTTCAAAGGGGGGTGGGGGAGAAACATAATTTCCAATGCCCTCATTAGGTCTATTTGTGCAACCATGTTTTTTTTTTTTTTTTTTTTTCACAGATGACCATTAAATTTCCACTTCAGCTTAAGTGAGACGAATTGAATTTTACCATATCATACACCCTTATGTGTGGACCAAATACAAATTTTCAATAAAGTTTGACCACTTAACATTAACCCTGATGTGAAAATTAAAGCTTCAACAAAATCAATTATGTTTTTAATAACATATAACAAAAACTTCAACTTCAAAAAATTAGGACAGTCCGATTTCCCGCCAAAATTTAGAAGTATTATTTTTCCTTTCAAAATGACAATCATATACATTACATTTGTTTCCTTCCCTATAGTTCTTCAACCTTTCTAACATAAACAGGCATATTCAAGAACATTATTTTTGGAGGTTATACATTTGTGGAAGAATTTTGAACAGAACTCTAAATACAGCTTATCACCATGGATAAAGGACAGGCTTAGAAGAAGAAATATTTTTCTCCTAAACATATATGCAAGCCACTTAAAAGTTAACCACGATAGCATTTATATATGATTTACAACAGATTATACCAGTTGACAGGGAAAGAAATTACCTCCTCTACATGAAGTTGGCTAAGATAAGGATGGTTGCATATGTTCCGGAGCTCCATAACAGAGTTGTGAACAGATCTAGCCTGTAATTGATTGAAACTAATGTGAGATAAAAAGTAATGATTTCTTAGAAGTTAATACTCTATTTTAACATAAAGCAGCAGGGAACATGTCCACGATACTCTGAAAAATAGATCACTAAGGTTTTAAACACATTTAATGTATATGATGCATTTAAGCTCTACATGAGAGCTACACAATGGTTACTAGTCAAGGTCTTGTAAAGAGGAGGCTAAGATAACATAGAGAGGAAATAATCTGTTTTGTCTAACACAAGATAGACCTGGATATGCCAAGAGGAGAGAGGATTCATGGAATAGAATGCAACTACAGAGGGTCAATCCTTTGGTACAGTTCATTGTAGTCTATTCAGTAAAGAGGCCTGCTGCACACCTTTTAGATTAACACCCATGAATCCAGTATAGTGTTATCAGCAGTGTTAGCTAAGACCACACTTCAATTAAAAAAGGAAGATTCAAAAACTTCTCTTGACACTTCAAGAAAGCAAGCCATCAATTATTGCATCATTCAGACTAAACAGACATCAATACCATGGATTGTCAAGAAACCATCAAACAGATCACCATGCACAAGAATATAACATACATAATCTGTGGACAAACAAAGCATACAAGAAGCACCAATATGACACAGAATTCTGGTAGGAAAATAAATAAACCTTTGAAGGTCCAATTGCACCAAGATTCTCTTCTACCCTCTTCATTAAAAGCTTTTGATATGATGAAGCTTCACATCTTATCAGTCTTTCAATCTTCTCGGGCAGTTCATTCTCAACCTAGCAAAAGCATTTACAAAATGTAAGTATTGGAAAAAGAAAATGTTTGTCCATTACTCTTAGATAAATATCCTTGAGCTACATTTTCAGAACTAGACTGCCCATCAAACTGAAAAAAAAATACTGATTTACAATTTAAAAATTGAACAGTAACTGAACCATAATTAAACCAGAAACACTATAACTAACATTTAGAATAATATTATTTTGAATAAAAAATAAATAACATTACAATTTAATTCTAGCATACCATTCCATAATAAGATAAATATTCAAATCCATAACTGGTTTAACAATCAAAATAATAAGTCAACTTTATCCAATCTTTTTTATAATCAAATCAAAGGAATTAATTTGTATTTGCTAGTACATCTAATTGGTTAAGTCTTGCAAAAATATCATGGATAAACCATAGAAAAATTTATGTTTTATGAAATACAATTTGAAGATGTTTTGAATTTCAATAATCTTTCCACTTTTTAGCATGTATCTTAACTTCAGTAATTATTAAATGTTTATCTTTTTAATACTTAACATTCACATACACTATCGGTACATTCTTGAAATTTTATTAGTACTCTTTCACATTCAAATAATTAAAATAAGATTAAAATGTATAGTTTCCACAAAAAGTTTTTTCTTTCTGGCATCATTGTCCAAATTAACATTCCAATGCATCTCCTTCAGACATCAAAACCACCAGAGGATACGGTACTGACAGCAGCTCAAATGCATCAGTATAACACCAAAAAAGCCCAAATTTCAAAGGCTTATCTAAAACTTATAGAGGACAGATATAGATGCTCAAGAGAAATAACATTTATTTAGAAGCTACCACAGGTGAAATTTACTAAATGAAATTCTGGCTTATAAAAAGCTGAATACTTCTTGCATAACTTTTTCACGTTCCATTTTTCTTCTTAAAGAATTTGTTCCGCAGTTACTATGCCGGAAAAGCCTGAAAAATTACACCTCTGAAACTGAAGTTGAAAACCTGGATGCAACACTTTGCTAAAGCAGACCTCTGTAAGTGCCACTGAAGTTAGAGAATGTGCAAAATTTGCTTTCAGCATACTTACAGCCATAGATCACCTAAACATTCCATTACAGACCTCACAGTTCCAAGTGAAATTTTAAATGTGTCGTGATATATTGTCAATCGCCAAATTACTGGGATAAGATATTAGGAATTGTGATTGATTCTAATTAGTATTTAGTAGTTTCCTATTTTATTAGTCTTACATGCATATATAGGTTGTATCGCTGAATGAATATATCAAGAAATTTTTCCTCTATTGTTTACAAAATGAAATAACTATTCGCATAGATACAATACAGAACAAGTCAAGTACCCATGCATCCACCAACCAAGAGACAGAAAGCAATGGCAGCAGATGCCCCAGGTATAAGAACATGGTCAAATTTTCAAAACCTAAACATAATAAGTCCAAAGAATGGAAACAATGATAGCAGAAAAAGCCATTCAAACACATTTAAAACATATGAGGTAACTAACTTCAAGGTGCCAAAAAAATTTAGAAATATAAGAAGCTGAACCTTGTGTTTTAATCTCCGAAGTACAAATGGTCGAAGCACCTGATGAAGGCGATTTATGATTAAAAGATTTTCCTCCTCAGATAGCAAGGCCTAGTTGCAACAAGAAAAATTAATAAGTACTTCAGCTGCATAAATGAAGACATCTTCCAAGCAATTCAACTTCATAAAGAAGGCTTTGAATAGATCCAGTGTTTTTAGGAGAAACTATTAACAGGCTCAAAAATCAATCTGACCCTAATAGTAATGCATCATCTCAAAGGCTTGTTAACTTAATGTTCAGGAATTGAATGTCACGACAAAAACTGATAAGAGTCACAATGAAACTTACCTCATCAGGGGAACTGTCACCATTGCTCTCAAATGGTTTATTAAACCACTGAGAGAAATCCTCAGATGAATTGAAGATATTTGGCAACAAGAAGTTGAGCAGCGCCCACAGCTCCTCAAGATTGTTCTGCATGAATTGGCAAAGTAAGTGAAAGAAAACGGAAAAAAAAAAAAAAGTCATAGAAAAAAATAAGAAATAAGAAGAATAAAACAGAAGAGAGGGATCAGAACAAAGAAGAATTCGAATTCTACAGACCACAACTACATGAAACCCAAATTTTGAGATAGCTCTAGTAGCTAGAATATTGAATCAATCAAACCTGAAGCGGAGTTCCAGTCAACAACAGTCTGTGATTACTGCGATAGTGCTTCAGGTCAGCATTTAATTTGCAAGAAGCATTTTTAATACGATGCCCTTCATCAATAATGATGTAGTGCCACTGTATCTTGCTTAGTTTAGGTCTGTCATGCTTGTTCATAAGATACTCATACGTGGTCAGAAGAACATTAAATCTCCGATGAACAATTTGTTCCCTGCAGGAAAAGGTGAAGATCAATATCTATAGTTAACTGAAAAATTCATCACATTTGTTAAGTTGAGATAGTTATCACAAGAAAATGGGATGGAAGCCAGTTTTGGGGACTTCGCTTACTTAAATAGTTTACGCCTCTCCTCTGGCGGCCCAGAATAGACAATTTTGTGGATACCACGTGCCCAGAAATCAATCTCTGATTCCCAGCCTGGCAATACTGATGAGGGGACAACCACTAGAAAAGGTCCCCGATCATTTTTTGTCTCCATAAGGTAGCAAATAAGAGAAATAACCTACAAAATGGAATGCATTAGATGTTCAACACTCCCCAAAAAATGAACAAGAAAAACAAAAATCATATAAATATACATATATACTAAGCTTCTTAAAATTCAGAATTCCTATTCAAAGAAATACTGGAAGAAAAAAAAAAAAAGGAAAGTCTGTGATTTATAAAATAAGCAGCTTTTGTATCTTGTCAAGTATTTGATATATTCACAGATATCAGAATTAAATCCAATCATTCAGAAGGTGAAATAAATAAACTACAAGATATAATTAGCTAAACTGTACCTGAACAGTTTTACCAAGGCCCATTTCATCAGCAAGGATGCCATTCAGATGGTTATTGTAGAGAGAAACCAACCATCGGAGTCCATTCATTTGATATCTGAAAATGGAAAGATAACTGAACAAACTCAAACACGAAAAAAAGGCTGCAAAATAAATCCGTAACAAGAAACACAAGGCTGAGATCTGAAGCAAATAAGTGGCTATTCCAGCAAGAAAATCACAAAATGCAGGAATAATAATTCCACTTACTCCCTTAATTTCCCACCGACAAGCATGGATGGCTGCTCAAAGACACTCTCCTTTATACTGCAGAAGAGAAGGTTTAGTAAAAAAAAAAACATATGTTTATTAGGCAAGAATTTACATATTCAGAAACACATCCTGATAAATATAATGCCACAGAAGTAGATGACAAAACTGTACAAGAACAACAGTTGAGTCTGCTAGTGTGCATTTAATGTGACTTAAAATGACAAGATAAAAAGGAGGAGATCTGAAGCATAATGGGTTACAAATGATTCAAAAGCAACTAATAAATTTTACCTATGTGCCATCAAGTAGTATTTTTCATTGCTTTCCAAATAATGCTGCAAATTTATATGAAAAACATTAAGACAGAAAATGTTAAGAAGAGACAGGACAGACAATAGTGCAGTCTATAAGCAAAAAGAACTAGAAACCTTTGCTTGGTCTGTTTCATCTTCATATTCAAATGCAATCTCATTTTTCTCCAGCATGTTAGTTGCTCTATTCTCATCCATATCATTCTCAAATCTTCTAGACACAGATTTTGCTTGCTGCAGTTTCGACCCCAGCTTCTGAAGATATGTTTCTGTCTCCTTTAGCAGTTGTTTCACACGATCTGACTTTGCATCCTTTGAACACAATGCAAACATAATTAATAAACAATAAATGCAAGCTATGCTGAGGCAGCTAGACTTAAGACTGCAAACGAACCTGAACCATACGCAGATAACCCTCAACATCATTTATCTTTAATAAATTAATCTTCTCACGCTGGATTCTATCAATCTTCTCACGGTGTATCCGTTCTTTCCTCTTATGAAACTCCCTGACATATTTATTGAAGCCTTTCCAGCGCTCCCTCTTCATTTTAAATGCATCTTCCAATCTTTCCCTAACGATTAGGTCATAAGAGAAGCTATCAGATACCACAAATGAACCAAGTATTGCTTAAAAGTTAAAATAAACAATCAATTGAAGAACAATGTACAGACCTATGAACCTCTATCTCACTGAAGAATTCTTTCTGTCTCTCACGGATTCTCTTTTGTCGTTCTTCTTTCATTTTCTGTTCATATCTCTCCAGTTGTTTTGACCTCCTTCCTATTCTATGTTTCTTTATTGATTTCAGACGATCCATGTCGGGAGCAATAGGTTTGAAAAAATCATTCAGGATATCACTGCCCAAGAAAATGTCAAAATCAGTCAGTACATGGCTACAAGTCCAACAAATTTAATAGAAAGTTACAAAAATCCACAAGGGAGAAGAAAACGATATTAACACTACAGAGATTCAATTTCATAATAGATCACCTCCGAAGACGACGCTGAAGTTCCAGCAATTGCAACTTTTTCAATTCAATCACACTTTTAGTTTTTGCAAAAATGTCTTCAGAAGAACTCACTTTTTCCTGCAACAATATAGATACACATCACACATCATCAGGGAACTTCTTGACACAAGGATAAACTTCCAGAGGAAGGGGGAAGAGGTGTCCTATGTATCAAGAGAGAAAATTGAAGTGCAAGAAACTGATTGTAATAAATATTAATTACTTGCAAGGAAAGAACTTTGACATTAAGCAACTCATTAGCATGGGAAAACAGAAATGCCAAACCCATGCTTGAACAAAATGCACCACTATTGCAGTGCCTGAGTTAACAACAAGAAGGGTCATTCTATATTTAAATAGCCATCCTGTTGACTCCTCTAGCAACAATACATTCCAAATCAAAAGCAGCCACAGCTCCTCAACATTTCAAGGACTAATTGATTTACTGTCTTCCCATTCTTCTAGGCTATTAATCATAGTTTCTTTTATGATTCACCTCAATGAGGACATGCCAAAAAAATTTATACAGAAAAAGGAGCAACACCCTATTATGTCTAAACAAAAATCTATATCAGCAGAAAAATACAATGAAAACACAAAATTGGGAGTTTTGAAGGGTTGAATAGCTGATTCTACCAGACTTTGAGGAACGTGGGAAAATACAACAGTTTCACTATTAGAAAAAGAAAAAGAAGAGCATGAAAAATGTTAGATGATAGTTAAT
Organism: Cynanchum wilfordii; assembly: GCA_025388415.1. Lineage (NCBI taxonomy): Eukaryota > Viridiplantae > Streptophyta > Magnoliopsida > Gentianales > Apocynaceae > Cynanchum > Cynanchum wilfordii. The sequence goes on along the minus strand of JAHSUH010001291.1, from coordinate 358,317 downwards.
CTGAGCATATAAAGGGAAAGAACAGCTTGATCATTTCATATATCTGCATCAATGTTCTGCAGGAACCCAACCTTAATCTGCGAACCACAATATGAAGTCACCCAAAACCAATATTTAAAATAATAATCATCTTTCTCTGCGAAAACTTTATTTATCTTCAGTTTTTGGATGGAAGCATATCTAGGTTTGCTTTATCAGCTAGTAGTTATCAGCTGTATCAGATGATACCAGTATTTCATTCAGATTCATCATGGCAGATACTGATTTTTGTGCTTTTCATTTAAAATTCAGATGAGGATGTCACTTTTCAGCAGACACTGGAGATTATCCAAAAATATCAGAAGTCAAGGCATGGGGAGGACACTCACTTTAGTATGTGTGTATCAAAAGTAATTTCTAAGCTAAGGGAAATTAATGCATCCCTCAATGTTGTATTACCTTTTTCTGTTTCTACTCTACCTCTACAAATTCATTTTGGTATAGATTAGTCAATCTTCATCGTTTATCAGAGTATATTTTGTCTCTCATAAAAAGGCTATCAAAGGTTCTTAAATCAGCAGCACCAAAATGGAAACAAAAATGTAAAATAAACACAACCACAAGAATCTACATGCATAATATAAGCAGCAACAGACAAAATAGACAAAGCATCTAACCTTTAGCTTGCTAGTACAAACAGCAATCCTTTGTTCTGTTTTTCTCTGTTTCAATGCCCACATTTTATCAGAGAGAAGTTTCCGTTTTTGTCGCTCCAGCATCCATTTCTCTGACATTGAATACCTTGGAGAAGGAGGTCTATCAGTAGTTACTGAAGCATCTTCGTCTTCCATTTCTAGTTCTTGTCCTGAAAAGGATTTTCCAATTCTCAGTTCAGAAAATTAACTGTATTAATCTGAATAACTTTAAATGAAAGTGAAAATCCTCTATGTTCAATTAGAAATAAAAATAAAATAAAATAAAAAGGTGAAGGCATAATCTAGCCAAGAAGTTTCTTTATATCATGTATGTCAAATATCTAGGATGTTCACCTGGTATTGCAGATCTTAAAAGGATATCCGACTCCTTTGTTGGCATTACATGGTTGTTTTGGCCATTCATTGCTGAGACTGGCTTCCACTGTTCACGAAGCTGTAAATTAGGAAAACTGCTACGTCGATTTCCTAGATTTGGGCCATCAGCAGGACCCTGATTTGCAACATTTTCTTTTCTCTGTAATTCAAGAGCAATGGCAGAGGCAGGTGGCAATACCTTAGAAGTCTCAGCTTGGTATCCGTTTCCCATCCAGTTAGTAATATCAGGCCTCATCTGCTTGCCCATAACAAACGAAGCATGGTTTGGCACTACAGTTTGTTGAGGGATGTTACCTGCATCAAGCTCACGATTACTGACAGGTAGATTCCTTCGACTAGAATCAGATTGGGCTCCTCTGAGTGAAGACGCCTGTGATTCTACATGATGTTTCCTATCTTCCCCATGCTCAGATAGTGCCGTAGTCTGACATTTTTCCTCTTCCATGCTGACACTGTTATCTGATTCTTTCAAAAACTTTGCTTCAGCATGAGTTCCAGCAGATGCAGCACCAGAAGATATTCTATCGATACTCCTGGAATGGTCCAGCACTCCAGATGTCCTGAGGCCTTCAGGAAACCTGCTTGGGTCATTAGTAGATTGATCTTTCCCTTTATGCTCAATCAGATCTTTGCGAGGTCCATCTGAAAAGTAGCATGTTATTTGTGAAGTACAATGGTTCATCTAATGAAATCACACAAAACCAACCTTCTTTGGGGAAGAAGTTTCCAAGTGCAATTTCAAGATGAGCTTTCTTTGGTGTCAATCCATTTCTGCATCACAAAGGAAACAGACATTTAGAAGACCACTGAGACAGTAGTCAAAATAAGTTTTGAATGATGCTTTTAAATACAGAAGCAGATAACCGAACACTAATTGGTACCTAAAGGCTAAAAACACAAGACACTGGGCCCTAAGCTGTTTCAGATGATGATCCTTGAAAGGCATGTCAGAAACAGGGGTCTGAGGAACTGGAGCTTTCCCAGTATCTCTGAGAGTTCCGGGCCTGGCTACACTTGACTCTGGAGCATTGCTAGGAAAGGAACCCTGAAGATGCATTACAGTCCAAAGATCCTTAGAGAAATAGTAATTCACTCCTAAAGTCACAAAATGTGGTATTATTGTAGCCACAAGTAATTAGATTTACAATTAGTCTAAAGCAAAAGTACAAGAAGTAAAATGAACAACAAATACAAAGAAAAGAATGGAACGTGAAACAACATTCAAATCTTTGCAAGAGCAAAGGAGAATACAACAATAAAAGCACGTAATTAATTAAAATTTTATTTTGCATAATCATAATAGTAACAAGCCAACTGGCATTGACACAAGGTCTCAACATATGAAAGGCAAGAAATCAAACTCACAGACCAAGTATTGGCACTAACATAGAGTAGCAAGCCAACCACCTAGCAAGAGGTGGTGAAGACATGTCAGTAAAAAGATACCTGGACAAACTTATTTACATTAGGCAAAACATTGGCTCCTCCTTCGTGATCCAATGACTTTCCGGCTGTGCCTTTACCACTGTTAAGTTCTGCAGGGTTTTGTGCAGCAGAAATTGCTCCAATCCCATCCTTATGCATCTTTACTACAAAGCCTTGATTATCAAATGAAGAGCCAGCAAACTGCATTGGCATTGACATTGACATCCCTGCTTCTGCTGGCATGTACGAAGAAGCAGCACCAGCTGCCAAACCACGAATCTTACCACCAGCACCTGGAACTCAAATACATAACTCTATGACATAGTCACTCATTAACAGGACTATTTAGCCCATTAAAAAATCATAGCTCTGGAGCACAAGTAAAATTCCGGAGTGTCATTCATAACCGAGTTGACTTTGCATAGATACCCCCTTGTCCCTTTCATCTATCACGTTTAACTAATTTATACATTTTAAATAAATAATTCGGCTCTTAAATTCATATACAAGTCATATGTACAAGCCAAACAACCCTTACTTTTTGTTTCCAACAACTACTCAATAGTTGAATGAAAAGGTACATTGGTAAAGTTAACACTAACGCTACGTAGATTTCCTAAGTTTGATGCATATAAAGGGCCAAATAAAGTGGTGACTAGATAAAAGGGATAGAGCTATATCTCTTTACAGTTGCAGTTAAATTACAAGGTTCAAGCACATTATGAGAAGTATGGAACTGGAAGACTAACAGTAGGCAAGGGAGTAAGTCTCCTAAAGGTAAACTGCTGCACAGTAAACCTGCAGCTTGAGGAAGCTAAGAACTTCACAAGGATTTGTGGTCCTTCCAATGTGCCCCAAGAGGTCCAACTTTCAAACCATTAGTTGATAGCTGGCACCTGTGTGAACTACACTATTTATTACTATTCTGGCAGCAAATTACCAGATCAACTCTACTGCCTCTTTACTATTTAAAACCAAGGGTACCAATTAATCATACATTATCACAACCAAATTCATTAATTGACTTATGGACGATCATAGCTTTATCAAACTTCACTGACTTTACAAGTATCGTATGTCATTTCACCCTTTATTGATTTGTCATTTGTTTTATAATTAAAGAAAGATTTTAGAGCTAGTGAAGCCAGGAGGTGGAATTAGAGGCAAGAATAATCCATACGCTTCAAAATAATGAAATAGACAGTACTCACCACTTATAGGAGATGGAGATCCTTGATAAATATCATGTCCACTACTGCTTGGACCAGCAAGTGTCCTGCCTGAAGAATATGCTTCAGGTTTAATCAGCTCATTGGTAGTCAGGCTTGCTTTAGGGTCCTTACCGACCCCAGCCTTTTGTGTAGAACCTACAGCAGCATCATCACCTTATAAAAATATTAGATTTAACTTCTACCAAACATGTCTACCAGCCATCTGAATAATTTTATACTGAAAACTGAAATTAAATCTATGGCATATATAATTCAATAATGAGACCTACCAGCTCCTTGCGATGGTCCTGACTCTCCTACTTGTGTTCCAGCAACATTAGGGAGCCGTGATGATGTTAAAGCTTCAATATCAAGACCGTTTTGTTTAATTACAGTCTCCATTGCCCTTTAATGGGAGAAAAAAGGTCATAAGGGGGAAAATAAAGAGTTAATGGCAAACATGGAGATATTCTTTCATTTGAATAAGCTACACTGGAGGCACTAGAAATTGACATGACTTCCAATTTTATAATTAACTACATATCCACAAATTCAGTGGCAGAATCAATAAAATGATGAAAATCTTCTCTTGGGTAAGTTTGATTTTGGTTATGAGGAGCATGATAAGTTACTCACAAAAATCAACATGAAAAATATGAAGAACAAAGGATGCACAGTTGGGGATATTTTTACATTGATATTACTTGGTAGGGCAATGAATTCTCCTTGCCACTAGCTCTCATGTGTTGTAAAATCTGAATCACCAACAGATATTTGATTAGTAATATGGCTAGATAAGTAGATACTCACAAATTATAGAGGGATCCAACACAATAATCAAGAACCCAATACAAACCACATAAAGCTTTGTTGCCAGCTTGGTTGGCTCATCTTTAGAGTCTTGAATGAGTTTTTGCAGAAACTTTGCTGCTTCAAGCTCCACATTGTGCGGATTTGCCATCTGCCTTCAATTGAAAATAAGCCTTAAATTCCCCAGCCTTGTCTAAAATGTGAAAAGGCTATTATAAAACAAAATAAACAAGGTCATATAATGGGTAGGCATGAGTGGAACAATATAGGCAATTTCTTAACTTTTCCTCCAGATAAACCAACCTTCCATATAGTCTACCTTTTCACACTCTCAGTGATCTTCAGATTTATTAGTTATTATTCAGTTCCAAATTAATGAACCATTTCCATCTTTCTCCTTTTCAACTTCCCTCTCGTACTCGAATCCAGACAACTTTATCATCTTGAACAGTTTGACTCCAACAAAAATATTTCTTCTTGGCACTCAAAATTCAAACACACATCGTCAAGAACGCAAAAAGTTAAAATATTTGAGAACACAAACATCAAACCCCCAAACAGAAAACTACAGTGAATATTATAATTCCAAACGGAAATAAACCTAAGCCAACTACATCCTGTAAACCATTAAGTAAAAAACTTTTCACATATGACCAAACCCAAAATTAACCTTCTACTGCTAAACCCATCAACCTAATCACTCGTCACTTACTACCCAATTTTTTTTTCCCCTTAAATTAAATAAAAAGAATATATATCGATATACACACACACCAAAATGCATCAAAAGACGCAGAAATCAGAAATAGTAAATAATCAGACAAAATACGAATGGAATAATGATTTTTCAAGTAAAACTCGGGAGGATTTCATGAGCAATTGGCAGTAAATTGGAGAAATTAGGGTTTCTTCAAAATTTTCTTAACTTTTCACCTGTTCACAGAAGCTCGGAAGATGAAACTCCGAGACGAATCTACATGCGAGGCGAGATAATCAACGAGCTTTTCATCAAAATCTGTTCTTCTTTGAATCAAATTATGAGTCTTCGCTTACAAGTTTCTGGTTTTCCCAGGAGAAAAATAAATTACGTATATATACAGCACTGCTCTACTCCCGGTCTCGGTCATAATTTCATTTCTTTTAGATTTTTCTTAAAATATGTGGGACCCTTTGAGCACCTTCAATAAGCGCTTTTTGGTATTTTTCAGCGCTCTAACAAAAGGAAATTGTTAGTTTAAAAGGAAATTGCCAAATTAAAAATTTTTATATATAATATTTTTGGAAAATATCTATAAATTTATATATTTTAACAAGAATAATTAATTAATTAATTAATTTAGTCATTTAATTACATATTTTAGCCAATTATATCTACTTTATTTAAGTTAAATAATAATTTAACTTAAAATTTTAAACTCATAAAATATAATGGGATTAAATACAATAATAATCAAATGTGTGATTTTATTAATAGAAAAGCCCGCTTCTTGAATGAATAAATTACAAAAATAAATGAAAACCCCAACAAACAATTAGGGCAAAAAATAAATAATAATAAAAACAAAAAAAATAAAAATCCATCCTCATTCTCTTACACACTCGAATTAAATTAAAATATCCTAAATTTATTTTCTACTGCTGTAGAAGACCGGCGAAAGAGAAGAGCAAACTGAAGCAAATTAAAGCTCCAGAAACAGTAACTGAGGTACCAGCTCCGGTGTCCATCGGTATCGGTGCCATTGCCGGCGCCAATTCACTCTCTAACTGCACTCTCGCTGCTGCTGATGAAGCAGCGAACGTCATCACCGCCAGGAAAATAGCAATAACTGCTGCTCTGTAATAATAGGAGGACGAGGAGAAACCCATTGAAACTAATGCTGAAAATATAGCGAGAGAGAGTGGGAAGAGAAAACTCGGAGCCGGAGTCGAAGTCGGAGGAGTAGAGAGTTGAGGTTCTCTGGTGCTTCTTGGAATTTGTATTTATAGGCGTTTTTTTTTTTTTTTTTTTGTGTCTTTTTAACGGTCGAAAATATATTCCTCGGTTTTTACTGTTTTTTGTTTTAATTTTATCAACGTTCGAGTGGGACCCAATTAAAGAATCGATGTTTTTTTTTTTTTTTTTTTTAAAGGGGGATGGGGGTGTCGAACCCTGGTGACCAGGGAGTTGGGGAGGGCCTTCCGCCACTCCGCCAACCTTAGCCGACAAAGAATCGATGTTTCTGCTTTGTGTCTTTTGTTGTGCAAATTTGTTAGCTACTAGCCGTTGTACTAGTGAAATTTGTTGCCAAAAGATAAAAACTTTCAAATCCGCAAATATATATATATATATACATATTATATTATGTAGTCTGTAAACCTGTGTCTCAAAGTAGAGCAGTAAATGCAGGGATACACAGTAATATAGCTCTTATTCTTTAAAAAAATTACTTTTATATATATATATGATTATGGCACTTGTAACGAATGTTTAGAATATAAATATTCTATTATTATTTATTTCGTTTTGGTGACATGCTTATCTTAATGTGTGTGCTTTGGATGAAGTAAAAATGAAAATTTGGCCAATCAAGAATCCTTATAATTTACTTCATGTAAATTTGGTACTTTACAAGGAAAGGAAAAGGGGGAAATAAAATACAGAAACTTTGGTTAATTACCACTACTAAACTGTGGCACTGTCTTTATGAATATCAATAAGTCCTTTTGTCAACCAAATTGCTGTTTCTCTAGATGAAACGCCTTCTTCTTCATCTTCAAATGGTTTCAACACACCAGCAAGTTCTTCAAGTTTTTCTCGTTTTAGTAGTTTTGCACAGAGCTCAAGCAATGACTCCAGTGCTTCTGCTCTTTCCTGCTTCACAATAGTCCTCTTGTTATTATTATTATTTGATTTGTTTCCAATATTTACTGCTGCTGCAATTGATGATGAAATCCCTGATGACAAATTTGATACTTTCTGCGGATTGGGGCATCTTGTTTCTTGTAATTCTTGATTTTCTACTGATATTCTAGTAGCTTCTGGTGATTCTTCCTCTTCAGAAAGCCAGTTGATGTAAAGAGATATATTTGACATTTCTGTTCTTGAGTGATTCTGCTGCTGCTGGTTCTGAAATGCAGCCTCAGATTCTCCAGAACCTTCTTGTTCTTTATTACTATCTTCATGCTGATCAGTCAGTGTGCTCCTCGAGGATGAGGTACCAGAACTACTAGTAGTACTACTACTATTAGCCTTTCCTTTCTTATTTCCATCAGAATTCAGTTGACATTTTTTAGCAGAATATGTTCTCCTTGTTTCGCCCTTGACTTGTCCGATCCTCGGGGCATTGATCACAGCAATTCCCTTCTCTTTTTCCAGATTTTTCTTTCTGCATGTGCTGTTCTTAGCTACTTTAGGCTTGTCAAGTACTCGATGACTTGGCCTCGATCTGCTGCTGCTAATGTTGTTCTTGTTATTGTCAGACTTTACCGGAAGAAATACAGGCGATAAGTTGTAGTGTTGAGCAACATAAGGTTGCAAATGTGTGTTCCTCAATAGTTCTGCAGCCTAAAAAAAGCAATTCACAAACAAATCATCATCTTTATATATAGTTCTTGAAAATCCCAGATGGTACATGAAATGAAAGTTATCACTAACCGTTGGCCTGTGTTCAGGGTTTTTCCTCAGCATGCTTCTGATCAATCTTTTCCTGAAATCCAAAAATATTACCTCATTTGTTGCCATGGAACAAAACAAAACACACATTCACTCCATAACTGCTCACTTACAATGCAGAGGAATATACAGTAGGGATTGGTGACACAGTCGACCTATTTATTTTGTTCACAAGTCCAACCATATCCTGTTCTCACCGAGCATTGATTTTTGTAGCAGAAAAATTTGAAGAAGAGAAAAAAAGAAAAAAGTGAAATTGATCTTCTAACTTACAGTAGCCTTGAATGGAGGTTGATGAGCTGCTATCTCAAACATACAGCATCCTGAAGGGGAAAGTAATACAAAATCATCCCAAAAGAAAAGAGCAATAAAACAAAATATCAATCAGTTGTTTTGTTTACCTAGTGACCAGATGTCTGATTTGTAGCCATAAGGTATATCAGCAAGCAGCTCCGGGCACATATAGTTTGGAGTGCCAACAACCTTGCATAATTGGCGAATCGAATTCAGATGCAATAGAAATTGACTGAATTGCAGAAAAGAAAAGCATAGGAAAATGTGCTTACTGAAGAAGCAAGATCATCTTTGGTAAGCAATTTTGCAAGCCCAAAGTCACCTGGGATGTAAGTTAAGATGATTACACAACAAATTTGAAAAAAAAGATCTAGAAAGTAAAAATGGTTCATTTCTTCTTACCTAGTCTGATCTCCTGTTCTTTTGTAAGGAATATGTTCGAGCACTGCAAGTTTATAAGAACTTAATAAGTTGATGGAAAGGAGAAAGATGAAGGTAAAATCTGGTATTATCCGGGAAAAATACCTTTAAATCTCTATGAAGTACGCGATTAGAATGAAGATAGTCCAGAGCTAGTAACAGCTGAGTTAGCCATTTACAGAGCTTCTGCAGATTTCAGATATGCATTTATCAGTATCAGTACTGATTTGTCTTGACATGCTATAGTGATTTCATTTCCTTACCTCTTCAGGGAATAATGTTCCTCTAGCTTTTCTAACCAATGCAGCCCTGATAAAAACAACATACACACACACACACACACATATATATATATATATCAGCACTGAAGATACAAAAACAGCATCAATGAAGAGAAATATTGGGTGTGGATTGAAACTAACTTACATGTCTCCACCTTCACAATAGTTTGTCACAATACAAACTGAGGAATCCTGCTTCATTTCCAACATTAATGGCTTGCTTAGTTAAAGGAGAAGATCTGACCTAATTAATATGTAAGTAATAATATCCTTGGAAAGCTTGGGTTACCTTTTCCACCCATGCATCTTTGTACTGTACAATATAAGGGTTATTGAGATTTGCCATCAAATTCATCTGCAAGAAACTGAAATGAGTTTTCTGCTACAATATATATACATTTTTTTTGATGAATACAATATATATACATATTGTATTATATTTTTCTTCAATATTTCCTGTTAGGACATGTTAGGTGAGACCAACACAAGAAATTATTACAAGAAAAAGAATGATCAAGGTTCATAAATGACACCTACCTAATCATTTTGTAATAAAGGATAACCACAGTATTCCTATAACAAGGGGAAGAAAAAAAAACAAAATGTGTATATAATATATATATATATATATATATACACAAAGAAGGGTTCAAGAATATTAACCTCTTGATGAGCAGTACGCTGGAACTTTGCTGTTTGTTTAGCCAAACGAATCTTCTTCAATACATACCTGCAAAAGAAGTGTCATTTCTTCTGGTTTAATTACTTTCTTGATGAAAGACAGATTTGATACAGAATAGGAATAAGGAAACAAAGATGAATGAAAAAATATTTTGATTGCTGCAAAAAAAGACACAAACTTTCTTACTTCTTTTTCTCAATCTTGTGATGAACAAGAAATGCAGCACCAAAAGCACCTCTGCCAATTTGCTCAATAATTTCATAATCTTCCATCTTTGATCTAACTTCTCTGTTTGGAACTTCCATGGATTAATGTTTATCCTGAAATATAAAGCTCTCTTGAGTAAAAAAAAATGGCAACTTCAAGAATATATCATCAGCAGAAGCAGAAGCAGAGCAGAGAGAGAAAAAAGAAAGGGAAAAAATAAAAAGGAACTGAAATCTTGAACTACACACTCTCATGTTCCAAAATACCCACCATGGACCTACTTTAAATAAGCAAACACAAATTCAGCCATTAAATTTTGAAGTTATAGCCGTTCAGAATTCTCAGCAGAAGAAAATGAAATCTGGTGGAGCCAATGGAATCATGGAGGAACCATGAAGATGAAAGGGTACAGCATTGAATACACAATTAAGTATAAAATATATACATATTATATAAAAATAAAAACTTTACCTAAAAAAGTAATGCAAAGAAAAATAAACTTCAATGGGCTGTTTAATCTCAATAAATAAAACTACTGTTCTAACAATAATCATGATTGTATTTTCTCAAGACATGATTTGAAGGAAAGGAAACTATATACCATACAAGAAAATGAAATATATATATATATTGATTGAAAAGAGAGGGAAGAAGATTTGAAGGAAAAGCAAAGTACTATTAAAGAAGGCAAAAGGGTTCCTTCTTGACAGATAATGGTGGCCACATTTCAATGGAAAAAGGTAAGCCTTCCATTCCCTTTGCTTCTATATTCAGATTCCTTGTATATGCTATAATTACTTCACATTTAGTTGGTAGGTCATCATCATCCCTTCTTAGTTCTTTTACAAATACTACTAGCTAAATCATCAACAAGAAGATGATATAATGAAATCTCATAATCCAAATTCTCGACCTCTTCTAATAGTTTATATTATCAACTACGTGTCAACTTAACAATAATTTCTTATATTTCACGATAAATTTTTACATATTTGAATAGCATTTGTAACAAGGAGTGTGTGGCCTGACCTCAGAGCAAGTTTTGTGATTTATAATTGGTAGGTTGGCAAAGCCATATGGTAGCATTTGGAGCTTCAATTAAGAAGGTCTAATTAAATATTCAAAACATTCTTGTCCTTTTTGGACCAAAAACTATTGAAGAAAATTGCTGACCAGGAGGTGAATACACACACACACACACACACATATATATGTACATATGCAATAAATGGTTGAATTTAAGAATCTAATGATCTAATAATGCCCTCCTCTGAAGAAGTCTTAAATGGCTATAATTTAAATAATATATATATATATATATATATATATATATATATATATTTTTCCTGTCATCTTGTATTACTGCACTTTCTATATTTTTTTTCCAGTGTTTGTTTTTATTGCTAGTAACTTATACTGTCAGTTATTTACCAAAAAAAAAAAAAAAAAAAAACTTATACTGTCAGTTTTGGTGCAGAATCGCTTTAGAGGGTTTCTTTTTTTTCTTTTATCAAAAAAAAAAAAAAAAAAAAAAAAAAAAAAAAAAAAGGTAGATTTCAGATTTGGAAGGAGGGATATAATTCAATCATCATCACACTGACATGGGTGGTACGTGGTTGTAATTATTCAATATATATATATATATATATATATCATTATATAAATTGGAAAAGTTTTTAATTTGGTCCTTTAGATTTTTTTTTTTAACCACCCATACTTAATCTTAAATATTTAGGCCGTATTTTAGATTATTAAAATAATACATACGAATATTTATATATAAAATAATGGAGTACTATTTCTAAAATTTATATTAGGAAACTAATAAAACAATAGTCATGAACTAGACATATTAGTAAAAAGCGTTTTGGGATGTCCGAATTAATTTCGTACTCATATAAGTAGTTATTTAAAAACTTTAGTCTATAGCTTACTTTACAAAAATTTTACTCACTTCAATGAAATTAGTTGGATGTGAACATGATTTAAAAACACGGATGATAGTTAAAATAGACATCTCGAATAGTCATAAAAAAATATATATATGTATATATATATCAATTAACCACTAAAAAATAGACTTGCTACTATCCAAAACAAAAGACCATCCAACATAATCAATTATTAAGATTCAATTAATACAAGCTATATAGTTAACAAGTCTTATATGTATATATAGTAACTTGAAAATGAAGCCAACAACAACACTAAATAAATATCAAATATAAATGAACGACTCTTAATTGATACAAGTAACAAGTATAATCTTTAAATTATTGTAATTAAAATATAAATCAGTTTTCGTATTTTTTCTCATAATTTTTATATGTAATAAGTAAAAATATGAGCAATTAAGTACATTGCTTAAAGGTCAAATAAGATTTATGGAGTTGTCAAAGCATTTAATTAAGTTTTCCTCTATGTTGTGTCTATTATCTAGTGGTCCAATATATATAGCTTACCCTAGTGTTGTACCCTTTTTTCTTCTATATTATATATATATATATATTATGAATAATAAGTTATGCATTAATGGGATCAACTTCCTCGTCAATTACAAAAGTGCCACCCCTGACACACAAGCACATCCTGGGGGATAGTAGTGATATCAATTCTACCATTAGCATCTACAGATTTAGCCCAATACGCAAGTTTGTGGGCATAAAAATTACGGTTACGAAAAATATGATTAATTGACCAAAAGCTATGATGACGCAAAAACTCTCATTAATGTCTTACATATATTATATATATACATATATTATATATTAATATCATTTGTCCTTTTTCTCATTAAAATAATACATCTTTTATTTACTTTTAGAATTTAATTTTAGCAAAAAAAAAAACTAAATATGTAAATATATAAAAAAACAAATATGGATCATTTTTATTTTTTTAATTATCATATATATATATATATATATATATAGTCATATTTCAACTAAATCCTATTGGGGTTGGAGTATCGACCCAAGTCTTACATCCGACGATGAATCAAGAATTGACTAGTATATAAGTGTTTCACCTACTCCATTAGTATGAGACATTTTGGGAATATGCCAACAACAAAAAAATCGTGAAAGTTTAAGTTCAAAGCGGATAATATCATACGAATGTGAGAGTTAAAGTGAGATAATTATTGATTGTCCCCTTTATTTAAATAGTAATTGAAATTTGATTACTTTTTTTTTAGAAGAATATTCCTTTTCTATTAATTAATGAAGGAATGAGTTACAACTTAGACTTAATATTATTTTTTAAACAAAATTAATTATGATATGCTCACACTCCACAAGTGATGTACATTTCTTTTAAAATATAATTTGTCAATTTCATCCTTTAATTTGTATATTGTAATATTTTCATTTTATATCGATAAATATTTATAGATATATTAATATATCATTTTAGTGTATTATTGATATGTATCAAAAATGTCATTTATAATTATCATCTATTAAAAATACTTGTGAAAAAAAAAAAAAAATGTTGGTGCAATGGGTTAGGTGTAAAAAGAATCTATAATTCGATACGATTCGATAAAAAAAAAGCTGTAATCCTGGAAAATTTGTTTGCGTAATAACAACTATTATAAGTGGAAAAAAAAGAGTAAAGCGGTTGTTTACTAATACATTAATTTTATTATTAGTAATATTAATGTAATATTTTTTTCCTGGGTTACGATTCTTGGAAGATCATAATTGTAACCTTTTGGGTTGCACGGGGATGTATGCTTTGTCCCCCACTATACTATAAATGCCATTTTTGTATTGCTTATTTTCCTCAATTCACTTAAAATATTACGTAAATAAATGAATAAATATGTTTTATAGGTCGAGATAAAGTAGTTAATTCAAAAATTTTAGATGATTCAAATAAAATTAAAAACTTCATTTATAAAAAAGTGATTAATTTCGTCCTTTTTTCATATAACAAACCAAAAGATTTTTTTTTTTTTTTTTTTTTTTTTTGTATAAGTACAAACCAAAAGATGTTAAACACATAAAAATATAAATATCAAACAAAGGGCATATATCATAATTAAAGTGACAAAGATATTAATTTTGAGCCCAAGTTTTATTTCCCATATTTTTGGGCTTTATAGAAATTTCTTTGGGTTTGGAGAGAATGGAGTAAATGAAAAGAAAGTGATGAAAATTGTGATATTAAATAGGGAAGATTGACAAATTTAGGGTCCAATTGGACAGAAATTTTCTTAAACAATAATTATTAAATTAATAAAAAAATATAGTCAAAATAAATATATTTGGACATAAATAATTATTGACCAAATACAATGTTTTTTAATGTATTTATTTAATGATACTTTATGTAAAAAATACTAAACATTTTATCAAAGAAAAAACGATAATCACAAATAATAGGTAAGAAACTTCTCATAATTTTTTTTAAATTATTTTTTTAAAGTATATATATATATATATATATTATTTTAATAGAATCAGGAAGTGGTGAAAAGTAGAGATAACCCTTTTTTTTTTTTTTTTGTAGGAAAATGAATGAAAATATTAAAAATATATAATTTTTAAAAATATTTTAAATTGTATTATTATTTTATTTAAAAATATAATAAAGATAAAACAAAGCATTTTCTTTTTGGCTTGGTCAAAAAAACTCTTCATTAAAAACTTCACCAACCGATGACAAAATCGCCATTAAATTTCTAAACAAGGGTGGAACAGTAATTCAACATGAGACAGTTTAATATGCTGGACAAATGGAGTATCGACACGTCAGACCTAATCAGTAGAAATCCTTCCTTTGGTGGAGAGAAATGGAGATTATAATAAAAAGAGAAAGGGAAAGAAAAAAAAAAAATTTAAATTCAATTTTAATTCTCAATAGAACAAATAATTCACCCAAACCATCAACAAACCTTGCTGTTCTCTCTCATTTCCTTTCTCTCTCTTTCTCCCCCACCCCCCCAAGGATCCTTCTCTCTCATCTGCGGTCAGTTCTTAACTTCTGATTGTGTATATCTGTTTTTATACTTGTTTATCATCGATCTATGAATTTGTTCAGATTGAGGCTCAAATTTGGAATTTTGGTGATCTTTTTCTGAGTTCTGATTTTTGTTTTCTTTTAATTTTTTTTTTTTTTTTTTTTTTTTGATGATTAGAGTTTTAGTTTGTGTATTTCTGGAGATCAAGTTTGAAGGGTCTTGAATTTTATGGAGAAAAATATTTTTGAGTTTGTGGGTCAGCTTGTGTATATGGACTAGGGCTTTTGTTCTGATTTTTTTTAAAAAAGCTTCACTGGGACTTTATTAAAAGAAAATAAAAATTTGAAGTTTTTTTTTTTTTTTTTTTTTTTTTTTTTGCAGTTTCTTTAGAAATGGATGAATTTTTCTGTATAAGAGTTAAGGCAAATTTAATTGCAATATTAGGGTTTTTTTTTTCTTCCCTTCTACTACCTCATAGGAGTTAATTTTTTTTTTTCTTTTTGGTGCGCCCTATCAATTTTCTCTTTGTTTTCTATTTTTTAAAGTTTGTTCTTGATGGACGAAGCCTTCTGTGACTTTTGAATTTGCAAGTGTAGAAGTTTGTTTCAGATGGATTGATTAATATTCATGGATTTTTAAGGATTTCTGTCTTTGTTCTTTAAAAAAAAAAAAAAAAAAAATCTAGGCACAACAAAGAGCCTAATCCTAACATTATGTGTATCATTTATTTTGTCTTTCTTAACTCATGTGGTTGCATGTTGATAAAGTTTTTGTTTTTAGAATTTAAGGATCAAATTTCTCAGCCATACTCACAAGAAGAGGTGTATAGATTATTTTGTGGTCTTAGGTGAAAATTTGTATGGAGTTACTCTAACCATTACATTTTAGATTACTTATGTTTCTTCAAATTTCTAAAATAATGAATTTATATATAAATTAAGATGGTGGTTGCTTAACTCGTCTTACGACTGATTTAGCAGAAGGGTTCTAGACTTTCAATTATGCTAGGTTTCTTTCTTCTGCATTAGTTGTTTGTCTTAACTGTTTCTTGAACTTTAGTACTGCATGACACTTGTCTGTTAGAAGACGTCACTATATGGTTTCTTATAAATGCTAAATAATTTTTCAATGTAAGCAGGTCATGGGTAACCTCATCTGAGCTGTTGTAAATAATATTCAATAATGTTGTTTATTTGAATTTTTTCCTTCAAGGAAGTTATTATTATTTTAATCTTTTGTCTTTCTGGGCGCTGGTGCATTTCAAGAATTGGGTTGAAGGGTTATGTAGTGGTTGAAAAATTTATGATCTTTTTGCATTTTCTTAAAACAAACTGCATAGCTGTAATATAGGTACTATTTGTGGAACAGAATTTGGAGAAATCTAATCACCTTTCTTCTGTTTTGGAGTACAACCTTTGACATCATTGAGGGATATATTTTTCTTCATTTCAAATTGTGCAGGATACCATCAAAATGGATCATGATGAGACAGGATGCCAACCCCCTCAAAATGGGCCAATTCTGTGCATCAACAACTGTGGCTTCTTTGGTAGTGCTGCTAACATGAATATGTGCTCAAAGTGTTACAAAGACATGGTACTGAAACAAGAGCAAGCTAAACTTGCTGCGTCATCAATCAATAATCTTGTTAATGGAACATCATCTAGTGTCGTGGAAAAGAAGCCTGCTGTTGCTGGTTCTGTTGATATGCAAGCTGATTCAGTGGAAGTCCAGGCCATTTCCCTCCCATCATCTGAAGGTTCAAGCTCTGGTGATGCTGGTGAACCACCAAAGGCTAAGGATGGCCCAAAAAGGTGCACTACTTGCAAGAAGAAGGTTGGATTGACCGGGTTCAAATGTCGTTGTGGTAATCTCTTCTGTGGATCACACCGCTACTCCGACAAACATGAATGCCAATTTGATTACAGAACAGCTGCTCAGGATGCTATAGCAAAGGCTAACCCTCTGGTCAAAGCAGAAAAGCTTGATAAAATCTAGAAAACCTAGTGATGAACTTTCTTTCAGATAATGAAGTGTGCTGCTGCTTCTATATTCCAAGGGGTTTCATCATCCAAATGAGCTGCATATATCAATATTCTACTCTTCCTGGGTTCTTGGGGGGTTCGTGGCTGTTAAAATATCTTTCTCAAGATTCAAGAACTCTTATGTCCATCTGGTTGGCAAACTTTATTTTATGTGTCGTTTAGGGTTCGTGCGGTCTGTGTAGCGTCATTATATTCGGTTCGGATAAATTATATTTGGTTTTTATTTGTCTATTTGGTCTGCACAACCTCTGGACAATGGAGTGGTTTTATTGTCTATTTGTTAAGCTTTCATTATTTTATATTGAATCCTGCACAAATGTTTCAAAGTATCGTCTTGTTTGTGTTGGTGTTATCTTCTTCACAGCTCCTCTCCAGGAACTCTGCAACTTTAGCTTTTCTGATTCTAGGTAGTATTCTTCCGCTTTAGTGCTTCTATTAATGGTTCATGATTCCAAAATTTTTTGCCATGATTTATATGTTTGAGTTCTTGGAGATAACTCATTGGCAAACAGATTGGACCAAGAATTATAATGATTTATACTAGGATAATGGGAACCAGAGTAATCATAAACATAGTCTTTTTACAGTGATGGAAAGATATTATCAGAGAAGAAATGAACTCCAACCCTCAGATAATCTTATTCGACTTGTAAGGAAACTTGAAATACATCAGAGCAGTACAGTTCTCTATTGATTTAACTCTCTACATTCTCTTAAGCTATTTTAGTTCCCTTCTGGAGGGCTGAAATACCTTTGGGCAGAAAATGCCCCCAAACCCTAGAATTTAGTGCTATAAAAAATCAAATCAAATCAAATTGATATACCGCTGGACTCAGCTTCCAGATACTTGCACATCCTCTCCATAACCTCTCTTCCCTTGGCACTGTTCTGTTGGAATTTGTCCACACACTTCTGCTCTATCTTTTCTGCCATTGATGCCAATGCGGAAAGAGGCTTTAGCTGTATACTAGTTTCCTGCCTGCATATTGTCCATTTATAGGGATTATCAGGGTGAGGATCGTAGCGGATCTTCTCTTCCACTTCTATAAACTTCTTGAGACTAATATTGCGCGTGGCAAGTTGCATTGAGCGAGTTTTGGCATCAACAACTGTCGATTCAACACAGTGACAAATGTCCTGCCCGATTATCTTGCGAAGAAACCAAGGTCCAGGAGCATGGATTGTGATGGCTCGGGTTGTGTAAAGCTTTCCCAAAGTAGGGTCAACTTTGTGGTTCAAAGTCTCCACATCAAGAATATGAGATAGTGTCCGCTTGTTCTCGGGGTCAGCAAACTTGCGCCAAGATGCAGCAGTCACACGTTCCCATGGGTGCTTGTAGGTGTGTTCTTGTGAATATGCTCTCACCATTAGCCCTTATGCTGCTGTAAATTGTAATACCTGATATCAGATGAGAAGAAAATGTCATGAAACAAGTCGAACTCTGAAATATTCCATTATGAAAGTAGAGAAAGCAACACGATGCTTGGGTGTGAATGCATTTATTTCACTTGATCTTTCTCATCATCTAACCATCTCAGCAAGAATGTAAACGGTAGTACGGTACTTACATTCCTAGACTACTATACCGATTCCAGAGCTTAAAAAGTAAAAGCTTGGAATTCTAATCAGCAAAGTTGAAATGCTCACTGCTTGTCTAGAAGTTCAACATGGACATACAACAAATCAAACATCCTACAACACATAGGTAGTACAAAAACCACTAAAAAAGAAGCTACAACTAGGAAATAAAGAACAGAAGTAGCAGCTCAAGGCATGGAAATATAACAAATCAAAGCAAGCCATGTCAAGAACAAAAAATGGCAGGAATGAAGACACAAGTGGGAAATAAGTCAATACTTGATATCCCCGTAATCTAACAAACCATGTGCTTATCTCAAAAGAATTGACAAACCACAAGTGAAACAAATTTTTGTCATAATCTCTTGAAGATATATGAATAATTTTACATTCTATCAATATGTTAAAACTAAGAGAGAGAGCTCTACGCTGAAAATCTTGTGAAACTACAATATCTGTAATGTTGAGAGCCAGAACATAGGTTAAAAATAATTTCACATGCAGAAAATGTGTTTTTAAGTTATTATGTCAGCCTGTCAGTCTATGAGGTATCAACGGGCAAAGCTAGCAATTTGGAAGCTCAACACTAAATAGAGGCTATGCTCTTCTCCAAGACATTTGTTGGGAAACTATGAATAACCACAGAGGACTTCCTTTTGAGGGTCAACATCTTATAAAGAAGATAAAAGGTTCATCAGAGGAATTTCCTCCATTGGGTATATTGTTAATACTATTAGTGACATTCTTTTTCTTTCTAACAATACTTTTGTTTGTAAATTAGTTCACAAGGAGGTAATAAACCTTCCCATTTTATGGCCAACAGGATCTTTTAGCCTCTACTCCTTGTGAGTGGTGTGGACCTTATCCATATGATGTATCCTAGGTTCTTTAACTAATTTATCTGCTTAATAGATTTTGATAAAAGGTTGGAAGCTCAGCAGAGTATAAAATATAAAAAGCGAGCACCAAATCAAGAACAGAATTAAAGATGGAAAAAATTAAGCAAATCCCATATATAATCTACATTTGGATAAGTGAGATCATCCTAATATAAATAAAAATTTCTTATAATGATCACCATATAGTTTCAAATAAGCATTTCTTCAGGGGATCAGAAGTGTTACAGAAAAATTCATCAGTTGAATGCTACATCATTGTCTGACCAACAATGAAAAATGAACCCAGTTCCCCAAATTACAAGTCAAACACAAACATTAAACAAAATCCAGTTTATATTCTTTGCCAAAACACCCAAATTCCAAATTACCCACCCCCTCCCTCTCCAAAATAAAATTCTAATTTGAAATAGTATCATACAAAACAAGAGAAGAAGAAAGAAAGAATCACAAAATGGACAAATAAAACCCTCAAAATCAAACTAAAAGAAGAAACTAAAGATGTAACCAAGATCAAGAAACTTTACCTCGATATAGAGACTGAAGAAGCTCAGGAACCGGATTCGCATAAACGATCGTTGAAATCGATAGAGAAAATTATATATAGATTTGGAAAATGAAAATGAATGATCTTAAGCTGAATGATATCCAAGAATAGTTAGCTCATTTGAGTCGGTTCTCTCGAGTGTCTGCGGGCTGCGAATGTTCCCTGTACTGTGTTCGTCCCTAATTCATCGCCACGTGCGATTTTGAACATCACTTTCGTAATTTGGGTTGGCTTTGTAATCGGCTTCGGCCTGCTTAATTTTGGGCTTAGATAATTTTGGGCCATATTTTAATTACTTGGACTTACTCAACCGATATATATATATATTTACTAACACTTGTTAGCTCAAGTAGAACCAGTCCATCCGTAAGGTCTCGAATTCGAACTTTGTCTATAGATAGATAGGTATAGGGAGAGCTTTCCCTCAATAAAAATCCGACGCATCTCAAATTCGGTTTAGTTGGGAACCAAAGTGGATATCGGACACAGATAAATTACCAAAATAAAAAAAATTGATATATATTTTTTTGTTAGAGGATCTGGTTTATGAAACTATTATGACTTCAATTAATTGAGATTCGACTCGGGTTGCACTCAAAAAGTTAAACTCTTACTCAAGTAAAGCTCGCTCAAACTTTTATATGGCGCTAACAACGAATGTCGAACTCTCGACCTCAAATATTTATTATAGGAGAGTACACACTAATAATTCGTGGGTCAAGCCCTTCAATTAATATAATATGAAAGTGTATTATGAATGTTATACATAATTATAAATTCGACATTAATTATAAGCAATATGTAAGAATTAATGTAAGATTTTTTCATATACAATAGTTAGACTCTATCCATACAACTTGAACAAAATTTAAAATATTCAAAGAAATAACTTTAGATATCCGATGATTTAATAAAAAATAATGTGTTGCATAAAGTGAAAAATATATATATATATATATATATATATATATATATATATATATATATATATATTATATCCAATGCTGGACTTATATATATATATTCGGCAAAAGATCTAACTTACTAAATCATTAATTTAGAAGTCAAATGGAGGAAGAATAGATCCATCTCTTCTTACTCACAAAATCTAAGGATCTTCTGATTCTCTCTCATCTAATATATATATATATATATATGCATTCTATTTTTTAGAAAAAATTACTTTATAATTCGTACAATTAATATTAAACAAATATATGACTATAATATGTTGTTTAATTCCAAGACAATGCCTTGCACATGACTTTCATATATTATATTCATCTTTTAATTACCACTTGTGGGATTTTTTTCTTTATTCTTTTTTTTTTAATTTTTAATTTATGCGAATCCATATGATTATAGTATATATATATATATATATATATATATATATATACATCAAAGAGCATAAAGAATTTCTACGTCATCTTTGGATTGATAGTATATATATATATTAGTTATTTTTTTTGGAAAATGGTCTCAATTAAAAAATATATATGTGTAAAAACCAAAAATATAAAAATATTCGCCGTTGCCGGGGATCGAACCCGGGTCACCCGCGTGACAGGCGGGAATACTCACCACTATACTACAACGACTTTGATGCTGTTTTTCTCCGTTGTTAAAGTAAAGTAAACAAATTAAATAAACGAGGACCATTCTTTCCAAATGAGTCCTATTTAAAAAAATTCAAATATATGAATTATTTTGATTGGTATATCATATTTCTAATACTTTTTCCATTTGAAAAAAATGGAAAAACTTTCAACTCTATGATTAAGGGAGGATGATGTGAACAACTAATTAAGTGCACGCCAAACTTTGTGGTTAAACTATTAACAATGTTATTGCAATAGCTTAAACATTTGACATTGCAGAATGAGAAAATGTATTGTAAATGCTACATGAGGGTTCAACACTCGTTGTGAGCGCTATGTTAGATTTAGAGTAAAATTTTTCTCCAAGTAAGAGTTTAACCTTGTAAACACAACTCGAGCTGAATTTGAATTAGTTGGAAATGTAATGGTTCTAAAAACTAGATGATCTAACAAAAAATAAAAATAAAAACATAAATACGAGTTGGTAGTATGCATGCATGGTTATTGGAGAATGGAGATTTCTCTTAGCCCATAGAAATAAGGGCATCATGCATGCATGCCTTTGTTTTGCAAGCAGGCAGATGGGATTTTGGCTTTTAATTACCTTCTCTAATAATTGATGATATACATGGATTATTATAAGCTTTAATTTTTTTTTTTCCTCTTAATTTCTTTACATTTGTATTCAATAAGTTTGACCGTCAATTACCTAATATTTTTAAAACTTCTCACCACTCTATGAAATCAAGATAATTAATATTGAATTATTTTCTCTTAGTTATTTAATGTCATACAACTAACACAAAATAATTACTTTTTAATAAATGAATACAAATTTAAAAGATATATATATATAAATCATACATATTACTCCCTTCCCCAAAAAAAAAAAAACAAGTGGGAGTACTAATTAGAATGGTTGATAAGCCAAAGATTCAACCAAAATTAGCCAAATTTTACAACGTTAATTGATCAAGATATATATATATATATATATATTCATTATACCATACCTCGTAGGTAGGTAGGTAGGTAGGTAGCTTTGCTAAATTATACTATATATACACACTCTTAAATCTTAATGAATGATGACTTTGTGAAAACCCTCGACCAAGTAAGAATATTAAAATAAAAAATAAATGCGCATTTCTATCAAACAATTAATCTAATTCCCTCGTAAAAATTCTTTCTTCATTCGACAGCAGTAGTAGTTTCACAAAACCCTACCTTCTTGTCCCCAAGAAAACAACCCTAACCCTAATTATCTATATCTATATATACATACAAATATATATAGCTCTAAAACCTAGTAGTAATATATATACACATATTATATTATATTTAAACAGTAACTAGCTAGACAGTGGGTTACAGAAAGAAAATACTACTACTATTAATATTAATTATTATTAGGCTTTCCTCTGATGCTCCATTTCGAGGCGACACGAGCACTTTCCCGGCGTTATCTCCCACCACCACCCCAAACCCTAACCCCTTCTCGAAACCCTTCCTCTGGATTCTCGTGTTAGCTTTCTTCCAATATTACCCTTGTTTGTCTGCCTTAAACTACATTAAATGCCCCCCTATTCTCATTCTCTCTCTTCGCATTCAAGAATTCAAAACACGCACACTTTCTTTCTCTCTCATCTTGGCAGCAATCCAAATATACATACATATATAACATGGTAATCAAAACCAAAAATGCATTAATCAAAAAAGAAGAGAAGAAAGAAATCAGTCAGTCATGAACTGCCCGGCCGTCAGTACAAAATATATATATATATAGAGAGAGAGAGAGTGATGAATAATTAAGAAATTAATTAATGAAAAGTGTAGTAGTTATAAATAGTAGAGTGATGAATTCCCGGCCGTCAGCACGCTTGTTTGACGATATGAAAGCTGCAATCCATATGGTGATTCTATAGCATTAGCATGCAAATAATGTTCTTGAATCTTGCAAAACTACTGGCTATTTTTCTTTCTTTGACTTCGGTTGGCTATATATATATATATATATATATATATATATAGCTAGCTAAGCTATATGCATGCATCCTCACCAGTGACCAGACATACTACTTCCAACTTTCTATGAGCGTCATCAGACTTCATCAACAATTTCACTTTGTAATTTGGGCATCCATAAAAGTCTCATTTTCATATGTATATATATGCATACAAGTCTACCTGATTTGTGAATATTATAGAAAATTTGGGTTCAACCTAATTTTATAAGAGTTAAAATAGAGAAATTTTCATGCGAGACTCTTACAGGTTAGTTGAATCTAATTTTATGAGTGGATGGAGGTGTGACTTTAAATAATAAATAATGTAACCAACAAATATATATATATATATATATATATATATATATATATATATTATATTTGTATTGTTTTTGTGAGGAAAGTTGCATGGTAAATTAATTAGTATTGTAGATAAACAGAAAATTTTGTCCGTTGAGAGGCAAAGCAAAGCAGGCAAACGGCAAAACCGGATTTGAAAAGAGAGTGGTCCAATATTAAACAAAGAAAATTTCCTTTTTACATTTATTTATATATGTTTGATCTCCCAATTAACTTCAGAAAGGAAATCATACGAGGATTTTCTTTTTAGTATTTTCACAATTCTTAACCTCAAATTAATACTAACAATTATTTACTATGCATACTTAACAATAATATCGGGAACTTGAATATTTTAAATTAAAAAAGAGTAAATATTAAATTGCCTAATAAACAAGAAACGGCCGACTTCAAAATGACACGTGGCAGTCACATTCCTCCGAACCTGGCCGCAAAATCTGAAACGGCGAAATTAAACGAGTCTGGCCATTTTTATTTTTTAAATATATATATATATATATATATATATATATATTACCCTAAATGGTCAGTAGCGAATCCCACCACCAGCATTCACCAGCAACAAAAAACCTTTTATATTTCTCTTCCACACTTTCCAAGAACTCTCTGATACATGCATTACTTTGCATTCAAAGAAACAAGAAAAAAAAACCCCTTCCTCAGATTCTTCATCCTCTCCATCCTATTAAATAAAAAAAGAAAAGGAAAAACACTTTAATATTCTACTTCTCCTTCATAGTATATTAGTAAGTTTTCTCTTCCACTACACTTTGATATATATAGATTATGAAATTTTCTTTTCTGCAAATCATTTTTGGTCTGTTTATTTTGTACTTTTAGGTTTATCTGCTAGCTTCAGTATATATATATATTATATTTTTCGTTTGTGGGTGAAATGTGATCGGTCTATCATTTCTTGGATTAAAGAATATTCTGTATGTTGCTAGCTTCCTTATGTAAATAAAATGAAATTAAAAAAAAAGAAAAAAAAGAAACTTGTTTTGGAAAATTCTCGTGGAGGGTTTTGATTTCAAGAAAGGCAGACAAAAGAGTTTTCTCTGTGATGAGAGTGAAAGAAAAAAAAAAAAAGAGGAAAAGATCAAAGTTTTTTCCTTTAAAAGTATTTGATATATATATAAAGGAACAGATTCTTACACGTTTATCTACAAGAATTTGGCGGGAAATGTGTCGCAACAATAGCAGGTGAATTTTTCTTATTTATTCTTTCATTCATTTCTATATGAAAAAGAACCCCCCCCAAAAACACTTTGTTTTATTAATGAATTCTTTATTTCTGCATATATATATATATACACACACAGTCTGTGTTATATTAATTTGGTAAGTGATTTAAATAGATACTGAAAAACAACAGAAACTGCAGCAGCAAACTTATTAAAGGATTGTAAAAGGCAACCTTTTAAAATTTCTTGCATGGAAAACCACTTTTGGTGCCTGTGTTTTCTACATCATATAATATTTCTTCTATATGTTAATTACAATATTTAGTATCAATTATTTGAAATATACATATAAACAAAACATTAGAGAAAGTCATGTATACATACATAAATTGTTTAAACTTGTACGAGGTTTGTGATTTTGTTGCAAGTGTATATATATATATATATATATATATATATATATATATATTATACAACATTTGTGTACATATATTCTTATTAGCTACTGCATGTAATGGATTTAATTTGAGAGTTAATTATCAGTAGGGAAGATCTAAATATATATATATATATATATATATATATATATATATATATATATATACACACACTTATTCATCAAAAAAAATATATATATATATACACACACAGAGTCGGTCTTTGAAATATGTTTGACTGAGATTCTGAGTGGAAGACAGAAGGCACAGAAACAAATTGTTAGTAGTATTGCTACAATAATATATTTATATATATATGTATGTATGTATAGTATATTGATGAGAGGGGGAGGACATGCACTGCAAATAAATAAATAAAATAAGTAAATCTGTTTTTAAGCTTTTGACGAGTGCGATTTCCAATTAGACGGTCAACAGATTTCTACTTGGAAAAAACAAACAAAATCGTTCAATTTTTCACTTAAAAAATATCTCATTCTTGATTTCAATTTTTTATTTATTGGACAGTCTCTGGTGTGTGTGAATTTTAAAATTTGAGTAATTCTTACTCTTTTACAGCCCTTTTGTTTATTAAATATGTCGGATATTAACCTTATTTTATTGTTCTTGTCCGTACACATTCATCTTCATTCAACACATGCAATGCCTACTCCACACAATATATATATATATATATATATATATATATATATATATATATATATGCTTTCTAATGACTACTCATGTAATTAAAGAACCCCTCCTATGTTTTAATTTTTTTTTTTATCAGTATTACTAATTACTTTCTCTATTGTGTCAGATTAGGAAGAAAATATTATTTATTTCACGTATTACATTGAGAAATTTAATGTGATATTTAATGATATTTTTCTTTTAATACATTATATTAATGTTGTAGAACTTATACTTAGTAATTGTTCTTTATATAAATGAAATGAATATGATTATATATTATATATCAATCTTTTCAATTTTAAATGGTGAGAGTATATATAGTATGATTTCATTGGATTAATTAGTCATGCATGATAATTGTTACATGATACATAGCTTAAAGAACTATGAGAGGGAAATAAAAGCCCTAAAATTCAAGAAACTCAAGAGGAGATGTATATAGGTGTAGGTAAACTTTACGTGGACTGTAAAGAGAGAAAGATTGAGGATTTGCTTAATGTGGGAATGCTGGGCTTTGGGGTGTCACTGATTACGCAGAACGAGGAAGAGAGTTCCAATAAACCAAGTGGGGGGTAAGGGGTGGGGGCTGGGTGGTGGGTGGTGGTAGGGTTTGGATTTTTCCAGTTGGAATTGTAGGTTTGTCTTAGTACAAAAAAGACTGAATTCAGAAGGACCACACAGCTTTTGGTATAGTAAGACACTCGTGCCCTTTTTTTATTTTATTCTCAGATTTCTTCTTACTCTTACTCTTAATCTAATCTTAATATATATATATATATATATATATATATATATAGTACTGTGTGTGTGTTGGAATTCGTTGAAATATTCAGAGTCAGAACCACTTGAAAATGACCATTGTAGAAAGGGTTTTTCAGACCTAACTGTCAGAACAAGAAGTAGAAGAAGAAAGAAGAAAGCAGAGAAGTTTCTAAATAAATAGCAGAAATTTTCTCTATATTTCTCTTTCTCCCCCCTTCTTGTTTTTACTTCATTCCATAAATTTTACAAGTTGGAAGAGAGAGAGAGCTTTAGTAGTATAGAAGCTCCTATACATATATATATACACAGTCTATATTAGGGTAAGAATTAAAACCTATATATATATATATATATATATGTATATGTCAGTTCTATTCCATATCATATATCTGTTTGTTTGAAAATATTTAATGGTGGATTGATCTTTGTCTAATAATAATGTATTCATCATTGTGCTGATTCTTTTTATCTTTTTTTGGCATATATTCAGGAATCGATTTACTGACAAAAGACACAGTGGGAAAGAAGATTCTTATCCATAAAAAAACATGGGATCTATGAATTCAAACAACTGGCTTTCGTTTCCTCTTTCGCCTACTTCTCATTCTAACTTACCACCACATCTTCAAGCTGCTCACTCTCATCATTTCTCATTAGGGTTAATCAATGATAACCTTAATGACAACCCAATTTTTCATCATCAAGGTAAGTTTTTTAATTAATGTTTTACAATATTTCTGTTCATATTTCGGTTAATTTCAAATCAAGTTAGAATCTTGCAATAAGTCATACATTTTCTAATGAGAAAACATGTTAAGACTGGTTGCAAGATCCTACATTGATCAGAAATTAGACACTAAGTTTGAGTTAGAACTAATTAATTCTTAATTTAATTTTGGATGGGGTGGTGGGAAATTAATTCAAGAATGGAATTTGATGAATGCACAACAACAACAACAAGGAGGCAACAATGAAGTGCCTAAAGTTGCTGATTTTCTCGGTGTGGGTGGAAAATCATCAGCCGATCAGAATGATCAATCAGAGTTTGTTCCTTATAACAGTAATGATTCAGATTATCTGTTCACAAACAATAGTTTAGTTCTTCCGGTGCAGCATAACGCCTCCGCCTTAGCCGTTGCACCGACTAGCTACGATGAACTTCAAGAGAATGCTGGTAATAGTAGTAATAATATGCAATCGCTTACCTTGTCTATGGGTAGCGGAAAAGGTATTAGTTCTTCAACCACGTGCGAAACTACTAATAGTAGTAACGCTAATACTACTACTACTAGCATTGTTGAAGCTACTCCTAGGAGAACTTTGGATACCTTTGGCCAAAGAACTTCCATTTATCGAGGTGTAACAAGGTAGACATATTTATATATATATATATATTTTTATTTTATGAATCTTGAACTTTTATGGGGTTGAATCTTGATTTTTTTTTTTTTTTTTTTTTTTTTTTTTTGTTGTTGTTGTTTTTGTTATATTAATTTTAAGGCATAGATGGACTGGGAGATATGAAGCACATTTGTGGGATAATAGTTGTAGGAGGGAGGGTCAGTCGAGGAAAGGTCGTCAAGGTAGTGAAAATTAAGGTTTTGAATTTCTTGCTTTTTCAGTTTTGCTATAATTATTATTTTTGTTGGTAACCTAACTTCTTCTTTTCTTTTTTTTATGTATATCTTGTTCATCATCTGCAGTGTATTTGGGTAAGTTTATAGAAATCTTTCTGAGCTCCAATTTATTTTTAATTAAAGATCCAGTGAGTTCTCATTTCGTTATCTGTTTTATGAACAGGAGGGTATGATAAGGAGGAGAAAGCAGCAAGGGCTTATGATCTTGCAGCACTAAAATACTGGGGCACTTCTACCACTACCAATTTTCCAGTAAGTTCTGTATATATATATAGTGTGTATATTTTAGGGGAAATTAATTGTTAGGTTAAAGCATATATATATACATACATACATGGTATATTGGTGATATATAAAAATTCCAGATCAGTAACTATGAGAAGGAAGTGGAGGAGATGAAACATATGACCAGACAAGAATTTGTAGCCTCTATCAGAAGGTAAATTATTATGTGACTGAAATTATTTTTTCATGCATAAATATAACGAGATCATGATAAATAAAAACGCTTCAATACTAATTAGGTGATTCCTTCATTGTTAATCATCCATTTGTATCTTTTACAATTACAGGAAAAGCAGCGGCTTCTCTAGGGGAGCTTCTCAATATCGCGGTGTAACAAGGTAAAAATATATATACATATTTACATTTATAAGTGACTAAAAAAGTTAATCAATTGAGTTACATCTACTCATATTTTTCTCTATTTCTATTCATAATATGGTATACATATGTGTATATATATATTTCATTTGAACAGACATCATCAGCATGGAAGGTGGCAAGCTAGGATAGGAAGAGTAGCTGGAAATAAAGATCTCTACTTAGGAACTTTCAGTGAGTAATATTAATTTCCTTATTTATCATCCAAAATTTATATATATATATATATATATATAGATTGCAACGGGGTCAGGATTTGCTAGGGCACCTTCCTATATAGTTGAATTTACTAAATTTTATATAAGATTATGATTATATACATACACACTTAATTTTATTATTCTAAAATTATAATAATAATAATAATAATAATGCAGGTACTGAGGAGGAAGCAGCGGAGGCATACGACATAGCAGCAATAAAATTCCGAGGACTAAATGCAGTAACAAACTTCGACATGAGTCGGTACGACGTTAAAGCCATTCTAGAAAGCAACACATTACCGATCGGAGGAGGCGCCGCCAAAAGACTGAAAGAAGCACAAGCTCTAGAAACTTCCAGAAAACGAGAAGAAATGATAGCATTAGGTAATAGTAGTACTAGTAGTAGTACTAGTTTCCATTACGGAACAACCTCCTCATCAGGTTCCCCCTACCCTCTCATTCATCATCATCATCCGACGTCGTTCGATGCTCAGCCCTTACTGACACTGCAAAATCAAGAAATATCCCAGTACGGTAATGGTGATGAAACGGTACCGTACCACCACCAACAAAGTTACATGCAAACGCAGTTACAGTTACAGTTACAGTTACAGCAACAACAAACGACGAATTCTTATTATAACAGTAATAATAACTATAATAACTACCTTCAGAGTAACCCGGTTTTGCTGCACGGGTTGATGAACATGATGGATCACAACAATGGCGGTGGAAGTTCGAGTGCAGGGAGTTACAGTGGCGGTGGTGGATATTTGGGAATGGGAACGAATAATAATTCTGTGTCTGGGAATAATAATGGTGAAGAACTTGCTATGGTGAAAGTTGATTATGATCATATGGCTTCTACGACGTCGTATAATAATAATAATAATAATAATAATAATAATAACAATGGTGGATGGACAGGTGGAGGTGGAAGTGGAAGTGGAGGAGAATCGGTTAATCCAGGCTTGTTTACTATGTGGAATGATTGAAAAGTTTTTTAGACTGATTTCTACTATTATTATTTTTCTGCTTTTTTTTTTTTTTTTTTTTGTGATTAGGAGAAATATTTGCTAATTTTTGTTGGATGATTATGTTTTAGAGAGTTAATGGGAAACTCTTCCGGCCGGTTCAAGGTTATATATATAATCATATATAGACAACTGTAATTTCTGCTTATTTTTTTTTATGGTTAAATTTATGATCTCGTATAGTATTCATAATATATTTATTCGTTGTGAAGTTACATCGGATCGAAACGTCATATAAAAGTTAAATTTTATAAATACAATTTAGATTGAATCTAAATTAATCAGAGTCACGATAGTTTCAAAAATTAGATAATCTTTAAAAAATAGATTACTATTTTATTAATGAAAAAGTATTGGGTGATAATATAAATAGGAAGATATGTCTTTTCTTTTTTCTATTTTCTCTATTAAAAGAAATAAGTTTCATTATTCGGTTAAAAAGTAAAGATAAAAATACATTATATCTTGCTAATTATGTTTAAATATATTTCTATTTACTCCAAAAAAGGGGGTAAAAAATTTCCGCTTATAAACATGCACGTAACATCAAAGAAGAAGAAATATATTGTAATGAAAATTATGGTATTTATCTTAAAAGGGGCAAATTCGACTATACATACAATTTCTCAGAACTACCCTTTTTCCACATCAATTAATTTCCGCAAAATTGTACATAAAAGAAAAGGTCAAATATAGAGTACTCTTGTTTTTATATATATATATATATATTTTTTTTTTTTTTCTGCTAATTTACTCTAAAAACGTGATTAACTCGGAATCCCATAGCTAAAAATTCCACCTTTTTCAATATATATATATAGATTTTTTTTTTCCTCTTTTCCCCTTTCTCGACCATACAAAAAGGTAAGATGCCAATCCACGTTTGTGGCTCCTCTTACTCAACTTGATGCATGTTAAATGACAAAAATAGCCCCCACATTTTTTACTCAGCTCACAAAGCAACACGTCATCGCTGATCCATTTTCCATTTACATAGATATAAAATAATCTATTATTCAATATAGTTGGCAAATCAATGACATTTAAGTGTCTATAGTTAAGAAGGCGTAAGCTCGGTTGATAACATTCTCACTTATGATATGATAGGTCATGAGTTCGAAATATGATAGAAATTATGATTTTTCAAAAAAAAAAAATGTCCATAATATTGTGGGATGGTAATTTCTCAGTATTAATTATATTTATTTTTTTACCTATAATTTATTTTTAAATGAATAGTGATATTTTCGCTTTTTATCGTGTCTCAAACTTATAATCTTTAAAATCATAAATAAGACTATTATTAACTAAATTACATTTTTTTAACATTAAATTGTAATTTTGAGTTAATTAAAATTTAAAATGAATTCTATAATTAATGTTAATGTATTTTTAATCTAATTAAAATAAAAATGTTATATTTTATTCGGGGAGATTATTAAATAAAAAAATTAGTTACTACTTTGAAATGCCAAAATTTTTATAGGACCACAACAATAATAAATATATATATAAAAAAAAAAATTATGTACACAAAATTTGTCTATTTCAACATATTTTTTTACAAATTTTCAATTGATTTATATATATATATATATCATTAATTGAATGGTTCAAATGTCTGTTAAGTCCTTTTTTGATAAATGGTCAGCTCATAAATATAGTATTATATATATATAGTAATTTTTTAATAAATAAAATAAAATAAAAGGTTTGTGTTAAATATAAATTGTTCACGAAAATAAAAATTAAAAGGTATGAGGGTATTTTCGTCATATCATCAAGCAAAAACGTCTGTCTCTTATCTCTCTTCCCATTACCGACTCTCCACCTCTTAAAAAGTCCATTCTATGCCCCCAAAATCCCACCCCCATCGTACCCCCTCGCACCACCCCGGCTTTCTTTTCTTTTCTTTCTCTCTCTCTCTCTCTCTCTACCCGTTCCCCTACCCTCAAATTCTTCATTTCCATCTTTATTTCGGTGTATTTGCTTTCTCATTTACTTCTCCCACCAAGCCTCTTTCTCTTCTTCTCTCTCTATCTCTAAATAGCAAAGCCGTCAAAGAGAGAAAAACATGGCTCAGAAGAGAGAGAAAGAGGAGACAGAGCTCAAAGTTCCTGAAAGTTTACCTATGTGCACCCCAACCATACCTGTTTCTCCTCCTCAACCGCAGCTATCAGGCGCTTCCGATGATTCCCGATCGAATAATCCCCCGAGGTCGTTGGCTGAGACCTCAGATCTGAAACTCTCTCTCAAAGATGAAGACCAACCGAGATCTAACTCGATCTCGGAAAGGTCTCCTGAGAGATCAGATCTCGATAAAGAAGAAAACAACAAAGTCGTCGTCGTCGTCGTAAATCGGCCTTTGAAAAGGCCGAGGGACGTAAATCGATGTTCCGGCGCTGGTTGCCGGAGAAAATTGGGGCTGATGGGGTTTCGATGTCGCTGTGGAGACATGTTCTGTTCTGAGCACAGGTATTCCGATCGGCACGACTGCAGTTACGATTACAAAGCTGCCGGCCGTGAGGCGATTGCCAGAGAAAATCCAGTAGTTAAAGCTGCGAAGATTCTCAAGGTGTGAAAGGTTAAAAACAATGAACAACTTGATCAGAATTCTTGGCCTTAAAGCTAGCTATGGAGTCGAGTCGAGTCCGAGTCCGAGTCCGAGTCAACTCAACACAACAGCAAAGGGTGGGGGAGGGGGATGGGCAAGTTAGGGAATTGTCTGTTAAGAGATAGAGAGAGAAAGAAAGGATTGAAGGAAGTTGTTTTTTTATTGTAAATTTGATAAAGGAGTGAGGGTATTATTGTCTTTTTAAAATTTATTTATATATGATTGTCCTGGTAGTGGAAGAAGTTTCTAATATTGTTTGCCTAATCCTATATTATTTATATTATATTAGTATTATTATTTTAATTGATATGTACTAATCAAATAATTTTTTTTTAATAGCAGGATAAGTTAAAAATAAATTTTTAAAAAATGTCTACAATAAACCATTAATTTAGAATATTATATTTTTATTTTATATGAAGGACAACACATGTGATTCTCCGTCAGCAAAATTTGTTGTACGCAGCTGTCAGCAATGGATATATTTTCTCTCACTTGTGATATATACGATGCATTTTTATATATTATATATATAAATGTTTTCAGATTTTCCGGAGGAGATACAAATATAGGTAGCGGATATGAATTAGCTCTTTTCTGTATTTGGGAATTACTCTTTTAACCTCTAGTGTTTTTTTTTCGGTGTAGAAAGATTCTTGGGTTTTTATTTATTTTTCTTTTGTTGTCCGGAGTAGTGGTCTCTTGTTGAATAAAAGTAAAATAGATTGTGTTTGTAAGTGATCAGCTTTGGATTTAAGCCACCGGCAATAATTATTGACGGTAGCTAATAGATTGTAATATATTGCTTATAGTTTCATTATGGACGGTAAAATATATATTTTTTTTATTATGATTATTTTGGGAAGACAAAAGGATGGGGGAAATGGAGGGTATTGATATATATATTCTTAAATGGTGACATTGTGCTTTAGGTGAAATGATGTGTGGTGGTCGGCCATAGAAGTGGAGAGGGGATAAAGTTTATGAGGCTATTGATTGAGAGAAGAAGCAAAAGTTATTTCGTCTTGAGATTCCAATGTCATTATGGAAAACTTCTTTGTATAAATTCCATGGTAAGAAACAACCAAATAATTAAATCAAATCAAATCTAATCTAATGCACTATGTAAGTTGATAAAAATCTTTCTAATTTGTTTGAATGTAAATTGAACTAAAAATATCCTTCTGAAACTATATAGAACACCTCCGTGTCCTAAACACACAAAAAAAAATCAAATCTATTTTTGGAGATGAAATTGGATCCGTGCTTATCTCTCTTTTAAAGATTTTTTTGAGGTAGTATCTCAGACCCTTCTAGCTCAGATTAATCCACCTAAGAAGACTCAACAGTGCAGTATATCTATACTTGCGAATATATCTCAAACTGTAATAAAATTTAGGGAGAAACTGCTAGACCAATGATCATGAGAGATTCGAACCCTCAACCTTTTGGTTGAGGAAGAGAGACTCCTATACCATTAGGTAAGGAGAAGAACTCATCTCTCTTTTTAAGATGACATCAAGGTTTCCCTAATTTAATTTATTATATTCTATTCTTTTGTCTTTATAAACCTACCAATAATAATTTATTTTTCTAAACAACAAAAGCTTCATGTTATTTTCCATTGCATCAAAACTTTTATCATTTAATTATTATTGACAAGCGTTATTTAGGTTATATATATATATATATATATATATATATATATATATATATATATATATATTTGGGGGGGGGGGGGATGGGTTGGATCTGGACATGTCAAGTACTACTGAAAACGTATTCACCACCAGCTCCATACATGTTAGGTGTACGGTGTACTGATTCCTATTGATTTCCATTTTTCTTTTCTTTATGTACATCAATGACAGGCGTACATACAGATGCATATAAAGTAATTGAATTATATTTATCTCTATACACCTACATATTCTTAGGCATTATCTTCATTCCCATTGATATATATATATATATATATATAATTCATTAGACCAAGACAAATAAGATCAGTGAGGGAACCTTTAAAATTCATCAGAACAAGAACACACACATTACAAATACAGCAAAAACTCCAAAAAATATTCATCCACAAGAGATAGATAGATATAGAGAGAGAAAACGAGCCAATTGAACATAAGGAAACATATAATATATGATATAACAATACACTCAAAAAGGTTTAGATGAACAAAAAGAATGATAAAACTCAAGGAAGCTAGCTAGCTAAGTGACTGGGAGAACTGTTAAACATAGTATGCCACATATAAGCCCGAGAAAGTACCGTTTCGAGCTCCAGATGACTCCAGGTTTGTGTTGGAAGGTGTTGAAGATACATTACCATTTCTTGGAACTCCAGTTTTTGAAGCTTATCTGACCACTGAAAACACGAGAGAGATCCATATTAAAGATATTTGTCATGAGATAAATTGGAAAAGGAAGAGATATGATTGATTATATTTACAGAACTTACTGTTAGAAGAAAGCTGGCAAATATGTACACAAGGAAATCAGGCAATGCATCTCCTTCTGCAAGATATGTGTCCCATAAACGTGTAACCAGATGGAATGGGATCTGTATAGAATGCGTGGATCAATATTTTCCGGACAACTAATAATAGCAGACATATGTAACAAACTAGCTGCAATTCTTATATGGAAGTTAAAAAAACACTAACCTCGCGTATTAGAAGACAATTGACCCAACGGAAAGCAAATTGAAGAAATTCTAGCCCTTGATCCTCCATGTGTTTTGATACAGGTTCTAGTGAGTTCAAAATAATATATCAACTCATTAACAAGGAATTACAACTGATAAAAGAAGTACATACTTCGGAAAAGATTACCAGTGAGTGAGTGCATACCATCAATACGCCTAACTAATTCCTTCAGCTTAAATACCAGCCGTTGAATTCCTGGTTGAGCAAATGTGTAATGATCTTGCATGCCATCAAGTAACTTCGATAGACACCAATAACAGTCTGCTTCTATGTTAGATATCGTTTCTTGAGGTAGATCAGCTATACACCAATTATCAATACTGCCTTCCAGGTGTTCTGATAAGAAAACGATTAGAAAGGGCGTAACAAGATCATTTATTCCCTGAACATATCCACTTGCAGGATGTCGAATTGCCCTGTAAGCAGAAAATCTTAACAATTCAATATGTGAAAAAACATGTACTCGAGCAGCAGGGCAGAAAACAAAACCAAGAGAAGTAATTGTCCAAATATAAATATCTCTTGTTTGAATGTATTTAATAACCATGTGTAAAGTATGCGCTCCAAGGATTTCTGAACTTCAGCTTGTTGAAAAAAAGTGACATCAGGTACAGTTCTTGGACAATCAACAGCAATCTAAAACAAAGAAAAGCATGTCAGTATGTGGTGAGGGGAGAACAGGTACAAGCAAAGCAAAATATTACTTGAAATCCATAATACCTGGCGGAGCATGTTAATTTCTTCGTCCGTACGATCTGAGTCTGAAATATCATAATACTGTGCAACACAATCAAGATATTCAATGCGTTTTCTCCTCAGAACTCCCTCCCTTCGATCTGAATTAGGGGGTGCATATCCCTGTTGTCAGTTCATACTTAAATTCCAATCAAGCAACACAAATCTCAACATTTGGATAAAAGTAGTATCTCATACATCAAATAAAAGCCTCCCAAACGAGAAAAAGAAGAAATTATTTCACTGAGAAATAATTATATTTTTTCACAAAATAGAAGCTAGCTTAAGAAGTATTACCAGAAGAAGCCTCCACACTGTGGGACGCAAATATGATGGAACTCCACTCCAGGCTAGCTCACGCAGGTTTTCTACAAGATGATGGAAAATTGCAGTTAGTTTGGAAATAAAATATGATCAACTATACAAATTCTACAAAATACCACTGAAAATACATAAAGTTCAGACAAACATGTAAAATATGCTACTGGAATAAGGAAAACAAAAATGAGTTTTGTTCTCTTCACAAGGAGGAACCTTTAATGGAAACATAACCTACATATAGATATCCCTACGTAGCATTCTAAACCTGCAGAATCTTAGTATATTGTCATTATATCCATGCAGTGCATGCACCATCCATGCCATCAAATATTCTTAGAAAAGGCCAGCAAAAGCATCACAAATTGATCGAGAAAGTGCAGCGTAAAATACCTAATATGACAGTTGTGGATGATAATTCTTTTGTAAACTTCATCAGCCTGGCAGAATCGGTGGCTCTTGCACCCAAAGGAGGCTTCTGGACCACTTGGATTGAGTTCTCTGAATTTGAGGTAGATAACTTCACCTTATTAGCAGATGAACTGCTGTTTGCAACGCTTCTATTTTGATTTTCATCCTAAATATCAGACATAAAACAAGAAGTTTGATTTAATTATCAAAATCTTAAACTGTTCTAGATGCATAATGTAACAGAGGAAAATCGTCAACTATACCTCAGTATCACCATCCGTTTCTTCCTTATAACTCGTATCATTATGTGAGAAACTCATGTTACTACTAGGAGAATGCAAAGTTGATTCATTCAATGAGTTTGATCTCCTTGTTATCAATATTTTACCAGGAAAACTACGACCCTTGAGGAGCCTGGAAAGCATTATAGGAATTCAGAAATTTTATTTTTCAAAATTCGTTCCGAGGGGAACATGAAACAAATGAAAGTAGAACATTTATCAGCAGGGGGTCCAGTATCATATACAAGATGCAAATATGATAGCAAAAAAAATATAAATAGCAAGAAATTCAAGCGACAATTTGAATGATAGGTACCATGAAGTAGATTAAACCTTCCATATATTGTTAGGATCAGAGAGGAAAACAAAAATAACTGATTTATCAGTATTGACCAATTAATAGGGTTTAGTCCTTTGAGGATTGACTTTCAGAAGACAATAGCAATGAGGGCAAGAATCCTCAACAACTACAAATTTATATCATAGAAACGGCAGTAAATAAGCAGAAAATCAGCAATATATATGCCTGCAATTTTTGTTTCCGATTACACAAATTAGGAAACTTTCGAACGTTAGATTTCCAAAAAAGACAAGAAAGACTCCAACTTTGCGACCAAATAATACACACAATTTTAGAAATCAAGAAATGAAAACTTCAGACTGATCACACAGAGTGTGAAGTCCAATTCAAGCTGTCCCTTGATGAATTTTTAAACTAATTAACATATGGGCATTCAAATCTGATACCGAAAACATCTAAACTTAAAATTAAGAAAAGTAGAATCCCACCAATATTTAATGAATAAAAAAATACAATTCTTGTAACCTATTAATTGCAGAGTTGTGGTGGATCTATTAATGATGCAAAGTTTCATAAAAATGCATACCCTTGAACACTGCGAAGAGTTTGATTGAATCTTGAATCAATACTAGCAGAAGGTGGAGAAGGAGAAGCCTCTTTTCTTGGATCCTCTTCTCCGCTGCTGTTGCTCCTCATGTTTCTTGATTTTCTTTCTGTGTGTCACATTCTGCAAATTGCCATAAAAATATTTTGATTTTAATAACAAAATAATCTTAATCGTTGCAAATATATTTTGTTCCTTAATATTTAAAAACTGCAAAATTAAAGGAAAGAAATTTGAGAAACCTGAAAGGAGTGCAGAAATAATCAACCATAGATGCAGGTCACGCTTGAGTCTGAAACAATCTTTTTTCCACAGAGGTCTAACCCCACCCCAAACTGTCAACCCATCCGGAATATTTTTTTTTTTCTTTTTTTTTTCAGACATCCCGACATTTTTTTTTTTTTTTTAAGGAAAAAGTGTCATATATTAATTAATTTATTAAAATTAAACTTTTTATTAGTATTAATTGAGGTGCTTCAAAATTAAAAATCATCTTGTTTTATAAATTAGCCAAAAATTGAATCGAAATGGTTTATGGGCCAGATTGATTGGACTGACAGGTATCGTCAAGTTTAAAAATGATGCAATTATATATTGGGCTATCCTGCAATGCTTCACTTCAAACTTGGCCCAAAACATTTTTTCCCCTTCTATTGCTGGGCTAACTTGGGCCGATCCAATTGTCTATTTTCTTATATAAAGTAGAATTTATTGGTATTTTTCCATATAAATAAAACTTCCTCCTTCTAGCCAAAAAAAAAACACTGGTATTTTTCCTTTTATTACTTTTCAACTAATGATTTAAACTAGTAACCAACATTTCTTGGTTTAAATAGAAGTAGTTTGGTTCTCATATGCAACGTCTCGAGTTTGAATCTTATCTATAAAGAGACAAGTGTAACTAACGGGGGTTGGTTCTAGGGGTAAACAGTTTGATTCCGCTTAAGCGGGTCTCGAGTTCGAGACCCTGTGAATGCAGAAAATCCCCGCTGGGAGACTCCCCCACCATAGCCAGGTGCGCGATCCGGATGTAGTCGGGGCAAAGCTTCGGTGAACCGGGTGGGCAACCAAAAAAAAAAAAAAAGATAGGTGTAAGGAGATTTTCCCAAATGCAATTCGATGCAACTAGATTCGATTGATTCCGATTTAGTTAATGTCTAAAGTAGTTACTGAATATGAAAAAATTATCAAAATATATATATTTATACTAGTATTTATTAATAATTTTTTATAAAATAAAAAAAAATTAATCTTTTAAATTACAAGACATAAATTTTTTATATAAAGGTGTAAAAGCTTGTTTGGAGGTAATATATACTCACAAATTTTATATATATACTTTGTAAGAATGAGAGAATATAATACTATTGAAAGCAAATAGTAGTATTCTAGAAGAGGCATGATGCCCTATATATGTAGTTAGATAAAATGGTGTAATTGCTTTTACTTGAAACTAGTAGAAACCAAGGAATGTCATTATATATACACATAAATTATTTCCTTTTTTTTTTTTTTTTTTTTTTTTGAAAACCTTCAATGAGTGTAAAAATCACTAACCATCATATTCAAATACAATAATGGTAACATCAAACACCACAAATATTATATATATATATATATATATATATATACACCAATACCCATAATAACTAACATTATTTTATAATTACGGGTTGTGATATAATAGTTGTTCACCTTATCTTTTAATTATGAGAGAATTTTGAATCTGATCTATAAAAATGATACATATTTTATAGTCGTCTATAGAAAAACAAATACGATTAGACTAGATTTTATTTTTTTTATTTTTTTTAAAAAAACTAATATTATTTTATATATATATATATATATATACACATAAGTAGTTCCATAATGTGTGTGTAAAAAAAGATTAAAAAAACCAACAATACAAGCAATGATGTAAAACCAGACTTCAAGTACCTAATTGATGTTCACCATAATAGTAGCATAACAGCCTTAAAAGGGAAATGATACCAAGTGGAAAATTTATATATAACTTCTAAAGTTAAAAAAAAAAAATGGTCAATCATGAAACCTAAGAAAAGGAAAAAGAAAAAGATCTTATAAAACCCTTTTGAATACAAGTGGAGTCTGAGTAAATTTATAATGGATGCAGAAGTAGTGATTTCTGGTGGATTCTTCTTCCTTTGATTGATTACTGAGAGCGCCCATACACACACATTTATATACATACATATATATATATATATATATATATATATATTGTAAAGAATTTTTACATGATAGTGGTGAGAATGATGATATTTCTCTGGCAAACGTGTAGTATGGAGGAGAGTAAAGATATGATCATTGTTGAAACCCCAAGAATATTTCTTTCTTTTTGCCATTATAAAGTATTTGCAGATCATCATATATATAGTTATTTAATTACCACCGTAAAATGGCAGTAACTATATACATATATATATATATTTTTTTTTTTTGATACATGGGGAGGGGTTGGTGTCGAACCCTTGAAGGGGGTTGGGGGGAAGGCCTTCCGCCGTTCCGCCATCCAACCCTCGAAATAAATATATATATATATATATATATATATATATATATATTATAGATATCAATCAAAAGATACATTACACAAAAAGATACAAAATTAATGGTTTATGAATCGATCAACAATTGAAAAAGATGGTTCAATTTATTATTCGACCATTTCTATCTTTATTTTGTCTTTAGTTTAGTACTCTTCCTCCCTAATTTCTTTACTCTAAATT
Organism: Cynanchum wilfordii; assembly: GCA_025388415.1. Lineage (NCBI taxonomy): Eukaryota > Viridiplantae > Streptophyta > Magnoliopsida > Gentianales > Apocynaceae > Cynanchum > Cynanchum wilfordii. The sequence goes on along the minus strand of JAHSUH010001291.1, from coordinate 316,916 downwards.
TATGCTATTTTACAGACAAATCTTTTGTCTTTGTCCACACACATTCACTTAGAGCTAGAACATTGAACTTGGTCTTCTTCTTCTCCTTCACACACACACACATATATATATCACCATACTTTTATGATTGTGCTTTGTAATTATAGTCCGACAACATCCAAGGTTAATTACTCGATAGTTTTCTTATTACATTGTAAAAGATATATATATCTTGAACTAACTATGAGTACTTTGACTCATTCTTACATATTATTACACATTCACATTAATTTTTGATGTGATATATTTTAACAATTCAAGAAGGAAAAATAATGACTCTATAATATAAAAATCAATATTTTTAGTTCAAAATAGACTATATATTAGAAAAAGATCAAAGATATTAAAATGTAAGAAATGTAGAATTTTATTATTTTTTATGTAAAATAAATAAATAAACTTTAATTACTATATGTTGTTTGCTTGCATGTTGCATGCACATTCATTATATGTGGTGTGTGGTTGTGCATGTGTGAAGACTTTTGACAACGTTTTCCCAATCAAAAAACAATTACAACACATTAACAATGTTATAAAAAACCATAGCCTTTCCAAAAAGTTTATAATGTTTGCTTTACACATACTATATATATATATATATATATATATATATATATATATATATATAAAAGAATGCCCTTAGGATCAATTAATTAGGTGTTACATATCCCTCTATGTCTCTTCTTTAGTGATCCATAAGAAAATTTTATAGTTGCATTTGGGTTATAGAAATCATGGCCGACCAAGCATCATCATTAAGTAGGCAACAACATTTTCCTCCTAAAGTACCAATCCGCTCTACCTTTGATATAAGTGGGGGGGAATATACATAATTATGAACTTATATATATAGGTGGAAAGCTTTCTTACTTACTTACATATACATACATACATACATATATATATATATATATATGTATATACACACACATATTTTCTCCAACCAAATGATGGGAGACAAGAAAGCATTTTGTGAAACTTGAAAAGAGGTTTCTTAGGGTTTTAAGAAATTGGTATAGTGGGGTATTTGTGTCATGAACCAAATGGATGAAGAAAAATAAAGGGATAAAACTAAAAATGAGGGATTTCAAGATTTAGTGCCTCTTTAAAGTCATGTGGGTTTTAGGTGGATGGATCATTTTTCCCTAAAGATGACCATTTTTTATAATGCGATGCCAAACTTTAGAAAGACTAATTGGCTCTCTTTGTCTATAACACTCCCACTACACTAATTAAAGTCTTTATTTTTGAATAATATTAAATTAGGATATCCAAATTAATAGATGTGATTAATATCAATTACTAGTAATAATAGGTTCTGATTATTATTAATTATCGATAATGATAGTTTATACCAAGAAAATATCATTTTTTTTTCTTTTTTCATGTTAATTTCCATTTTTATTTAAGAATTATATACATGTATTTATATATGCATGTAAGGTTGCTATCTTTCCAGCTGAGATTTCTGACCTTTTAGGTTGCTAAGGGAGCCACACACACACACAAAATAATAATAATAATAATAAAGATGCAATGAGAAATGGGAGTACTATTAATTATTGATACTATATCTTTTATTTTAGTGAAAATAAATAAATAAAAAATTAATTGAGATAATCGAGACTTAAGTATATATGATAATTGAAGTTCCTCTTCCGACCTAATGGTTTATGAGTCTCTCCTTCAACCAAAAAGTTGAAAGTTCGAATCTCTCATGGTCATTGGTCTAGGAGTTTCTCTCTTACCTCCTCTCTTGTCAAAAGGTTAAGGGTCTAAACTTCAGTTCGAGATATATTCGTAAGTGCAGGTATACCCACACTATTGGGCTTTTTTGGATGGATTAGTTTGGACCAAGAGGACCTAGAATACCAACGTAAAAAAAAAAAGTATATATGATAACTAAGTCTAAGATATAATGATTAGGGGCAGAAGAAACATTAATTAGTGCTAATTAAGAAATTAGGAAAAATGCAATAATAATAATAATAATTTATATTCTTTCTCTATATATATACCCTTTAATTATTTGGAGTGGGTTGAGCTGAAAATTGGAATCATGTTATGGAAAAAGCAGACAAAATAAAAAGGTCAAAAAAGGTATAAAATGATATATGCCCTAACTAGACTAACTTTGGTCTATAGGTTTGGAACTTTCCATAAAAAATTTCCTTTCTATCTTCACTTTTTTCTTCCATTTTTAACCCTCTTTATTCTTCCCCTTATTGCTATAAACCAATAATCATATATAGATTTCTATGTATATATATATATACATATATAATGCCCTTATCATTCATATCATACATGATATATGTTGGAATAATCTTATATCTAGTCATTCTACTAATTCTTGCCTTCAATTTATGTACATATCTATATATATACATATAATTTGTATATATTTTGAAGCTACACTAATTTTTTCTTTTTTTTGTATTTTGTATATGATATGTGAAATAAATAATTAAATTATTAATTGAAAAGTTATAAAAGAATAACGAAATTTCGTTGAAAGGAGAAACTACTTAATTAATTAACTAATTATTCTCATTAAGACTTTCAAATATATAATGTATGGCTAATCATGGACCGTACAATGAAGGTACAATTTTTTAAATAAATTCAATGTTAAAAAAAAAATAACTCAGTTCAAGTCAACATATATATATATAATTATATATAATTTCTTTTTTGTAATTAATTATATAATAAAATTATTAGCGGCTTGATAAACCGCCACCACATTATATGTTGGCAGACCATCAATTTTTTTTTAAAAAAAAGCTATAATTCAACTCAAGCAATTAATTAGCTTTCCACTGTGACTTATTATTTTTCAAAATATTTAATTATTTTTCCCATTTTATTAAGTGAGATTAATTTGAGAGAGAGAGAAATTAATTAATTAAAAGAAAAGAAATGAAGAGACAAGTAGAAAAGGAGAGCATGCGTGCAGTCCCCTTAGATTAGGGAATGAGCATGTGATTTTTGTACGTGCAACTTCTCTTTTGTCTCTTTCCTTTCTATAATCATACACGTGCGTCCCTCTTTTCCTCTTCATATATATATAGTATTCATCTATATATATATATATATATATATATATATATATATATATATATATATATATATATATATATATATATATATATATATTTTTTTTTTTCAAAGTCAATATAACAATTAACTTTTAATTTTTAGAAATATTGAATTCGAAATATATTTATATATATATTAGTAAACTTAACATAAAATAATTATTTTAATAATTTTATCTATGATCACGAAATGTTATATATGTTAATAAGTTTGATTGAAATTCTTTTTTAAAAGTATTCTAAATTTAATATATATATATATATTATTGTACTCACCAAGCTAATTAATACTCCCAACATGACATGGTTAATTACATTTATTGCTTTGTTTCTTATATTAGTACCATTATCCTAAGATATAATATATATATATATATATATATATATATATTTAATGTGTGATGATATTTATATTCCAATTTTATTTAAGCCGACAATTTCTTTTGGAGTATAAATATTGATTTTTTTACTAAAAGAAATATATATATATAATACCTCAACTAAAGAAAGTAACCATCTCCTAAGCCACGTTAAAAATTGATACGATAATTATTATGTTTGTATAAGTTAAAAAAATAATGATGTGAAGTAATAAAATATTTATTTACTTATTTAATCTTTTTTTTTTAAAAAAAAAAAATCATGCATGTATAGATGGATTATTAGCAAACAATAATGTTCCATGGTCCAACTTTGACTACTAAAATTCCAAGAATTGAACCAATAATATATATATATATATATATATATATATATATATATTCATAAATTTTGAAATAATTTTAAGGAATATTATTTATTTATTTATTTAAAGGATGAAAATCCAAGAAAATTGATTGATTGGGAAGCATCCAAAATCAATTTAAGAAAATGATTGAATGTTGCTCCCAAATTGTTAAACGAAATACTACAAATGCACATGGCTTCTCTCACCACCAAACAACTCTTCTTCCCTATTTTTTTTTTTTTTTTTAAATTTCAACTAATAATTAATTTCTTTGTTTTATTTTCTTTATTATTATTTTTTTCGTGAAGTCATCGGGATTCCGACTAAGTCGATTTCCACAACCCGTCGAATTTAACTCTTACTCAAAGAAAAATCTCACTTTGACTCTTACATGACGTTCATATAATAAGTATTGAATTTTCTATTTCGTGTAATATTTATAGTACATTTTCTCATCATTTTAAGCAAAAAGCTTAATGAATTATTATGTAACCAGTTAAGGAATAATTCTACGAATTTTATTTATAGATAAAGAACAAAACCAATTGGAATAAAATAACATGTCACCAAATACCAAAAGAAAAACAGAAAAAGACACTTTTACCCTAAAAAAAACAAACTTGAAAGCATCAATTGCATATAGTCCGAACAAATTTTCCAACTCCCCACTTCCCCCTCTCTCCCCCCCTCTCAACAAACCCACTCTACTTACTATATATATATATCTTATCTATTCTGAAAACATGCAGTGTCATTCTTAACTTCTCTCTCCTTCCCAAATACCAAAAATGGATAACAGTAGCAACAGTAATACGTGGCCGGAGCCGGAGCTAGAGATGGAGCTAGAAAACCTTAGGGCAATCAAAGTACTAGGTAAAGGAGCCATGGGAACAGTCTTGCTCGTTCACGACAAATCGATTGATCCCACTGCCCAATCCCCTTTCGCCCTTAAAGTCGTAGATAAACCTTCATTGTCTGTTAAATATTCCGATGCCGACCACCGCGCTCGCCGGGAAATCTCCATTCTCAACCGCCTAAGATGTCAACAATCTCCATTCCTTCCTTACCTTCTCGGAGTTTCCGATTCCGAAGATTATCTTTGTTGGGCCACCGCTTTCTGCCCAGGCGGTGACTTGAATCGGCTCCGTTACCAGCAGTTCGACCGCGTATTTTCTCCTTCGGTTATCCGTTTTTACTTGGCGGAGATTGTCTGCGCTCTCGATAAACTTCACGCTATGGGAATTGCTTATAGAGATTTGAAGCCTGAAAATATCTTAATTCAACTTTCCGGCCATATAACGCTCACCGATTTTGATCTTTCTCGTGTCTTCTCATCACCTAAAAAGATTCAAACCCCGGTTTTCAGTTCCGAACCCGATCAAGAAATGGAACCGCCGGTGAATCGTCGTCGTCTCCGGAAACAAAATCGCCATCCTAGTCTCACGCGCCTTGTCACCTTCAATATTACAAATACTAAGAAGGAAAAAAATTTAGGAAACGACGTCGTCAAGGGGTTATTAAAGAAAGCGAAGAGCGCGAGAGTTTCTCCTACTGTCAGTAGACGAAACCTTAATCTCTCAAATGAACGTTCGAATTCGTTTGTCGGCACGGAAGAGTACGTGGCGCCGGAAGTCATACGTGGCGACGGACATGAATTCGCCGTTGACTGGTGGGCTTTAGGAGTTCTTTGCTACGAAATGCTGTACGGAACCACACCTTTTCGCGGGAAAAACCGGAAGGAAACATTTCGGAGAATACTAATGATGGAACCGGAGTTCACCGGAAAACCAAACGCATTGACGGACCTGATCCAGAAGTTGCTGGCGAAAGATCCGACGCGGCGGTTGGGGTACATGAGGGGCGCGTGTGAGATTAAAGAACACGAGTTCTTCAAGGGTTTGAAGTGGGATATGTTAACTGACGTTTTAAGACCGCCGTTTTTACCGTCAAGAGACGAGACGGAGGAGTTAATAAGCAACGGCACTGGAATTGATATAAGAGATTATTTTCAGAAGCTCAATCCTCCGCCATCACCGTTACAGTCACCGTCATGGAATGACGATCATACTAACGTTTCATTAACGGAGTTCTAAGTCTGACAGACCACACGTGTAAAGAATTTATTAGATATTTGTGTACATAAAATAAGTTCTGGGACGAGAAAGATGCCGTTAATCGAGATTTACATATATTATATATTATACGACAATTATGACTATACATATACATATAATTGTAGTTTTACAAATTTATACACGCATTTGAGGCGGCGCGTGTTACATGAAAAGGAATATTATTGTTATTTACAGTTGTAGAGAATAATAATAAATAAATAAAAAAGAAGCATTTTTGGATTCTTAGAATGAAATTCAAACAATGGAGGATGGAACAAACATAATTGGGATTTTCTTTTTCTCCATGTAAAAGAAAAGAAAGGTATTTTTGCCTTTTTCTTTTCTTTGAGTCATTAGTAATTGTTGTAGACATCTATTTTAAGTAATTCTTTACTTTTTTTAAAAAAGAAGAAAGAAATTTATTTATTGTATCACTATGGTGTAAAATAGAAAGTAATATTTGATTTTAAAGAAATTATTCTATTATTTATACATACTTATTAACCTCCAATTTTTAAAATAAAACAATAAAATTTTAGAAATAAATATACTTCAAAATAAAACAAATAAAATAACATAATTTATAAAAGTCAATTTTGAAAATAAAGAAAAATATATATATATATATTATATATATATATATATTATATATATATATATTATATATATATATAAAAGTTGTAAAAGTGAAGTTTTTCTTCTAGCCTAACTCTACCTCAACCAAAAAGTTGAGAGTTCGCCCAGGGGTTTCACAGTTTAAGATATATTCGTAAGTGTGGATATACTCGTATTATTAAATCTTCCCGAGTGGATTAGTTTAGGCCAGAATGATTTGAGATACCACCTAAAAAGTAAAAGTGTACAGGGGTGCAGATGTGATATGGGAAATCAAATCTGTCAAAGATCGATAATTAATAGTAATTAAAATTAATCAAAATGTTAATCACTTGCTTTAGTTTTTATATGTAGAGTTGTAGACTCCTATTACTAGCTTCTATATTAGGGTTTAATTATTAATTATTAAACCCTAATATGTATTAATTATCAAACTCTAATCTTAATACTATTAAATTAATAATATGTTTAGTGGGATCTTTTAATTAATACTATTAAACCCTAATCAACCCTAATAGTATTAATTATCTTCTTTAAATTAATAATATGTTTTAATTTTATTTTTTTTTGCTTAAAAGTTGTGAGATGCATGATTACTTAGACAAAATGTTCTGAAATCACGGGACTGAATTTGATGGCATTAGCCTAACTTCAAACTCCCCATCTTTACATTACAATATTTATTTTCAATTTTCAAGTCATACACTATAATATAATATTTTATTACATTTTTTTTTTTAAAAAAATAATAATAATTATAATATATTCGATTTTTCTTATTTTTTTAATTGTTCATTGGATTGTGGTATTTTTTTTGGAAGAAAAAGTTTGATGACTTTGGTTGAAAGTATTTTTGCTACTTACCTTTTACGGCAAAGTGGATTTTAAAGGACCGACTTTGGACTAAGTTTGTCCCATATCATCATCATCATTTCCCCTCCAAAAAAAAAAAAAAATGTTTTTCTTCATTATTTTCAATTTATACTTGAGAGGAAAACAAAGAAACAAATTAATTGAAGGAAGAAAAAAAAAAGGATGATTAATTTAAATTTAATCAAGAAAAAACAAACGATGTAGTTTAAAGACAAAAATAAATACAAACGTTGTTTGGATTTGTCGGCTTAATTTAGGATTACCATGTTGGATGCTCTCGTCTCGTGACTCAAAATATTTTGGTCCCATTCACACTCATTCATTGCAAGAAAACCACGAAAAAAAAAAAAAAAAAGTGTCAAGATTTTGGCTTTAATTCACAGTTGTGTTTGATTTGCTTAGCTAGTCAGCTTATCAGTTGAGTGAAAGGATCCTCTCTCTCTCTCTCACTCTTTCTCTTTATCTCTCCTTCTGTGAAAAACAGCAAACTTCATCAGTGGACCTAACTATGCCCTCTCTTCACTCCTCATCAAAGGACCCTTTCAAAAGGGGGAAAAAAAAAAAACACTAATGTTTCATCACCATCACTTCACTGCAGATTTGTTTCTTGTTTGGGGCTTATTAGAGAGAGAGAAACAGTGTGTCCCATGTGAGTTTTAATTGTCAAAATTTTGGATTGTCTAACAATACAAATGTAATACATAATCTGACTCATCTTCAAAAAAAGACAATTACTCTATGAATTATGCTTACAGATTATGATTCTTATACGAAAATAGACACTACTCTAACATAGTATTCATGATGAGTCAAATAAAAAAGTTTACTTAACATCCACAAGACGTTTACTATTTGTGTATCAAGCCAAGGCTTTTGCCAAAATTTGCAATTTGTAAAGTTCATTGGAATGATAGAGAAGTTGCAGCCACATGAAAACTACCATATTCCTTCAAGATCAACCACCACTTCCTCCACTTCCTCCTCCCCCTCCCCCCCAATAATTTCTCTTGAGTTCCACTGTTCCAGAGTTGAAATACAAGGAAAGCTCAGAAGAAAAGTTTAAAAAGGATTCCTGGTCTCCATGTCTTTTACAGCAGCCCTCCAGAAAAAAATGAAAAATGAAAGGAATAATGCTATGCAGAATGTTAAGGGATGGGGGAGGAGGGAAGAAGAAAAGCTATATCTAGGATTTAAGCTTAAATTTATGATTATTACTTTTATATGGAACAATCCAATCTTCCACTCAGAAGTTTTTTCTTGTTTGAACCTATATTTATTAGAATCTCTCCCTTCTTTCAGATAGCCATCACAAACATAAGAATATAAAGTATCAACAACTCCTTGATCCAAGCAACAAGAAGCTTATGAAGCAAATTTTCAAGTTCAAACTTCAACTATCACATATATATATATAGATTATTTCACAAACCCATGTATTTTCAACAAGAATTCTGAATGAAGTCAGGGGCACTAGTTTCTCAGTAGGCTATTAGAAGAGAACCAAGCACAGGACCAAAACCATATAGGCAATGGTAAAATCAAGTTTAAAATGATTTTCCAACATGGACAAGGAAAAGTAAGACTCAAACCTCAGCGAAGTCCAAATATTTCTTCAGGAGGATCATAAATATGTCTATCTGGGAAAATTTCTTCAAAGTCTTGCTTGACTCTGTTCCTCAAAAGAGGATGTGGCAGAAGTCCCTTCAATAAGACCCTAAAAGGCAATTCTTCTGGTGGTTCTGGAGACTTCTTCATGTCCTCATAAATGTTCATTGCATCACCAGGTGAGCCATACCTCAAGAAACCTCGAATAACTTCTGTATATGTCTGAGAATCAGGAAACAAATTCTCCTTTCTCATCATTTCCCATAATTCTGTTGCTTCTTCCATCTTTCTGCTTCTAGACAATGAAATAATCAAGTCTTTATACAGGAAAACATCGGATTTGTACCATTCTTGCTTCTGAATAATCTTGAATATCTGCAAGTATCAAGAATCGAATTTATAAGTAATATAGGCTTCACCATTTACTTGTAGGCTTAAATAAGTAGTGATTGTTTGTTGAGGAATACTGAAATTGGATAGATCAGAAACAGAACAAATGTAAATCAGTACAAATTCACCAAATACAAAATTCCTTTTTGTTGATACAAAACTCCATCAGCTAGTGGAAATATTAAATAGGCTTTTGGATTCTTTTCCAGCTTACTTTTCAGCCATTAAGGATGTTCCTTAACACTAATCCTCACAACAATATCAAGAGAAGTTGAATTAACTTGTACTACTTGCGCATACTTTAAAATGCACAAACCAACTGAACTATCATAAATGATCATAAGAACTCTTCCAGATGACAAACTAATCCGCCAAGTTACAAAATTAATAGCTAAATCTTTAATGTAAAAATCAAATGGCTTTACAGAAATGCATATGATATAGTTCTCAAAACAACATGTTTTATCAAAAGTCAGGTACTATAACAAATCAAACAAGATTAATACATAACAAATTATATTAAAGTAATCACATTTTGGAATTAAAAAACTGAAGTAAAGAATTGATAATTCACCTTAACAGCAAGAGAAACCTCTTCCTGGCGTTCAAGTTCAGTAAGAACAGTAATCATATCCATCTTCAGAAGCCTGAGGACGTGGGTTTTGATGAACTTTTCAAGCTTCTCCTCATCGTTTTTAAATCTCTTTAATCCCATTATCACATACAACGCCTCTTTGCCTATCAGTTTCTTTCCTCTCCAGAGAGGCCCTCTTGGCCTGCCGTCATGGAACGTCCGCATGAGAGGCATAACAAAAACATGACGAGGAGGCTGAGCCTGGGACCACCGCAGTTTCTGTGGAGTGAAAGGAAGAGAAAGTGTAGATAGTCTAGGGAGAAACTGGGGAAATAGTGGTGAGTATATTCTTGTTCTTGAAATTATGGTTCCAATCGCAAATTTTGAGAAAGACATCGTTGAGAATGGTGGTCTGACCGAGGAACTCAGAAGATTCTGTTCCAGTTCCACCAGCCAAGGTGGTGGAAGGAGGAGAGAGCGCGCTCAGGGCCGGCGGTCGGCGAGGAGACTGGTAGCGGAGGAGTCAGGGGTATCGAGGGGAAAATGGATAAATGTGAAATAATTGACTATTTACCCATAGAGTCCCTAAATGTTTCAAAATTATTTCCCTACCCCCGGATAAATTTGTCATTTACAAATTATATATCATAAACCCTCTCAAAAAGCCTTCTAAAGCTGGGCAACCGCCGTTAAACCCACCTTTTCTTCTCAACCTCCATAGCGCAAAAAAAAAAAAAAAACCCAAAGATACTGCAAGAAGACGTTCTTCTTCTTCCGCAAATGCTCGTACTCTTCGAAACTCCGGCGGGCTTTGCCCTTTTTAAAGTGCTGGATGAAGGGAAGCTCTCCAAAGTCGAGGTGCTTTTGGCAGTTACTTGAAGTTGCATGCCTCCTCGTGTAGAATTTTTTTTGTTTTTATTTTTTTTTAATTTCTTTTTATTTTGTGTTGTTGATGGTGGTTATTTTGCATTACAGGACTTGGGGAAGGAGTTCTTGACTGCAGACTCTGCAAGAAAGGTACTTTTCAGGCCGTTACTTTGTTGGAAATTTCTCTTCTTCTTTTTCCAATTTATAGTTATTTTAGATTATGAATGTATAGAGATTTTTTCGCTAGTTGATGTATATGTTTGAAAGTTATCTTATTATTGGTCTAATTCACAATTGGCTCCGTGTTAAATATTAGGTGGTGAAGTTGAAAGGTTTTGCAAAGTTTGAAAATACTTCCGAAGCTTTATCAGCAGCCACTTTATTGATTGATAGCAAGCCTAGCAAAGGCCTTCGCAAATTTTTGCGTACCCATTGTGATGGTGAAACTCTTGGTGTAGCTGATTCAAAACTAGGAAATGCAATCAAGGAGAAACTGGTTAGCTAATTGATCCAATTTTATGTGGATATATATTTCCATGTGTAATAAGTATTCATTGATTTTGCCTCGATTTAATTTAAGTTAATGATTTTGTCTTCAGCAAATTGATTGCCTTCACAACAATGCTGTGATGGAGCTAATGAGAGGTGTCAGAAGTCAGCTGTCTGAACTTATATCTGGTCTTGCTGCACAAGATTTAGCTCCCATGAGCTTGGGGCTATCCCATAGCCTTTCTAGATACAAGCTCAAATTCAGCCCTGATAAGGTAAGTTGCTATCTATTTTTCCATTTATGCATTGCTATAAATATTCTTTGTTGAAAATTTTCTTTTCCAAGGGTGCTGCACACCAGCTCATTGTCATAGGCTTATAATCATGTGATGCTCTTTATTCTAATTAGTCTGCCTGTGATTAAGTAAGCTCGAAAGAACAACACATTGATTACACAAAGGTATATGTACTCACTCTCATACATGTGCACATTTCATCACACTCCCAGGTTGAATAACGAAAGGAAAATTTTGTTGTCATTATACTTCCTATTGAATACTTGAATGCTTGGTTTTGCTGTTTATTAGTGATGTCCACCTTCTTCAGCTAATTAAAATAGGAGATGGGTTTACTTCTTATTACATTGATGGTAATGTCCTTTGTGTCTTGATATGTTTATAGGAAACTGCTAAATTTATTTTACTCTGCCTTGGATATATTAGGTAGACACAATGATCATTCAGGCTATTGGCCTTTTGGATGACATTGATAAAGAACTGAACACTTATGCGATGAGAGTGCGAGAATGGTATGGTTGGCATTTTCCTGAGCTTGCGAAGATTGTACAAGACAATATCCTCTATGCCAAGACTGTGAAGTTGATGGGTGATCGTTCAAATGCTATGAAGCTTGATTTCTCTGAGGTAGATATTTCTTCCTACATGTTTTTCCTTTATTTTGGGGAGTTAGTATTGATGGAGGCCATTAAGAAGCTCAGTTGTTTAGCTCCTATGTAATTTAAACATTTTTGGTAGAGGCGTTATCTTTCTTTACTCCTGTGTATGGTATGTATCATGTTTGTATAAATGTCAGATACTCCCGGAAGAGGTTGAAGCAGAACTGAAAGAGGCTGCCATGATATCCATGGGGACTGAAGTTAGTGACCTTGATCATATGAACATAAAAGATCTATGCAACCAAGTTCTGTCTTTTGCAGAATATAGAGCTCAACTGTTTGACTATTTAAAGAGTAGAATGAATGCTATTGCACCAAATCTTACTGCTCTTGTTGGAGAACTTGTTGGTGCTCGCCTTATTGCCCATGGAGGCAGTTTACTCAATCTTGCAAAACAACCTGGAAGTACAGTACAAATACTAGGTGCAGAAAAAGCTCTCTTTAGGGCTCTTAAAACAAAGCATTCGACCCCCAAATATGGACTTATATACCATGCATCATTGATTGGGCAGGCAGCACCAAAGCACAAGGGTAAAATTTCAAGATCTCTTGCTGCTAAAACTGCTTTGGCCATAAGATATGATGCGCTGGGAGATAACCCAGATAACACAATGGGATTGGAGAATCGAGCTAAGGTATTTTTGGGCTATATATTATGGTCAATAGTTTAATTTTCCTCCTTATCCCTATTATGCAAGCTTTTCTTCTGTTGTTAACTTGCAGCTTGAAGCACGACTAAGGAGTTTGGAGGGCAAAGAACTTGGTCGTTCTGCTGGCTCTGCTAAAGGCAAACCAAATATAGAATTTTATGACAAGGATCGTAAGAAGGGAGTGAATGGATTGATAACTCCTGCAAAGGTCTATCACTAATTTCATCTTTCTTAAAGTTTAGTTAATGGAACCTTTTTCTGATTTTGAGTAAACTTCCCTATGCAGACTTACAATGCTTCAGCTGACTCTGTCCTTGCCCTTGCTGATGCATTAACTGCTAATAATGATGAACCTATGCAAACTGTGGAAGCAAGTGAACAAAATCCTGTGAATGGCAATGAGAAGAAAAAGAAGAAGAAAAAGAAGAGGGAGGAGGAGGCTGACAAGGAGGATACCTTTGTTGCTAATGATGTTACTGAACAACCCGTGACTGAAGATACTGGAAAGAAGGAAAAGAAGAAAAAGAAGAGGCAACTGGATGAAAATGCTGAATTGCAGAGTGGAAAAGGAAATACTGAAGCAGAATGTAAGAAGAAAAAGAAGCGAAAGCATTCTGAACCTGATGAAGTAGAAACTGAATCTCCCAGCATAAAGAAAGAGAAAAAGAAGAAAAAGAAAAGCAACGATTGAGTGTTGTGGATCTGAGCAGGAAACTCCTAGTTTAGATGTTATAGTCTTAAGATTCTTGTAAACTTCTGCCTTTTCTTTTCCCTCGTAGCATGGATACTTCAAACAATTTAGATATCCCCATTTTGCTAGGATGTAGGGGATTTTTAACACTATTTTCTGTAATGTACAACATTACAGATCTCCCAGCTGGATGTAAAACTTAGGGCATCCAGATGATCTTTGTTCTTATCTTGAGGGCAATGATGACATACTCGTCAATGGTTTATATGAGACATAAAAGCTGAAACTTTACTGTAATCTTACTTCTAGGGTTTGGGTAGTTCAAGCACATTTGATCTTTTTTCACTGTGAAACAGATAATGTCTGTTTTCTTTGATTTTAGGAGATGGTTGCTGAGTTCATGAACACAATAATGTTTTACTATATTTTAAAGCACTGATACAAAGATTGGTGATTCAGTTAGGAAACTGTCTTTGATTATCTTTGACATGTTGATTTACCAGCAGGAGAAATGTTCATCTGGATTGGTTTTTTTCAACTGGTCGGTATCCTTATGGAGTTCAGAAAATTGGAGTTTTTATGCTTGCGGCTAATAATATACTACAGGTGAGAAGTCCTCATCCTTGGTTTGAATCTTGCACTTGATGAGCAGATATGCTTTTACTTTTTTTTTATGTAGCAATATCTAATAATCTTGCATATCACGTATGATAAGACCATGATATTAAATACCTTAAGTAATGATTTTTGTCAGGTGATAAGATGGCTATTTATGTTCTTGAATTATTTTTCCCTATTTCATGAATATTAGGTTCGGTCAAAAAAATCGTGTCACTTGGGGGTTTCAAACATAGTAGTTGGTAACTGGGATTTAGAGCTTAGACCAATGGATTGGACATAAAAGCTGCAAATCTTCAATTATTTTTCATAGTTAATTCCAGCCTTTTACTCTCATTAATACACACTGTAGGAACTGAGAGAAAGTGGTGTCAAGTATTTGCTGATGCAAAATCTTTCAAAGTTAGTGCCTTATACCATGGTCATAAAGAAAAAAAAAAAAAAAAAAAAAGGGATGTCAGTGGAATGTTTACAATTATATGAAACTCTCATTAAATTTAAGTTACTGTTTTGGCATCCAATTTTTCTTTGCATCTTCTTGAGGCATATGGCTCAACTAATTATAGGTGTACTCTTGGCAGATCTTTAAAAAGACTAGAACCATTCATTCAAAAGAGCAGCTGTTTCTCTCTGGTGGGGCTAATTGCTCTAAATGCTTTTCAGGTACACTGATACTTCTCTTGTCGGAAGCTCCATTGGCACATGGGTAAGTAAATCTTGATCTCTTCTTTTCTTTCTTCTTCTCTGTCAATCTGTCATATATCTAGTTAACACAATCGTGTCAAGTTCATCTAATTGCATCGGTTTCTATAAGTTATAGACTAGACAGATCAACTTGAATTCGATCCATTTAATGATTATGTTCAACATACTTTGATCTCTATTTATAAACTTCTAATCTTGACAATTGTTTTAGTATCTGAGTTTAGGTGTTGGATCTAATATTGTTATGCCCACAAATAGCTTTATCCTTGTGAATGACTAGAGATATGCTTTCTTTTTAGGGAGAACTGTGGGGCTAGAACTTGATGCTCTTATCTTTTCTGACATTTGGTTTATCATCTGTAACTTTCTGTGACCCCTCTTTCTTTCCCACACCATGACTTTACTACGAAGCTCCTCATATACATATGTATATATATATATATATATATATATCATTTGGTTTTCTTTTTCACTTGGAAATTGATTGTTTAACAAAATGCTAATTAAAAGTTATTTTTCTTTGTTAATTTCTTGGGGGAACTGAGTGATAAGTTAGTTATATGTCGGTAAGCCTTATTATTGACATTGCAATATTAGCATACCATGAATAGTTGCCAAATAAGGCTGATTATGACAAATAATAAATACTACAGTAGCCATGAAAATCAGGAACCCCCACATCAAATAAACAAAATCCATGCACGAAAATAACATAAAAGATTTTTTTTTTTTTTTAAATCGAAAGGAAACTTCACTTTCATGGACAAATTCTTTCATTAATATACATTTTATTTATTTTTTCTGAATCTAAAGAGCTTCACGTGTATTGTCTGTCTGCCTTGCCAATGGTGAATATGCATCTAGTTTAGAGGTATTATTAATGAATAAGAACAACTGTAACATATCTGGATGGCATTCTTGTGCTACTATTTATTAACAGGAATGACCCATTGATCACTAAAAGGTTTTTGGTTCGAGAGAAATGAGTGTTAAAAGAGAATTTTGATTCAAAGTGATTATCGAATATTAAAAATTAAACAAAAATAATAATAAGTTTGGTGGTGTTCGTGAAATTCTGGAGATAGTAGTGATGGCTCCACAGTCCTCAGGACATCGTAGATAGACATATTATCGGTTCCACCGTCATTTTCAAACAGTATTCACGATATGGCTCAACTTTCGATTATTATTATTTTTTATTTTTTGTTATATAAATAAATTAAAATATTTTTTTTCAATTTTTTTTTTGATATAAATTAATATGAAAAATATATATGTAATAGATGAAATTTGTATAATATTATATATAAACGAAATCTCCTATTATATTTTTATTACTTAATTTAAATCTAATTTATTGTCATATATATATAATACACTTTAGTTACTAATGTAATATTATGACACATGCAATAATACAACTCGTATTAATTAATAAACTCAAAAAAAAAAAAAAAGAAAACCCCTTAAATTAACATAGTTTATTTAGCAGCTAGTTTCTAGCAAGCTTTGAGTGGCTTTCCACAGAGACAATCGTTGTAAACGAAAGATGAAGCTTCTAGATGATCGAACGGCGAACCCACCGGAATCTGTCCACACAGGTGGTTATGGCTAACGTCAAAGTGTCCAACGTAAGATGCAGAGACTATAGACTTCGGAATGCTTCCTCTCAGCTTATTGTAGGAGAGATCTATTACCATAAAATACGACCTCGTTCCGAACGCATCTGGAATGTTACCTTCCAGTGCATTCCTGCTCAAATTCAAAGTTCCGATTCGCGATGTGAACAGAGTCGCCGGAATGGGACCGGAAAGTTGGTTCCCGTCGAGATTTAGCGTTGCTAGAACTGCCATTTTTCCCAGTGACGGCGGAATGGTACCCGAAATTTGATTCAGAGATAAATCTAAATCCGAAAGGCGGTAAATGTAGGAAATGGAATTCGGAATAGCGCCGCAGAATCTGTTCCTGCTCATTAAAGCTCGGCTAAGCATTCTCAATTTCCCGAAGTTTCTCGGAATTGAGCCTCTAATCAGATTGTTTCTCAGATCTAAATGCATTAATGAAGATAAGTTCGTTAAAGACCTCGGTAATCTACCGGAAATCATATTATCAGCTACGTTCAGAACCGTGAGTCTACTCAACCGTCCGATGTCGATCGGAAGTTCGCCGGAGAGCTTGTTTCCGATCAAGTCGATGATACGGAGAAAGGGTAACGAAGTAATGCAAGACGGAATTGTACCGGTAATGCCCTTCCAATCGGCTATGGTTAAGCTGGAAAGTCTCTCTAACTTACATATCTCCGGCGAGATTGTTCCTGTCATGTAACCCGTCCGGTGTGATTTTTCGAAAATCGGGTCTTCCGATTCTCCACGTAGGTTGATGTCCGCGACTCGGTGAGTCTCCGGGTCACAACTCACTCCATACCAGTTATGGCAACAATCGTTACCCGTCCAGGAATTGAAAATGCCCAAATGCGGTTCGTGTAAGGCTGCTTTGAAAGCTAACAAAGCTGCCTTGTCTGAAGGTGGACATGAATTAACGCAAGAAAACATGACGCTAAGAAATACAAACGTCGTAATGCACATGAATAAGGAAGAACATGAAGAAGAAGAAGCCATCGCACCGAGTTTCTCTCTCTTTAAAACTCAGTGAGTTATTAACTGAATTTTATTTCTCTCTCTCTTTATTGAAGGAAGCTTGCATGTGGAGTTGGGAGGTATTCTCTATAGTACTGCTTTTTTTTCTTTTCTTTTGTTTGTCATGCATGCTGGAGAGAAAGGTAAGGGCTCAAGGCATTATATATATATAGATGCGAGGTGGTGAAATGACATGTTTACCCCTCACGTGTGGTGTGTGACTATGAGAAGACAAGTCAACATGCTTAGGGATAAGAATAAGAGAGACTTACATTATTATTGAAGATTAAGATGAGATGCAAGTGAGGGTGGTCGGTGACGTGGCAGCTGCTTGTCCAGGATTCTTGGCTGTGCAATACTCATAATTTGAAAAAAATATATATTAAATTCAAGTCATACTAAATTGAGAAATAAATATTGAAAGAATTTATGGTTTTATTTTTGAGAAATTTTTTACATAATATTATAAAATGTTATGATAATGACATAAAATATTATTGGTTTCAATATTTCCTAAATTGTCTTTGCAATAGCTTATTAGTCCCAGTCCCGTACTTCAAGAACCGACATTTCCTTTCTATCTATGACTTTCAACATAGTAAATTAATGAGAAAGAAAGCAAATATATCCTTTTCCATTATTTGGTTTGTGAAGGACAAAAGCCCTATTGGATAGATCTTTGGTGAGAAATAAACTTTATTTAATCTTGAGTTTTTAAATAATGACATATATACAAGAGTTATGAGTATATATTCCAACTCGTAATTTTACATAAATTATAATATTTTTTTTTACTAATTCACTTATTTACTATGATGATTTCAGACAAATAATACAAATGGAAGAAGACAGAAATGTGCTGTCTTAAAGTTAGGTCCACGAAATATATTGTTGAAGTAAATTTCTGAATTTGTGTTTCCCCCTTAGTTGATTAAATAATTATTCACCATTTTGGAATCAAGCTAGCTAGTGGTTCAATCAAACTCAACTTCAGCCGATCTTTAATTTGTCCTGTTGCAAGGAGGATGCCCCCGAAACTTGTCGTCTTACCGGTAACTTTTGACCGACATCTTCTTTTAACTTTGTGCTTATCAATATAAATATATTGTTTAGATTATCTTATATTTAGAATCATTATAACTTCAATTAATCTAAATTTAATGCAAACATATTGGGTATTATAAGAACTTTGATTTTTGAGGTTTTGATAAATTTGATGAATGGAAGACAAAGAGAGAGATGAATATTTTCATAGTTTAATGAAGCACATGACCTCGGACGGGAAGTGATTTTGGAATCAAAATAATTAATTAATGAAAATCAAAATGTAATGTCTTTATTTTGGTATCTAATAATTGAAAATTAGTCATGTGCAATTATCAACCAAATCTTTGACAAGTGATTTAGACAGTTCCCAATAGTTAGTTTATTATGTTTCCATATCCAATATGGTTTCATTGTTTTCTAAGAAATCATATTCTAAAAGAAAAATAATATATATATATATATATATATATATATATATATGTATAAACAAGACATATATTATATAAAACATGGATATAAACAAGATATGTGTCAATTTAATTAAGAAATAAATAAATGAAAAATATTCAGGTGTTATTTGGTGGAGCTGATATCCAAAATTAAAGGAAAACATTTGAAATATTTGGGATGTCTAAAGAATTTCACATGGCTGATAATGATCCCATTAATAATTAATTGCTATTATTTATAATAAGATCATGTAAACATGGCTTCATTTATGGTACCAAATCCATTTATTTTGTCTAATCATTATAAGATTAATTGAAGATTACTTGGAATACAAGAAATCAGCAATAATGTTTCTCCACAATTCGTGGGGAATCGGTGCAAGAAATTCCGGAGTTGCTCAATTGCCATTTTGATGTATGCCATTTATTAAGAGTTAGGAAAAGGAGGTTGGTTAGACTACATTATATATATATATCATATATATTTTTCATCGAAGTAGCAGGAGTTTAGTTCCTTTTGATTCTTGATTAGTTAGGGAACATATGTTACTATTTTTATTTACAATGAAAATAATGTAAATATTCTAATTTATTTGAATTTTTAGAAAAGGGCCGAAGGCTTGTAATTTGATTATCTTCAACACACAAACTAATATTCAAACCCAATAAAGAATATAATTATTACTCACAGGTGGAATAATCAAATAGGGCTGAACAATGAGGCCCAATGGGCTTTTTATTAGGATAGATTTGTTCAGATTGCTAAACATCTAAGGAGCAATGAGGCCCAATGGAGAAATGGCCCCCATGAGCAAATTAAAATAATTTAGGAATTCGGGGTCCTTTTTGCAAAATTGTCGCTACTGGGGTTAGATATGTAATTTAATAAGGAAACATCCTTCCTAAGCTTCTTCCCTTTCCTTGTCACTGATCAAACCTCTGCTTTCATTCCGACAAACATATATAAATCGTTTGGTCGTATAAATATACACAGATTCAGATCTCTATCTATTCACTCTCCCTCTCTCGCTGCTTCTCTCTGGAATTCGCGGACGTGAATTTCTTGTTTGAATCTTCCGATCTGTTGTATAATTACTGGATCTTGCTGAATTTGTTTCAAGATCTAGGGTTTTTGATGATCTGATCTCTGTTCTAATTTACTCTCAATTTGGTGTTTAATATTTAATTTGGATTAGTTTGCCTCAAACGGTGAGAATTTTTTTATAGTATATGAAACGGCATTTCTTAGATTTAGATCAATATACGCTTGTTGTGTCTATTTCTGTTATTTGGAAAATGTTCTGATTCTGTTGGCTGATTTGATTTGTTCTAATGCTTCAGGAGTGGCAACAGAGATTTTTATTTTCTAGTATCCAATTTGAATCAGTTGGATCTCTAGTTGGCCACAATGGTAAGTTTTATCTGTCCATCATATTCGTTATTGATCAGATTATAGTGCTGAATTATCCTTTCAAGGTTGGATGTTATAATGCTGAATTATCCCATAGATTTTAGATTGCAATAGTAGCTGCAGATTTCATGACTTCTATTTTTTAGATGAGAATTATGAATTTATTGCTTGGTTCACAAATTATTTATTTTTTTTTATTATTATTTTTAACTTCGTAATCCTTTTCTGCAATACAGGTGGTTTTGGCAGCTTCAATTATTAGTAAATCTGGCAAACGTAAGCTCTCTACTGCTCAGTTATTCAGTTCTTATTTTTGGGTTTTAATCTAGAGAGGAGGTTTCTTGCAGTTGTATTTCCTTATAACCTGTGAAGGGTTTATTGAGTTAGGATTCATTTTTGGTTCTGTCTATTGCGTTGCATTTTTTTAAACCATGTAGTGGTAGTCTCAAACAGTTTTTTAATTTCTGTACCTCTTTTTAGCCGAATTGTACGTTTCTTGTAGAAAAGGTAATGAACTTGATACAGATATGTGCAAGATCTGCATCTCTTTCTAGACAACTAAAAGACTGGAACCTGGGAAGAAATAACATAGGATACCTTGTTCGGTTTACAATATAAATATCTGA
Source organism: Cynanchum wilfordii (assembly GCA_025388415.1). Classification (NCBI taxonomy): domain Eukaryota; kingdom Viridiplantae; phylum Streptophyta; class Magnoliopsida; order Gentianales; family Apocynaceae; genus Cynanchum; species Cynanchum wilfordii. Next base: position 295,734 of record JAHSUH010001291.1, on the reverse strand, counting down.
CTGTTTGAGTATGCTGTAAGGGAAGTGTATGCTCATTTATTTGCAACACTCTTTGCGACACTTGATTGGAACAGTCATTTGAAAAGATATTATCCCAATTTTAGGCCTCAAAATTGATGTCAAGGGAAGATCTACTTGAACATAACCTTCAGAGAAGGGACAAAAATGTTCTATTTGCAGTCTCTTTAGAATTTTGAACATCTACAGAAGATGAGAAATAATGGATTGAACTTGACACTTTTTAAGAAAGGGAACCTTTTTTTTTTTTTTTTAATACAATGGTAAATGTTATCTGTTTGTTAATCCATCTGCTTTTACAGCGCTGGTGTCAAGGCAGTTTGTGGACATGTCTCGCATAAGAATTGAGGGGTATCTGGCTGCATTTCCCAAATTGGTCGGGACAGGAAAACAACACACCTTTGTTGAGACCGAAAATGTCCGTTATGTTTACCAGCCAATAGAGTCACTCTATTTGTTGCTTGTAACAAATAAACAGAGCAACATTCTTGAGGATTTGGAGACACTGAGGCTGCTTTCTAAGCTTGTATCCTTGAATGCAAGTTATATAGATTGAAATGACTGGTTACTGCATTTTTCTAGTATGAGGTTATATATAAAATTTGTTCAGAGCGTGCTTCTGGACTTCATCATAAATGAGATACCAAAAAGTTGATTGGTGTATTGATTTGTCTTCTTTTGCTCCATGTGAATATTGTGTGTATTTGGTTGCTTGAATTTTGTTAATGACTTTTGTCATTTTTTATGTGTTGTATTTTTAATTGGATGAATATTTCTCCTTAGTTCATTCTCCTTAACTACTGCTAGGTGCCTGAATATTCTTATTCCCTGGATGAAGAGGGCATCTGCAAAACGGCTTTTGAGCTTATTTTTGCCTTTGATGAAGCCATCTCCTTAGGGCACAAGGAAAATGTTACTGTTGTGCAGGTCAAACAGTACTGTGAGATGGAAAGTCATGAGGAACGGTTGCACAAATTGGTGCTGCAAAGCAAAATAAATGAAACAAAAGATGTTATGAAGCGTAAAGCTATTGAGATTGATAAAAGCAAGGTGAATATTTTCGTTCATAGGATTTTGCCTCTTTTTTCTGCTGTATAGTTGGATTTTTGAGAAATAATGTCTGAGAAATGTTCTTTCAATAGATTATTGACAAGCACAGGGGCGAGAAAGGAAGTTTTTCATCTTTACAGTCAAATATTAGCTTCAGTAATGACACAAGCTTATCTACTGCTGGTTCTGGTTTTGCAAATATTCCTGCTTTTGACATGGACACAAACAAGTCAAAAGGTATGTCTTTGTTTCACTTTTCGAGACGAAAATTGTTGTTAGTCATGTATTATTCTCAGTTCTGACGAAAATTGTTGTTAGTCATGTATTATTCTCAGTTCTGGATGAGGCTATAGATTTGTCTATAAATACGCTTAAGTCCTGGAGAATGGTTTAGCAAATATCCTGAAAACAAAATATTGGGCCCTTCTAAATGCATATGCTTTTTAATTTGCTTTATTAATCTTTTTCAGTTTATGTTTAGCCCATTATGAATGTTTATCCTGAGGAGATGGAGAAGTGAGGTTGATGGGCCATTATCATGAATCATGCATTTTGATGTGCAATTATTGTTTTTTTTTGTCTCTAGATTAATGTATAGTATTATATTCTAAATTTAATGTAAAAGTGCTGATGTTAAGGAAATTCATATAGTCTTTTTAATAAGTTTGAACCTGGTGATCTCTGTTGGCTATTTATTGTAATTGTCCAAGTGAAGTAACCAGGATGTTTTGTTGGTTTCATTGTCTTGTGGGAACTAATTGCAACACTTAATATGCATTGTTAGATAGTACTTAGACGATATATGGTTATATATAAAGCCAATCTCTTTCTTTTATGTGGTTCTGATTGGGAGTGTCCTGGATAAACATTCTTCTTAAGAGGATGTTCCTCATTCCTAAAACAATATGGTGTAACTCTCTATCTATCTATATTTCTCTGCAATAGTTTTTGCAAGCCTTCTGAAGCTGGTATTTTTGTATGATCAGGTCGTCCAGCTCCATCTATTTCAGCTCCAGGAAAAGGTCTTGGTTTGAAGCTAGGAAAAACACAAAGGACGAATCAGTTTTTGGAATCTCTGAAAGCTGAAGGTGAAGTCATTGTGGAGGATGTGAGGCCTACTGTTGGACAGTCGAAACCTGCTGCTGCACCTTTAACTGACCCTGTGACATTGACTGCTGAAGAAAGGATCAATGTAACTCTAAAACGGGATGGTGGCATGAGTAACTTTGATGTTCAGGGCCAATTGTTCCTACAAATTCTTAATCCCGATGATGGGCTCATCCAAGTGCAGGTTTTGACTTTTTTTCCTTTTTCTCCTTTTTCACTTCTGTCTTTAAGTTTTATCACTCTTCCTTTTCTTTCTTTGAGCTATTTTAGTTGGTTTTTTTTTTTTTTTTTTTTTAAACTTGCTGTCAACATCTTTAATGGCGTTTTCACTGTGAATATTTCTTTATGCTTTCACTATTGACAAAGGAGTAAAAGTTTGTAGATGTTCTTTATTAACGGATTAGAATAAAATATTGTCCATTGTATTATGCAATAAGGATGACATTTTATAATGGCTCTCCTTTTTATATTGGCCACCATATGCTGTTTTGGTGGATATTATTTAATTTCTCATGTGAGGCTAGTTGAAGTCTACTCAAAATTCCAAGTTGACTAGGTTCATTTTTTCAGGGTCTTGGGTTTAGTTGATCATCTTTTTCTAGATATAGGGATTTTTCCTTACTTAGTTATGCATCCATTGGGTCTACTACTATTCATCTTAACAGAAGATTTTTTAGATTGCAACATCCCTCCCCTTTCCCCCCCCACCAAAAAAAAAAAGAAAGAAGAAGAGTAAGTAAAATTACTGTAAAATGGAGTCGGGAAGAAGCTGAAGATCTGTTCTTTGTTTGTCCTCTTATTCTTTCGGGAAAAAAAACTGAGAAGGAGATCAATTTTAACACCTTTTCTTCTGGCACATCAAGAGTTTTTCGATGCTATGATTATTTTCCTTGCATTATTTCAGATTGAAACTGGTGGCAACCCAGGAATTCTCTTCAAGACGCACCCTAATATCAACAAGGAGTTATTTTCTCATGAAAATATCCTTGGCCTTAAAGACCCCAACCGCCCATTTCCCACTGGTCAATCTGGTGATGGAGTTGGTCTCCTGAAATGGAGAATGCAAAGTGGAGATGAGTCCCTAGTACCCTTATCAAGTGAGTCACTGTTTTTTATTCATAAGTGCTTGTTCTGTAGGTAGGATATTCACAAGTAAATTTTTTTTTTCCTTCAATTTTTTCATCAGTTAACTGCTGGCCTTCTGTATCTGGATCGGAGACCTATGTCAATATTGAATATGAAGCTTCGGCAATGTTTGATCTTCAAAATGTTGTGATTTCTGTGCCGCTTCCGGCTTTGAGGGATGCTCCTACTATACAGCAGATTGATGGGGACTGGAGGTGAGATTTTAGCTTGTTTTAGTAAATTTATTTGTGATTCATACTGTTAATGTGAAAAATGATGTTTTCATTGGTTTATGGATGGGTAATTTGGTAACTGGTTTGAACAGAAGTTGTTCAGAACAGTTAGTTTTCTATTATATGCAGTTCTGGAAAGGTGACTGGTCCATTGTTAGGTTGAGGGTCAGATTGAATGTGGAATGGTTTGTTATTTTGGAAATCTTTTACAGAAAAAATTGTGGCCAAAGCTTCAGTTTAAAACTATGAGAATGGATCTGAACTATGATTTAGTTTTACTGGAAAATTTTTCAAAATTTGGATGTTACTTATTTTCAGGTACGATCCCAGAAGTTCCATGTTGGAGTGGTCTATAGTTCTCATTGATAACTCTAACCGCAGGTGAGCTTACATTAAGATTCTCCCCTCTTCCTGCTTTGTAGTTAATTGAATGGTTTCTCAGATACTTGTGTGAAAACTATGCAGTGGATCTATGGAATTTGTTGTTCCGGCAGCTGACCCATCAATCTTTTTCCCAATTTCTGTGCAATTTACTGCTGCAAGAACATTCAGCGACCTAAAGGTGTGCTCCTCTCTTTATATGATGTTATGCAACCATTTTCAGCCAATATTTAGGATCATATGTCAAATCAAGATCTCCACTGAACCTCCCGTTGATTACATAAATCTACTCATATTCTGTACTTGCATCTTACCTTAGCAAGTATTTTCTTTCTGGACTGACCTCTTTGAATCACTTTTCCTTTTAATGTTAGTATAATCTCATTGATGGCAAAATAAACGGTGTTAATAGGAGCTACTATAGTTCTTGCTCAAAATGACAATTTCTTTTGGTCCACAATATTGGGTTATTTGATGTTAGTTCTTGGTATGGTGTCTTAATTTAGTTATTTATTTCTTTTCACTGTTCATGCATATTCCAAAGCATGTTATAGCAGGTATTTAGGGCTAGAAGTTGCAAAGATTTACCGTTTTAATTAACTTCCCCCCACCTGCACCTCACTGTTATACATAATCACACGTCCCTGCCCTCTTTCAGTCTTTCCCTATCTTCTCTTTTTCCCATTCACCTTTCTCTTACTGTGCTTCCATCAGTCCTAAAGTTAAAAGAGTGTAATAGATAGTGAGTAGCACATGTTGATGAAAGTGTCTGGGTGTAAGTGACAGTAGCAGCCCATGTGTGAATTCAATTTGTGCACTTGGATTTCCCTTTTGACTATTGAGGGTTTATTTTTTGAAGAAAATTCATTTGCAGAAATATAATGAATGCTGTAAAATTTGCAGGTTATCAATGTTTTGCCTCTGAAGGGTGGAGCTCCTCCTAAATTTTCTCAGAGAACAGTCCTTTCTACTGAAAATTACCAAGTGGTGTGATCAAATATGGCAAAATACGAACAGAAGAACATTTCTAGCTCTAGTTGTTACAGATTTTCCTCTTTTTTTTTGATGTACTGAAATCAGAATCCTAGTCGATGCTTTTTCTCATGTTCACTTTTTAGACAAATTTTGGTGTGCAGCGACATGGTTTACTGCATGTTTGCTCAGGAATTTATGCTGGCACGCGATTGATCTATGTACCCCCCTCACTCCTTTTTGTTTTTGCTACAGATAAGCTGAGAATACAAGGAGGGAATTAAAATATTTATTATCGTGTGACACGCAATAATAATGCAAATTTTCAAGCTAACACAAGCTGTTAAATTTCTAAAGCTAAACACATTATCAATAACCTTATTTGAATTCACAATTGTAGCAATAACTCTGCTTTGCTCATCCAATATAAAACCAACTTGGGGTTTTACTTTAGTAGTGGCAAATGCTGAAAACTATTGACCTGTAACTATCATCATTTTCAATACTTCTGTTGACCTAATTATTCTTATATCATATAATTTCTTATATATAAATATTTTTATTTATTTATTATCTTTACATGCATTATCTATATATTACTTTTTTTTTTATTTATTTTTTTCCAATTTGTCACGTATAATTTTTTATATCTTCTTAAAAGGGATATATATATATATATAAATTGATATATATTTTATTTTAAAATATTAAAATATTTTTATAAAATAATAATTAATATATTAAAATTAAAGTTATCGGAAGATAGAATAATAGTATTTAAAAATATTTTATCATTCACTTATTACAGTTATACAAAAAGGCCCAGATTATTACGCAGTATATATATAAAAAAGTTAAATTACCAGATACTTTAAATCGACCCTTCTCCCTGAGCGAATAAAACGCAGACGCTGCTTGCCGCCACGGCTCAATCCGAGGCCTAACATTGCAGCCATTGGAATCTGTATAGCCAAGGTCATTTTTCTGTGCTTAATTGAAGTTTTGGTTTTCACTTCTACCTTTAGTTTGTATTTTTTAAATAATAATAATAAACTTGTTTTCTACTTGGTGATTTTGCCCATTTTATCTCGGGGGATCCCTGTCAATTTATAGACCAGGGATGGAATGTGTTCGGGGTGGTAGGGATGGCGCTGGAATTCTTGATTCCGGTCTGCTTTTCATTCTGATTTTAATTTTGATTTATTTAGGGTTACATATATGTTGATGTATTATCCACATGCTTGGACTTGTAGCCAGTTGGTTGGTGCTGGTTGTCCTATAGTTACATATTTATCTACGCTTGATTAGCTTGTAGACCTCACGGCATCATGAATCTTCTGATATTGTTTGATATTCTAATTGTTTGCTTCCTTTGGATGCATCATGCATGCTTTTTCGAATTATTCATTTATTGATCATGATCTTGTTAGGTACTCTATCTGTCATTTTGTTGTAAGCTCTGCTTCTCCGAGTTTCTGGGAGAAACAAGTGGTTGAAGAATTTGAACAGTATCCACAAAGGTAATAAACATGGGGAAGAAAGGATCATCAGCAACCAAGAAAGGTCCAGTGGGAGCAGTATCTTCACATCCACGCATGCAGCAGGCCCCTTCAATAACTTTAAGGGAAGAATCAAATGGAAAACAACAGAAGCCTTTGAGTGTGAAGTCCATGTTAAAATTTGATCACATGAAAAATCTAGCCCTTTGGGCTGGGGTTGAAGCATCCATACCTTCACTTAGTGCTTTTTTTGGCCATCGATTAGCTGCCACTGCTGAAGCTTTAGATGTACCTCCAGATCCTTCATTGTTCTCCTGTCAAAGGTCTGAAGAAACCTAGCTACTCTTAAGAATTACTTATTTGTATCTTGATCTAACTGTGTCATACATGGTTGTTGCCTATCATACATGACTTTTTATATGTTTTAATACAATTTGGACTAAGTTATGTTCTTGCAAAATTAGAACTTCAGAGCTTGGTTCTGATACAAAGACATCCCAATTCTTCTAAGGATATAAACTTGAGGGTAAACTCTGTTCATCCGCCTTTGAACTCTAAGTTTTGGGCCAGATAACCTTTCTAGTAATATTGCATCTAGATTAAAAGGAGGAAAGGGGGTGAACTAGCCTAACAATCTTTTGAAAGTTGATCCTCTTTTTGATGTGTGAATGAGAGTTATTACCTGGTGGTGTTTGAGGATGCTAGAAGGGATGTATTCTCAACATGGTTCAAAATCTATTTTTTTCCCATTTTATCTATTACAGTCTTGTCAGATAAGTAGTGAAAGAGAATCTGAGCCTTGTAGTTTTCCTGGTCTTCTCCTTAACTATCCTGTTTAATTTCGTGCTGTCTTCTCTAAGAATCAGTCAAGGTTTTATCATTTAAGTAGTACAAATTATTCTTTTATATAGTACCAATTAAGTGAGGAGTTACTAAACATTGTTTTTGATAGGCTGACACGGTGTTATTAAGAGAATGATAATCTTTTAACATACTTGACAGTAATTAGATGCCGAATGCTAAGAAAGGCAATTTTAGAGTAGTTGAAGTTTGTGGTCCCTACTGCCCTTTGGAAAACAATGAAAGTTCTCTTTCAGTATTTCTCTCTGCATTTCTAGCACAATTTTCGTAGGTCTTTGTAAATTCTTCCCACATGTATTGTTTTGGCCAAACACGTCTTCTCTTATTCTGTATTGGTGGTAATTTAATGTCACCAGTCTCTACTCTGCAATTTAGTATTCAGAAAAGCTTTCATTGTTTTTCAATTTTTATATCCTCAACTTTTCCTCTCTGCATGTTCTTCATTTGCAAATATGAAACTTGAACAATGATTTTCAATTTCCCAGTCCGTCAAATATGTTTTTCAGTTTTCTGGTCCTGAACAAATTATCTTTCAAGTGCATTAATTTGTTACTGCTATAAGATTTCTGCTAGTCTTAATATTGTCTCTAAGTGGTAGTGTGGTCTTACATTTTAGTAAACAACTACTAGCTCTCACTATAATTTTGTCTGCAGATGTGAATCTATACTTCGACCTGGCTACAATTGTACTGTCAGAATTCAGAAGAACGAAACAAAAATGCGGAAGAGGCGCAAGAAATCTAATCTTTGCATGAAGAACAGTGTGATTTATAGATGCCATGCCTGTTCACATCAAAATTTGATGAGAGGAACCCCACAAGGATACATGAAAGAGTTATGTCCGCCAAAAATCAAACTAATTAATAGATCAGATCCCATCGAATTAACTATTGAAATGGATTCCAAACCAGCTATTGTCACAGAAAGTAGAGATGGCATTGTCAAGATGGATGCAATTACTCCAGAGATAGAAGAAGATGCTCCTTCAATTCGTGCTCCTGCAACTCCAGCAACTCCAGCAACTAATGGTACTACATTGCTGGACTCAAAGAGAAGGAAAAGGAGTAGGCCTGGAGCAAAGAAAGCAGCTGAATCAGGAAGCAGTTCTATCGTTATGGATGCAGAAAACTCTACAGGCGCATCAAATAAGCGGAAGAGGAAGTCTTGGACTAGTCTAAAGGAAATTGCTGAGTCTAATGAGCAGGAGCATAGACATGGCATTAGTAAATTGGCCATTCCTTTCGTTCTATAATGCAGGTCATATTGTGAATACAGAAGGGATTCAAATGTATGGTTGTAGATTCCTGTGGTATAGATGTTAAATGTGACAGTGAGGAAGTTGTTACCTTTTATGATCTAGGCAGGGGAACACATTCTTTTGTGGATCACTTTTAAGAGTAACCTTTGTAATACAGTAAACATTAATTTACTTCAAACATGATTATTTAATCACTGCTTAATGTGTATTTTGAGATCTAGATTTGTGCATTTATTTACATATTTGTTTCACTTTTTTTTTTGGGTAAATTCGTTCTTTAAATTAATTGGTGTTTTATTTAGTTATGTACTTGATTTTATAATATAATAGAATTTATTTTACCATTATTTTTTTAAAAAATAAATAAATTGTTTGAGTATATCATAAATTTGTGACATATTATAATTGACAATGATTTTAAAAAAAAGAAGAAGAAGTTGTTATACAACTATAATAGATTTATCTTTTTTTTTTTTTTTTTTTTTATAAAAATCTTATAAATAGAGATACAATATATTTTTTTTTAAAAAATGATATTCAGTAAATATAACGGAAGTAATTATAAGTCTTTTTTCTTTTTCGCTTCCCTCTTCCTTCCCACTCGTCGTAGGGATTTAGGATTTCTAGTCCTTTTCTTTTTCGCTTTACAATTGCAGATACTCCCAGTCGTCGTTGGGATTTAGGGTTCCATAGGGTTTCAGTTGGAAAAAGGATGGCGAGGAAGCGTGATAGTGGAAGTAGCGATGCAGATTCAGATTCGGAGAGGGAAGCCGTGGTTAGGCGGAGGGAAATTAAAGCAATGGGATCAGACAGGAACGATTCAGATGAAAAAGAAGTTGACAGAAGGAGGAGACGGGACATTAGTAGTGATAAAGAAGAAGATGATGCTCGATATAAAGACAGGAGCAGGAGGAGGGAGGAAGCGAGCTACAGGGACAGGGATTATGAGAGGAGACATAAGAGCGGGTATAAGGAAGACGATGAGAGGGGAGGTAGGAAGAAGGATAGGGCTCAGGACGAGGAGAAAGATGATGATGATAAAAAACTTGGGCGAAGGGAGGGAAATGACAATGGGTCTAGGAGGACAGGAAGTGAGGAGCAGAGGTACAGAGGCAGGGAGGAGGGCAGGAAGAGGGAGAGGGAAGACGTCGGTGATAAGGATGACAGGAGGGATAGGAGGCGGAGAACAAACAGGGATGAAGAGAGTGAAGATAAAGGGCATAGAAGGCGAGAGGTTGAAGATAGGTACAGAGGCAGGGAGGACGATAATACTGATCATAGGAGAGAGCGGCGGAGAGAGAGGGATAGGAGTAGGGAAAGAGAAAGGATAGATGAAGATGAAAGAAAGGATAGGAGGAGCAGGAAGGATGATGTAGAGGATATGGGAAGGAATGGCATCAAAGACGATGAGAGAAGTGCAAAGGAAAAGGTGGACGATGGGAAGGTGAATGATGACCTTAAGGTTCCCAGGTTAGAGAATTGGGGGCGTAGCGGAGGAGTTTATATCCCACCATTTAAATTGGCTAGGATGATGCAAGAGGTGCAAGACAAAAGCAGTGTGGAATATCAGAGAATGACTTGGGATGCTTTGAAGAAGAGTATTAATGGATTGGTGAACAAGGTTAATGCTACAAATATCAAGAACATTATCCCTGAACTTTTTTCTGAGAATCTCATCCGGGGCAGGGGATTGTTTTGTAGGTCATGTATGAAATCTCAAATGGCATCGCCTACTTTTACTGATGTATTTGCTGCATTGGTTGCTGTAGTTAATACAAAGTTTCCTGAGGTGGGAGAGTTATTGCTTAAGAGAATTATACTGCAACTGCAAAGAGCTTACAAACGTAACGACAAGGTACTTGCTCTCTTTACCTGATTAATTGTTTTCCCACTTCTTTCCATTGGTCATCTATTAGCATTCTGTTCTTGTTTTTGTTTTTCTTACCTTTTTTTGTTATGCTGCAGCCTCAACTATTGGCAGCAGTTAAATTTATTGCCCATTTGGTGAATCAACAGGTGGTTCATGAGCTTATTGCTCTTGAACTACTGACTGTGCTTCTAGAGAATCCAACAGATGATAGTGTAGAGGTTGCTGTTGGCTTTGTGACAGAATGTGGCTCAATCCTGGATGATCTTTGTCCAAAGGGATTGCATGGTTAGTATAATGTTTTTTTATTTAAAAAAAAAAAAACCACCTTTATCAATCTTAATGATTAGACTTGTCTCTCTGCGATATGACTTCTCTTAGATTCGTTTTAGATGTATTGTTCTCTATTATTAGGTAGACCTATGTTGAGGATAAGCAGGTGGGGGAATAGCCAGTTCTTTCAGCCTTGAGCATGTTTACTGATATGGCTTTATTTTTAAAATGGTTTTTGCCCTTCAGAATTGAATGCCTTCTTGTAGCTTCTGTGATTCTTCTGTTAGTAGGTTTTTTCTAGTCACTTAAACTCTGTTATTCTTACTTCTTTGTCATTTCCTTTTCTACCTTTCTGAAGATGATTAAAGTGCGTTCTGGTGCTTTTTTCCCCCCTCCCTTTCATTCTTTATCTGATTTGAATGAAAAAATCACTATTCCTTCTCTCAAAGGACTGTACATATTCTTCTAGATGATCAATTTAATTTAATTTTAAATTTTTTTTTTATTGTTCTTGATCAAAAAGGTATATTTGAGCGGTTTCGAGGAATTCTTCATGAAGGAGAGATAGATAAACGTGTTCAATTCTTAATTGAAGGCCTCTTTGCCATACGTAAAGCAAAGTTCCAGGTAAAGTTTCTTCGTTTCTGTTATTGAATTTCCAATATCAAATGCAAGCAAAACTTTTGATAGCCTTATGGGGGTGTTTTGACATGCAGGGGCACCCGGCTGTTCGTGCAGAATTGGACCTTGTGGAGCAGGAAGACCAGCTAACGCATGAAGTTTCACTTTCGGACCAAATTAATCCTGAAATTACTTTAGGTAACATGAATATTCACTTAATTCTTCTTTAGTTTACAAGTTGCAATCAATTCTTAATTTTCTCTTTGTCTTGCTTTTAGACATTTTCCAACAGGATCCAAATTTCTTAGAGAATGAAAAGAAATATGAAGAATTGAAGAAATCAATACTGGGTGAAGAATCTGATGATGACGAAGCAGGTTCTGATGAAGAGGGGTCTGAGGATGAGGATGAGGATGAAGAGGAATCTGATGAAGATGATGAAGCTCTGATGAAAATACAAGATGAAACAGAGACCAATTTGATTAATCTTCGGAGAACTATCTACTTGACAATCATGTCTAGTGTTGATTTTGAAGAAGCAGGCCATAAACTGCTGAAGATCAAACTGGAGCCTGGTCAGGAGGTACGTGGATTGTTTACTTTATACTTGGTTATAATTCTTGATGCTTTTTAATTATATATGTTTTAATTCTGATGATCAAGTAAAATTGGATTTTCTAGCTAGTTAGGAATTTTTGTGGACATATGGTCCTTGAAGTTTGATCGAGAATTTCACTTAGGAACTGTTCTTTATCAATTATGGGCATTGCTGCCCACGCCATAGTTGTAGGATATTTACTTTTATGAAGGTGTCATGAAATGAGGATAGGATGTTATTAGTCCATTGGTGGTCTTAAACTTTATATATATATATATATGTATGGATGCTAGTATGTGATACCCAGTCCTAAGAATTGTGTTGTTTAGTTGTAGTGGTAGCTTGACTTGGTCAACTCATAAATGTACTTTGAAAAATTCTGAGAATTGGAGATTATGTGTTAATAGCTAACCGTATCTTTGGCTCTGTGCAGTTTTGGAAGTTGTTTATGGCAGAAATTTGATGAAAGTAAATGTAATTTTGTCTTTTACATATGCAAATCTAATGAAAGTCATATATGATTGCTGTTTGATATTACTTTGACTAGAGTACTACATAAGTAAAACTTGTATCTGGAAAACAAGATTGACTCGTCATTGTGCAGGTTTTTGAATTAGTTTAGGTTGTGGTTTTCACAACAAAATATTTGGAAAGTTTGCAAGTTCCTTTCTGTTGTAGTAGAGTCTGACTGTAATTCAATGAAAACTTTTTGCTGTTATTGTTATATCATTCTGATATTAGAATATTTCTCTTGTGGTTTGGGCTACTTGGTAAATAATTCATCTAGAATTTTTTTTTTTTTTTTTTTTTTTTTTTTTTTTTTTTTTGCATTGTGTAATTGGCTAGTTAGAAATAAAGAAAACATGGCCATTATTTAACTTTGACACTAGTGTTATCCGCATATGGTACAGAAGCTTTGGGAATTACTGAAGGTTGTTTCTAGTCTTTTCTGTTATCCTGCACGCACATCAACTTGACTCTTATAATTGGACCGAATAATATGTTATATATCTTCATTCTATAATCCGATTTATGTGTAATTGGCAAGTTAGAAATTGAAAAAGATATGGGCACAAAACTCTCTCTTTGACACTAGTGTTATCCACATGATACAGAAGTATTGATACATTAAGTATTCCACTTATAAATGCTTTTTCAGTGGATCTCATTTACAATTTATCAGATTTCTAGGGTCAAAATAGCCCGTTATTGTATAGGCCTTACTCTTGCATGTAGCCCTATCCTTCTGTGTAAGCTTGAGTTGTTTCAAGATGAATTCTGCCATCTTGTTCTCTCCTGTTCTTACATATCATTTTGCCTTTAAAGGTCCTGTTTTTCTTATTTCTTTGTTTCACTTTTATCTGCAGATGGAATTATGTATTATGTTGTTGGAGTGTTGCAGTCAAGAGAGGACTTATCTCCGGTACTATGGTCTTTTGGGGCAGCGATTCTGTATGATCAACAAAGTTCACCAAGAAAATTTTGACACATGCTTTGCAAATCAATACTCTATGATCCATCGGCTTGAGACAAATAAACTACGGAATGTTGCAAAGTTCTTCGCACATCTATTAGGAACTGATGCTTTGCCTTGGCAAGTTTTGGGGTATATACGATTGACTGAAGATGACACCACCTCCTCATCTCGTATTTTTATTAAGATCCTTTTCCAGGTATTTGATCATGTTCTGTGACATACTTTAGTTCATTTACATTTATGTTCTTGTGGATTTTATAAGTAAATGGCTATTGGATTTTTTTTTTTTTATTTAATTATTAAATTGCTTTAACCTATCCTTCATATCTGTCACAGGAGTTGTCTGAGCACCTTGGTATTCGATTGCTGAATGAACGGCTTAATGACCCCACAATGCAAGAGTCACTTGGGTCAATTTTCCCAAAGGATAACCCCAAAAACACTAGATTTGCCATCAACTTCTTCACTTCCATTGGTCTCGGTGGAATTACTGAGAATTTACGAGAGTATCTGAAGAACATGCCACGAATAATCATGCAACAACAGAAGCCAGTTTCTGAATCAGAAGATGAATCTAGTAGTTCTAGTTCTTCAGGTTCAGATTCATCTGGATCTGATTCAGAATCGGCATCACAATCAGAATCATCAAGCAGCAGTGATGATAGACGAAGGAAGCAAAGAAGAAGAAGAAGCAGATGAAAATACCAGTTTTAGCCAATTGGATTAATTTTGTAAAGCATGAGTCATGTCGCTTTCTCAAAAGTTCATATTACTTAACTACTTTTAGCATTGGGGTTTTTTAATTTCTGACATTGTATAAAACAAAGTCTCCAGTTTTGACTTATTTCCCCTTGTAATGGTAATGTATGCAGCTGTGAAAGGATTGTTTGGATAATATCTTAACTGGTGCTTATTTTCCATGATTTAAAATTCCAGGAGAACCCCATGATGGGCTCTAATACATTCTGGTGCAGTGACAATTGAGTTTATGAGCTTTGGTTGCTTGCAAAGGTAATAATCCCTTCCTCTTAGCCTGGCAGTCAAAACCTGACATTTCTTTCCTTTCTTTTCTCCAAATTGTGTTATTGAGTTTCTCTCATCTGGTGCATGTAGACCTGGCCATAATCCTAGTCTGCCCCCCTATAGCTCTTCTACCTAGTCAATTATGTATATCAACACCTACTATCTTATCTATCTTTGATGAAGGAGTTGAAGTTTGTGGTATGATTTGAAGAAATGGATCAATTTGGAATGGATCCATGAAAAAGCAGGCAAGTAAGCTAGATGGCGAGCTGCGCAAAATGGACTGCCATCTTTTGTCAAACATATATGTAAGGTAACAAGTTCTTTCCTAGTTTTCTTTACCCCATTTTCAAGAACATCACTGGAATTTGGTTTTTACTACTGTCTTTATTGTTGGGTCGATCGTGGGAGAGAATCAAATCAATTTTACATTGAATTTGAACCCTTGACAGGAAGATTAGGTGCACAGTAAGTTTTTATTTAAATCGGTAATTCTATGCTCTGATTAATGATCTTTTAAAGTAAATTATCAGAAAATGGAAAACTCCAGTTTTGCATATATATATACAAGAAATATTAGTCTTTGTGAAAATACAACGGGATGCCATTACTATTCTAATGGATTTGAAAGCAATATTTAAGAAAAAATATATTTATGTTTATATTTTTTTAATATTTATAAATCAAATTCTTAAATGAAAAAAAAAAAAAGGTAGTTAGTTATGAGAGGCAACGCTGAAGAAATAATATATTAATTTATTAAAAAGTGGGATATATATATATATATATATATTATATTTAATTTTTTTGTAAGCAAGTGGGATATAAATAATTGAACAAATAAATTTAGATCAATAATTGGATATAAGGATTGTGTAACGAATGTGTTAGATAAAGACATTGCCCCACTCTAGAGGGAGAGGTTGTTTCAAGGGGTCACGTTTATTCAATTTGTAACAATAATTTTTATATTAATTTTGTGCTAAAATAGGGAAATTAAATGTATTTGGTCCCAATTTTATCACCATTTTGTGGTATTGGTTCATTTGTTACATAATATATACGTATATATATATATATATATATATATATATATATATATATATATATATATATATATATATATATGTGTGTGTGTGTATATTATCGGTAAGCAATTTTGAAGTTGTAAAATTAATTTTTGATTCAAATTGTTCAATAATTTGAAAACTCTTGGATCCAAATTAATTTCCAACTCAACTGACTAAGACAACAAATAATGCTTCCCTTCTTTCTTTATCTTCCATTCAATGAGTGGCTAAATGTCTATTTCATTGGACAAATGACCTAAAACAAAAACCACAGCACATTAATTTTGCACTGTTTAGGGATTTGATAATTCTGATAGATGTAAGGATGAGACATGAGATATGAGTTTAAACACTCTTATCAACTCAAAAAATTTTTTTGGTACAATAGAGTGTAGGTAGATTTCTTACTTAAATCTCAAGGCAGAATGAGTTGGTAATGAGCTCTTCTGACTAAGTGAGGTTGGAAGTTCGAATTTCTACTTACATATGCATCTTAAAATTTGAGGTTAGAACTTTTTTTAGTAAGGGATCAACTCGGCTTGAATGAGATTGGTTCGGATGTGAATTTAACTTAAAGATGTCCTACCTCTCTTTGGGATCCATTTAGTACACATAAAATAGGTGTTTTTATTTTTAGGAAAGCACAAATTGTTGAGGAAAATGATTGTCTGAGCAAACGAAGAAACATTACTTTAAAGCAAAAGTTTCTTGGACATGGTCTCTTATGTACTCCTCTCTTCCAAATCAAGCAATGTCTAAAAATTTGAGTATCCATTTTTTTTTTTTTTTTTTATTCAAAAATTTCATTTTCTTTAAAGTGGTTGGAAAAAGTTTGTATTATACTCTCTCGATCGTTAAAATGCTTCATAATATTTTTTAAATAAAATTGATAAGTACTAATTTAAAATAATTTTAGTTCATAATATTTTATTCTTGTACGAGAAAAGATAGACATTCTTTAATACAGGTAAAATAAGTATAATTTTTATTATAGTGTGTAAAAAGTAATGTTACTTGAGATTAAGAAATATTTATAAGCTCATATAATAGGAAAACGTATTGTGAATGCTATGATATCTTCCGAATTTGAGTCGTGATGATTTCGAATATTAAATAGTTTAAGAAAAAAAAACCATTCATAAAAAAAAATTACACGAGAAAAGTAAAAGAATGACGCATAAAATATAACAAACCAGAGAGATCCAAGCGGAGATATCCATATATAGATATATATATTTTAAAGAATATATTACTTTCTACAGTCAACTTTAGCAAAAATTTGATTCATACATTATACTACTTGATTAGAACATTTTGGAATTACGTTGTAAAATATTGGAAAAATTTTAGGTTTAAAGGACCTCTTTTCCAATATTCAAATATATTTTTAGTATTATTTGATCTTCTTTCTTACGGTTGTGTATTAAGAGAGAATTTTTAAGAAAGTAATGATTAAAAAAAAACAAAAAAAAATTAAAAAAATCTTTAAATATTGGATATGTAGTCAGTAATAATACTACAGTACAGTGCTCCTTTTTTTTCTGTTGGTTTTCAATAAAGTAAGGGAAATTATTTGCATTTATTATTAATTTAATTTAGATGCATTTCTAGTTGAATTCTTGGGTTTAGATTCAGTAAAGTTACCTTTTTCATCGGGGGAAAAAAAGAGGAAAATTTTTCTGCAGAGATATGAAGATAAAGATTGAGAGTGGAAAAACATGATGAATTGAATTTAATGGGTAGTTAGTTATGAGAGGCAACAACTGTACAAGATACCATTAACTAAACTTTTTTATTCTGTGATGAAATTAACATTCATTCCCCAACAGATAAATAAATAAAGAAAAGGAAAAAAAAGGCAGAGGAAGAGAAAAATTCCTAATTTGCTTTGGAAACAGCTGTAGAAGAAGAAAGACGACACTATGAATCGACAATCCGTGATCTTCCTATGTCCATATCTGTGCCATACCTTTTACTTACTTTCATATGTATCTCATACTTCTTCTTGTCTTTCCTTGTGAATAATATCTCATCTAATTGTATATACATATGTTTTTTTTGATGGGAAATTGTATATACATATACATATACATATATATCTCATTTCATTTCTGTTGAACTACAGTGACCCTTCTTACCTTAAACTCTATTCTTTGTCATATTCATTCACAAGATTATGTATTATTGTGGTTTTTTTGGGAGTGTCTCATTTTTCAGTCATGTTTGCTTATGTAGGGGGTCTACGTCTACCAGCTGGTGTTTTTACTGAAATTTTCGTTTAATTGGTTTTTTTTTTTGGTGGGGTGAATTTTTTGCTTTTCATTAGCTGTCAAAAATGTCGTTGTTTTTGGATAATATTTTCCGCGGAAGGAACCATTCTTGCCTTTCACGAGACTGTTTATTTTTGTAGGCTCAATGGTCAAGATTCTTGAATTGATTGATTCCCGTTGTATAAGTACTCTCTGGCTTTGGTTTTGCTTTGATCATATCCTATCCTCCTGTCCGTATAAATAATGCTTTCCATCTCTTGGATTGTTCCATCCGTATCTTTTCTGTATATATAAAAGAATGGGAAAAAGAAATTAAAGATTCGTTCTTTTTGACTAACATAGGTACTGTTCTGTTTCACTGAATTTCAGTAAGTGATTCACCTTCAATATCAGTAACTCCCAACTTCTTTGGGATCTTTTTGGGATTCAGAAGTTGGATGAATGGAGCATTTGTTGAAACATCCGAGATTGTTAAATTGGTTTCTTCTGACTCTGCTATGGGGATGTGTTGTGAGTAAGGAGTGTACTAATTCTCCTACTGAATTGTCATCACACACTTTCCGATATGAATTGTTGAAATCAAACAATGAAACTTGGAAGGAAGAGATGTTCTCTCACTACCACTTGACTCCCACTGATGAAAATGCCTGGTTAAATTTGCTTCCGAGGAAGATGCTGCGGGAGGAGGATGATGAATTTTATTGGGTTATGATGTACCGTAAAATCAAAAATCTGGGAGCAATGAAAGGGGATGCAGGTTTTCTAAAGGAGGTGCCATTGGAAGATGTGAGGTTGGACCCTGATTCATTTCATGGGAGAGCCCAGCAGACTAACTTGGAGTATCTATTGCTCTTGGAGGCAGACAGCTTATTATGGAGCTTTAGGAAGACTGCTGGCTTACCAACTCCTGGCAAACCACATGGAGGATGGGAGGCACCAGGTGTTGAGCTTCGCGGTCATTTTGTAGGTTAGTGTTCTTTTGGTGCCTTAATCCTTGGTTCTTACAATGCCTCATTATTATTTATTTATTGGTTCTGTTGAAGGAATCTTTCTTTTAATTCTTAGAATGACATGAAATTGACTCTTAGGTTACATGAGCTTTCTTATGTTTAAGGTAGAACTGTTTTTTATGCGATTACTGACAGTTGCTTGTGACATACTGAAGGACATTACTTGAGTGCCACCGCAAAAATGTGGGCTAGCACTGATAATGGAACTCTCAAAGAAAAAATGACAGAAGTAGTAAATGGACTATCCATTTGTCAAAAGCAATTGGGTAATGGATATCTTTCTGCTTTTCCCTCTGAGTTATTTGATCGGTTTGAAGCTGTAAAACCTGTTTGGGCCCCATATTATACAATTCACAAGGTACAATTGATCCCCTTCTTGTTGTTGATTTCTATTTCTGCAAATTTAGCCTATGAAGGAGCTGACTAGTTTTATTCTTTTACATTTTGAACAGATACTGCAAGGTCTTCTTGATCAATACACATTTGCTGGAAACAAACAAGCATTTGATATCATGAAATGGATGGTTGATTATTTCTACAACCGTGTACAAAATGTAATAAGAACTTACTCTATTGAACGACATTGGTTGTCACTAAACGAAGAAACTGGTGGCATGAATGATGTTCTCTATCAGTTATACGCCATAACGGTTGGTGTCCTTTATTTCACTTATTCATTTTTAATCTTAAAAAACAAAAATAACCTAATGGTGAACATTTTAGATTGTCATGTATGATTTTTCTTCAACATGGAAATATTTATCTTTGATGAAAGTTTCCAAAATATACTGTTTATATTCTTTTCTTTGTTATGGAAGTCTTATACATTATAGTCTTTTTTTAAATTTTGCATCACTTGTATATATATATATTATCTATTTGTCTTGCAAAATTTCTGAGCTTAGTTAGCTTTTTGCCCTTGATTTTCTGTATCAGGGTGATCAAAAGCACTTAATATTGGCTCACCTTTTTGACAAGCCATGTTTTCTTGGAATTCTTGCTATCAAGGTAACTTTTCCTCCTCTTTTTTTTTTTTGGGTCTAAGGATTTCTACTGGTGTATGTAGTATATAATGGATTTTCTGATTTAGCTGCTTGTCCCTTGCTTTCTATAAATAAGACATGAGTAATTATGAGGTACAGATATATTTATATTTTTCACTTTTCCCTCCCACCTTTGAAAATTGCATCTTCTTTGGAAACATGTAACTCTCTGCTACTGCAAGACATACGTATATACATACTCTGTAAATGGGACTGTGGATAGGAGCTTCGAAGTATAATCTAATTGCTGATTTTGAATAGAAAATAAATAAATAAATAAATAAATAAATAAATTGGTTTGCCATTCTGCTTTTCAAAGTGGCTATTCCATGCATTTGGAGCTATGCTTTCCATCTTAGTACTTAAGGACAAAAATTCAAGGATTTCATGACTAAGCTGCATTTCTGTTTAGAGTTTTTGTCTATTTATGCATATTAAGGATTTTAGCATTTCTCCAGGTGCTTTAATGAATACAATCTGATGCACAAAATTTTCCTTCTATGTCTCTTGTTTCATATTAAATAAAGTTTGATTGTTTTAGCATCTTTATTCTTCTTCCAAGAATATTATTGTCAAGATTTTCTTTCTGCGATCATTTAGCAGTTTCCATAGTCGTGTGACAATATTACTGAATTTCAACATTGTTGAATGTCTATCTGAATTTTTCAGGCTGATGATATTTCTGGTTTTCATGCGAATACTCATATTCCAGTTGTTATTGGATCTCAAATGAGGTACGAAGTTACAGGAGATCCACTTTATAAGGTAAATATCTTTGTTTCTTTAAACAATCATTGAAAATTGAAACTTCCACTGAAAATAATTTAGCTTTCGACATTATTTTCACATTCTTTCCTGAAGGGATGATTTCTTCTTTTGATGTCATAGGAAATAGGTACATTCTTCCTGGATATTGTCAATTCTTCCCACAGCTATGCAACTGGAGGGACATCGTTCAGTGAGTTCTGGTAGAAAATGTTATGATGATAATACATTTTCCTTATGCCATTGATTTCTTCTGACTAAACTCAGTTTCTGAAGATTTGGTCGTATTTGCTTGTCAATGTTTGAGCAGGGGAGATCCAAAGCGCTTAGCTAGCTCTCTGTCAACTGAGAACGAAGAGTCCTGCACAACTTATAACATGTTGAAGGTGACTTACCCTTTTTCCCTTCTAAAGTAAAACATGCATGCATCTTTATGCTGGCTTTTATTCTGAATGTTCACAATTACAATGCCATAACGTTGTAGGTCTCTCGCCACCTGTTTAGATGGACAAAAGAAACAGCATATGCAGATTATTATGAACGGGCCTTGACAAATGGTGTGCTTCCTATTCAAAGAGGAAGGGAGCCTGGAGTAATGATCTATATGCTTCCCCTAAAACATGGTGGTTCCAAAGCTGTAAGCTACCATGGATGGGGAACAAAGTTTGACTCTTTCTGGTGCTGCTATGGCACAGGTGTGGACTCTTGAGCCCTTGACCTGTTCCATACAATCACAATAGCTTCACTCAGATTACTTATATTCCATAGAACTCTATTAATATTAATTTCTCTTTTGAACTTTTCCTGTTATAGGAATTGAGTCATTCTCAAAGTTAGGAGATTCAATATACTTTGAGGAGGAGGGAACCGTTCCGGGACTTTACATCATACAGTTCATATCAAGTTCATTTAAGTGGAAGTCTGGGGGGATTCTGGTGGACCTGAATGTAGATCCTGCTGTATCATGGAATCCTCACCTTAAAGTAACAGTGACAATTACTCCAATGGTACCTACTCACTCCTCTGACTAATCGCTCTTTGATGATTCCTGAAACTTTTTGTCCTGTTGGATAATTTGACCAAAAAGTTGTGCAATCGGCTTAGTTGTTCTTACTTTTCTATTGATTGAATGTCAACTAAAACAGGAATCAGAAGTAAAGGAGTCAACAATTAACATTAGGATACCGGTTTGGGCTTATGGAGATGATGCAAGAGTGTCTGTAAACGGTCAGGGATATGCTCGACTGGTTCCAGGTTTGTTCTTTACTTTTATGTGATCTTGATGCTCCCTTTTAGAGGGAAAAAAAAAAAAAAAAAAAATCTTTTGTTTTCCCTAATGGTGTTTGACAAAGCAGGAACGTTTCTGAAAATCCGTCAAAAGTGGACACCAGGTGACAAAATCTCGATTGACCTGCCAGTGAATCTTCGATCTGAAGCAATCAAAGGTATCTTTCAGGTTGTGTCTTGATAGTTTTATATCTTTTACAGTTATTTTCTTGTGTCTGATGTTCTTTATATATACATTATTCTGAAATGAACTCCAGATGATCGCTCCGGATATGAATCACTTCAAGCATTTCTTTATGGTCCCTATTTACTTGCTGGTCTTTCTACTAATGATTGGGACCTCGACAAAAATGGAGGCACATCTCTCAGAGACTTGATCAGTTCAGTTCCGAATGAATATAACTCAAATCTGAAGTCTTTCAGCCAAGAATCTGGGAACTCGAGTTTTGTCCTGGCAAAGATCAACGGATCAATAACCATGGTGAATTTTCCAGAACCAGGAACAAATTCTGCTGTTGGTGCTACATTTAGGCTCATCTTCTCATCAGCCAATGACACAAAAAAAGTCATGCTGGAACCATACGATTTCCCAGGAGCAGTTCTGATGCATCAAGGCAAAGATGAATCACTTACATTTGGGTATTCCAGTTCAGAGATGGACACAAAATCTTCTATCTTCGACATTGTTCCTGGTCTCGATGGAGATAAAAAAACAGTTTCTTTAGAATCCGATGATCTTAAAGGTTGCTATGTGTACAGCGACTTAGGAGATACAAAAAAATCCGGTGCAGGCATCAAGCTTAGCTGCAACAACACATCATCATCATCATCTTCAAACAATGGATTCAAGGAGGCGGTAAGCTTTAAATTGGAAGATGGAATCAGTAAATATGATCCTATAAGTTTTGTTCTGAAAGGGAAGAACAGAAACTTTCTGTTATCTCCATTGTTTAGTTTAAGAGATGAATCTTACACTGTTTATTTCAACTTCATTTAGGCTATATATATATATATATATATATATATATATATAGTATAGTTTTAAGGAAGATAGGATTTTCATAGAATAGAATTGGTATTATATCATGATTTTCCTGTCTTTTAATTTTTTTTCTTTTGTTTTGAACAATTTCAAATCAAGTATTGAGTTATGGGGGCAAGGCCTTTCCTGTTAGCTAGAAATACTAATTAATTATTTTCTTTTTTAATAATCAATTCTTCAATAAAATATATATATATATATATATATATATATATATAAATTTTTTCTTTTGAAATTTTTTGTTTATTAGAAAAAGATTAATGTAAAAAGATTTTATTGATTAAATATTTGGTGGGTCTCATAACACCGACATGGTGTCCTTGGCGAATTTTGAATAATTTTGTCAAAATAGAAAAAGTCAAGGAAGTAGTCGTTATTTTTTCATTAAATTTTACTGTAACATATTAACATTTTATTTGACTAACCTACGACCAAACTTGTCAAATGTGTTGTGGCCAAGTGGTCAGCACTCATACTCTCAACTTAAAAGTTGGGAATTCGATACTTAATTCAGTCATAATACTGCCGGATTTAATTTCGTACAATATGAACAATATGATAATCGAACCATAAATTTCTTTTAAACTAATCAATCAACACACTAGATTACAAAAGAAAAAAATAATAATAATAATAATTTCATGTCACCAGTGAATTTTAACTAAAAAACTAAATTTAGTCAAAAAAAAATTAAATAAAATTATGGGCAGCATAATATCCTGAATCACGGACTAAAGATACGCCGAATAAATCAGAAATTTTTTCCACGGTGCCCGACATTATTGAAACACTTCTTGTCTTTCATTCATATTATATATATATATATATATATATATATATATGGGAAAGAAAACAATAATTAAATTAAATCTTGTTTGTTTTTCCAGGATTGTTGGCAGAGAAGAATTTCATAAACAAAAAAGAAATAAATTATTGAAGGCTGATGAATAGAACAGAGATTTGAATTATGCAAAGAAAAGGTGGTTTAATTTCCATTCTAAAATACATATGTTGAAGATTTTTAGAATTACATAAAGTAATAAGAAAAATCTTGATAATCTTTTAAAAAATATATGATTACCTAATCCTAATCCTAATCCTTATCATCCCCATCCATCACCTTTGCATATTGTAACTTTGTTGATGCATACATATATATATATATATATATATTATCATATATTATCTCGAACTAAACAACCATTTAATTAAGGCTTAATCTCTTTACTCAAGAAAATTTGTCATTTTGTGATTAGATAATTAACTAATCAAAAGCATATCTCAAAATTAATATTAATATATTAATATTAAGTGAAAATTTAAAACTAATTAATTAGATGTATAGAGGATTCTCATTTGTCAATAACATGTATATATTATATTGGATTTCTTTTTGGCATTACTATAATCAATGACAAGAAGGTTTGGAATATATCATTTTCTTGTCTACTCTAATTTTCTTCATATATATATATATATATATAAATTTACAAAGTGACATCTATACAACTCCCACTATTGGTCTTTTTTCGAAAGAGTTATGGAATGACGTAATTTGAAATTTTTTGACTTAGGATAAGTTGTATGGAACATATGAATATTATATGAAATTTTTGATTGGTATATTGTTTGTGTGATATTTTATCGAAAAATAAAGTAAACGTACAATAATATATAAGAATGAGTTTAACTATTCATAATCAATTTGATATATTAATTTCAACAAAGTGAGAATAGTGTTAAGTAATTGACTATAGACCTTCCCAAGCTCAATAACACAAGGATGGAAGACATCTCTAAAATTTCAAATGTTTACTGATTTAAGAATAAACATAAATATTCATACGGGACCGAAAAAGTGTTATTTTAATTCTAATGTAAAGTTCTATGCTTGGGTTGTGGTATATATAAATATATATATATATATATATATATATGTGGGTATATCCCCAAGTAGGTTAAATTGTAAAGGTATTGGAAAAAGAAAAATGATGAACCCTAAATGAAGAAAGAAAGTTGTCAAATCCACGTGTTTTGTTAATAATTTTCTTGTTCAGTAGCTGTCAAGTTTTGAGGGAAGCTTTCATTTTTTTTTTTTTTTTTTTTTTAAATCGGAGAAAATATCAATAATTACACATTAGGAACCGAACGAAGTTTTTTGAATGAAACTCATTTTTTGATCATCAACTTTTAAAAACACTCTTTTCTTTAAGGGTTAAATGAGATAAAATTTTATATATCTCAAAGGACTAAATTGAAATTTCACTTTATGTTAGGCAACTTTCTTTAAAAACGAAAATAGGGATTATTATTACTTAAATAAATATTAATAACAATAACTTATTTTAAAATTAATTTGAAATCAAATTTTTTATAAAAAAAAACAAAATTAAATAAAGAAAAGGAAAAGTGGGGCAAAAACATAATAAAGTAAAGAAGACACCTGTGCATTAGGTGGAAAGCAAAAGCTTCTGTACCTTTTAAAACTATGAAGCATTTCCATCATAAGATACCATCACCTTTCAATCTTCTAGAAAGGAATATATATATATATACATATATTTCACTCCACTAAATATGAAAATAGGTTATTATAAGGTGCATTTAGAAGTGTTTCTTTTTTTCTTCTTACTAAATGAAATTGAAATTTATTTTTTTTTTAAAAAAAATGTCCATCCATTTACAATTTTAATGTAGTATACTTGGGTTCGTGTTGTGGATTGTAAATTTAATCTATATTTAGATATAACATTATTCTTTGGGACATTCACTCCCTTAAAGTCTAGGGTCACCGTTTTGATATCACACACTTATACAATTAGTCAAAGTTGGCCACATATAAAGAATCTATCCGTTTTGAACTGAAATTAATTTAAATACGTCATTTATAGTTGGAACATTTAAAACACCTTATGTCATAAAATATGGTAAGAAATATAACATAAACATTCCTGACTTTTTAAGGCAAAGAACCGACCAACCAGCAAAATTAAAAAAAAAAAAAAAAGGACAAAAGGAAATTAAACAATCAGTAGAATATGATCCAAAATATATCTTTTTTTTTGTCTTTCCCTATGGATTTAGCAATATAAAAAGCCATGCCATGTGTCTATTTCCTTCTTTCTCTCTCTATTATTACCAAATTTGGAGAGTCAAAAGGGCTTTTTTTCCTTTTAGGTTAGAGATATATATTTCTCATTGTTATTATTATTTTAAATTTTGAAAACGAAAACAAAAAAAAAATTATTAATTTTTATTATAACTTGGAGTTCCACATTGCTTATTCTAAAAGATCACTGAAATAATTATTATATTTTTTAAAAAAAAATTTGTGAAATACAATTCAAATGGATAGTAATCCGATATCTTAAATTTGAATGAAGTTTAAAGTAAAATACACAAAAAAAAAAAATTGTTTGTAATAAAAGCAAGTGAAAGTCAATGAAAAAAAATGAAAGAGGTAGTTGGGAAAAGAAGTAATATATCCCAAAACGACAAACAAAAATAGTTGTAAAAACATACATACACACATTTTTGGGGAAAATAAGATAATCTGAATCCACGGACACAAAAAAGAGGAAAAAAACTTAAATAGTTTTTTTTTAAAATTTTTATTATATTCACTTGGGGCGCCGGGATGTCCTCACCTTATTTGGTGAGATTAATTTGGACTCGGAGCGCTCGTAGAGTTCAGCTCTTACTCGAGGGTGAGGGTCGGAGTTTTTTTTAACATGACGCTAACAACCTTAGAGGATTCGAAACCTCGACCATCCGTCCTGGAAGAAGCATTAGGAATCCGTGCACCAACTTTCCCAAGCTATCGGATTTTTTATTATTATTGTTTTCCCCCAATGTATGTCCGATGATCGTGGAGTTTTTCATTCTTTACTATTTTCTTTCACATGGGAATAGATTGCAAAATCTTCCTCTGCCTTCTCTTCTTTTATGGTTATCGCTGCACTTTTAATTTATTCAATTAAAAAAAAATAGAGTAATTTGGATGATACAATTTTACTTATGATTCAAGAGATTATGAGTTGAACAAACTTTTTATATTTTTAGTTGTTAATTGACAAGAATTTGTGGTGTAATAACTTTAGATCCACATAATATGGTGTGTCAATGAATTAGTAATGCAATTAATCCATTTCCTCCAAGAACAAACTCAAGCTATAGAGATTAATGACAATGATGACTATTCAAAATATCAAAAAGTCAACTTAAGAGAAAAAGACTGTTAATCAAAATGTTGTTAGACCTTGTATGAATTCAACTTAATCAGAGTCTTGATTTCATAAAAAAAAATTAGATAGTAAATTCCAAGACGCATGTAAGCTGGTAAGGAACTCCTTTATGCAAGAGTCTTGTATGCATGTGTTTAAAATTTAATATTAGAACTTCTTTTCATGAAAGACCAACTCAACTCAAACGAGATTAATTTCTCAGAGTGGAAAGATTATTAATGAGGTGACCAATCCAATGTCTTTTATCTTCATTATGATCTTTCCTAGGATTCAATATTTTTAAGCTAATGGTTGCACTCCAAATAATCCCAACCTAGGAAAAAAAGGGGAAAAAGAAAAAGAAGGGAGAGAAATAGAAACATTTTACATTTGAAATTAAAAAAAAAAAAAAAAAAAAAGGGAACAAGGTTTAGTTGTAATAAGGCCTAGAAACAAGGTAATAATCATGAATAAAGGTCTCAATTTTGTTATTGTATAGCAGAAAAATGCCCTGAAAAAAATCCAATATCTCTGGATAGCTTCACTTCTCATTGGCTCTACTCTCAACTCACTTCATGCCCTTTTTCCCCTCTTATGAGTTTCTGCATCTTTCCCTCTTCTCTTATATGCCCAAAGTATTTCCTTTTTGGTGAAAAAAAAGAAGAAAAAACCCCCAAATTTCTGTGTCTTTTGGATACTGTTTCTTGTATTTGTAATTGTGTGTTCTCCTTTTTTCTTTTGTGGGTTTCATCTTATCTTCGTTTCTTGAGTTTAGTGATCCAGTTGATTAGTAATTTTCTTTTCTTCGCATGGTGTGATGGTGGGGAGGGATCTGATGGAAAAGATACGATTTTTCATCATCATTCTTTTTCTGAATTTGAAATTTTGAACAGGGTTTTTAATTCTTGAACATTAGAAGTTTCTTGAATTTGATTTGATTGAGAAGAATTAAAGAAAGCTGCAAAAAAGATGGATTTTCAGTATGGTCATCGTCATCAACAACAACAGCAACAACAACAACAACAGCAACAGCAGCAGCAGCAGCATCAACAACAGCAGCATCAACAGCAACAGATGAACATGGTGATGAGTTCTTCTGGTTTGACCCGGTACCGTTCTGCCCCGAGTTCCTACTTCGCTAGCTATCTAGAAGATTCCACTGCAGATACAATCAACAGCCATGGCGGTGGGGGATACGGAATGGATGATCTGGATCACTTCCTCAACAGATTTCTTCCCACTAGTACAACAACAGAGGGACAACAACAGGGTTCAAATCCCTGTACCATCACCAGTATGCAATCCCCTCACCGGACCACACCGTTAGTTAAACAAGAACTTCAGACTGATTATTCTCAGCCTATGATGTCACAAACCAATCATAATTCTTCTTCTTCTTCTTCTTCTTCTATGGATTGCTACTCCAATAATAGAATCTTGAGTTCATCAAATCAATTTGCACCCATCAAAATGGCAACCGGTGGTGGTGTTGGTAATAATTCTAATTCGAATCTGGTTCGTTACAACAGTTCTCCTGCTGGATTATTTGCAAACATCAATATTCACAACGGTAAATTTTTCTTTAATTTTCTGGAAATAAATTCTTGATTTTTGCTATGAATTAATTGTTGTAGCAAATAGCAGAGTATGGTGCAGTGAGTGGGACGGGGAATCATGGAAAGGAGTCTTCTTCTTCTTCACGATTAATGTCACCTATTTCAGAAATTCACGAGACTAAAGCGGCGGCGGCGGCGGCGGCGGCGGGCATGGCAGAAACAACAGGCTTTCCTAATAATAGTAGTAATAATAATAATTTATGGGAGGATGATTCGACATTAATGTTGTCAGATACTTTCCTAAAAGGCCTAAGAGATGATATTATCGATGATAACAACAAGAACCAAAACAAAGCTCCTCCAACTACGTTGTTGTCTCGTCATTTGAGTTTGCCAAATACCATTTCCAACACAGTTGACCCTAATTTGTCAGCCATGGAGACGTTAATGCAAGATTCAGTACTCTGCAAACTTAGAGCAAAGAGGGGTTGCGCTACTCACCCACGAAGCATTGCAGAAAGGGTAACTAGAAAAAAGTTTTTATAACAATTTAATTCGTACAATTAGTCAGTTCTAAAAAGGTAAATTTTTATTTGCAGGTGAGAAGAACAAGAATAAGTGAAAGGATGAGGAAGCTGCAAGAACTTGTTCCCAATATGGAAAAAGTAAAACACAAAACATTAATCTAATAATAATTGAAACCCTAGTTCTAAATTAACATCTATTTCTGAACTGTTTTTTTTTTTCTTGCAGCAAACAAACACTTCAGACATGTTGGATTTAGCAGTTGACTATATTAAAGATCTCCAAGATCAAGTGAAGGTAAATTACTCAACCTGATGACTCTTACATTGATTCAATACTAAACTTACTTTAAACATGACTTTTTTTTCCTTTGTAATAGACACTTTCGGATAATCGAGCAAAGTGTAGATGTGCTAATGAATGAATGAAACTATTGAAGAGTGCGATCATACTAGCAGTAATGCTAATGTATCGGATCCCATCAAAACTGTGTGTGGAAAAAGGTAGGTGAAAAGGTCCGTTACAGTCTCCCTTTAATTAATTCCATTTTGAATGAGTGACCATTACTATTGTTATTTGTTATAACGTGACAAAAAAGGAAGAAGAAAAAAGAAAGTTGTTTTATTTAAGGTTCATTTTGTATAGAATCTTTCTGGCTTTGTGCATTTTTCCGTGAATAAATTTTATTTATAATTATAGAAAATTATAAATTCGAATAATAATTAATAATAATAATAATAGTAAATTATGGAGAATTGTTTTACTAGATTTTTAACCCTTTTGGCATATTTAAGAAACATCCCGATTGTGAAACCTACCTTATTTAATTGTTTTCAAGAAAATGAACGCATTTTCGCTACTGGTCTTAGTTTTAGGTTATGTTAAATTTTGAGGAGTAAAATTAAAAAGATGAAAGAGTAATTAAAAAAATTGTTAAAGGATAAAAATAAAGAATAATATAATATATAAGGATCAATTTCACTAAAATTTAATTATTAAGGGACTAAATCCGCAAATTCCCCTCAAAACTTTAAATTGGCCTTTTGATCTATCTTCTTGCATCCATCAAATAAATTTTAGTGGTTGTAAGCTTATAATATTGGTGGTCCTTAATAAATATTGAAGTGATATCCACGTCATTGGTGACGTCATTATGATCGTGCATACCTAATAAATATATATATATATATATATATATTTTTTTTTTAAAAGTGAATATTAGAAATATAATTATATTTATATATAAAAGAAAAAGAATACTATGGGGTTATATGGGCACAATTTTTGTGAAAGTGTGGTTGCTATCAGTTGATTTACGCTTCTTCACAATATTAATCATAATTAAAATGCATTTAAAATAGATAGTATTATATATATATATATATATAAATATTGATCATAGTTAAAACACATTTAAAATAGATAGTATTATATATATATATATATATAGTGGGGACTTAGTAAACATTGATCCTCTTGTCATTTTAATGGGGCTATAATAACTTAATTGAGTTTATTCTCAACGAGCCTAACCCTATAGCGAATGAAACATTTTATAGCGGTGAGGTGATTCCTTAGTAGGGGATGACAACTCGGTTCTTCTATTCTTACGCCCCTTGCATTTTTAATTAGCCAAAAAAAAAAAAAAAAAAAAAAAAAAAAATGTAGTGGGGACCTGGTAAGAATTGGGGGTAGACATAGAGGGACCTGTGTCTTTAAAACAACAACAATAATAATAAATGGACATATTAGAGCTGTTAGGAAAAGTATCTGGAAACCCTTGGATGTGGGTTTTTTCTTATGAGCCACACATTTTTTCTTTGCCATTTCAATATTATATGAATATTCCGTTATGGAATTTGAAACTGATGAAACATATATTAAGAAACATTGTCTTCAAAAGCTTATTTGCACAGTCCCATTGTATTGCTTCTACACAAGGCAAGAATTAAGTTCATACGCATATATATATATATATATATACCTATGGCCGCCGTAAAACGTAATTGATGTATGCAACTACCTGCGCCTTAGGATTTTCTCTAACCAACTTTGAGTAAAAGGAAAACAAAGTAGTCATATTTAATGCAACATTGAGAATTAATATGGCACAATAAGTTTGAATAAACTCGTATTCAAGATGTATAAATCGGGGAGGGGGTATTTTTTGCACACACACAAAACAGGTAAACAATTAAACAAAAAGTATATTACTTTTGTGTATGTTTGCATTCATCTTTGCTGCAATTACAGCTCGATGTGCTCACAGTGTCGTCCATACCTCAATTAGAGTAAAAAAAGGTGGCCAATTCCTTTGCCCCCCCCACCCCCCACAACAAGTAACGCTGCAGATAATCACATCACCTTTTAGATGAAATGAAACTTACAATAGTAATCTTTGAAACTGATGGCACTATGGACACTAAATTACCTCTGAACATAAGTTTAAATGTATGATATAATTATTTCTTCAATCTCTTCTATGAAAAAGTGTATTAATTTTAGTCTTATCTATGTATGTGTTTGTATTTGTATTTCTTTCATGCAATACAGGAATGAATCAAGGAAAAGAAGATCAATATTGTAATGAACATACATGAAAGAATTTTTATATTATTCTATCTGCCTCCTAAATGTTCCAGTTCTAGTTCTCAGAATGAAATGAACTAATAATAGATAGAAAAATCCCTCAACTTGATCATTATGTACAATACAGAAAAAGAACAACTGAATTCTCAAGCCCTTCAAGAGCAAAAGGTAAGAAAAGGGGGACTTCCTTTATCCCTTACCTCAGAGTCATCATCTTCTAATGCTGCTTCAATTCTCCCTCCCTCTTCATAAGAGAAAAAAAAAAAAAAAAAAAAAAAATTCAAAACAAGATTAAGAAAGCTTCTCTCTCATAAAGCTACTCAAAATCAATTTTTAATTGCTCCCAACAGTTTTAAGCTAAGGCAAAGAATCAAGCAGAGTGTGTGTGTGTTAATGCTGGGGAATCTAAACTTTATGGATTCAAGAATGCAAGATGGCAAACTAAATCTAAACTTTGCCCCAAGCAAAAATGATTGATGAATAAACTGGTATTATATATACTACAAGAAATAGGAACTTGAAATAATATTAGACATGTAGTCTCTCTTGAGGTATTTTTCCATCAACTTTACAAATTCTTCTTGGAGGCCATACAATATGAGTTGCTCGACCACGAACCAAACCCAAAGGAATCTAGAGAAATGGAAAAGGAAGGATTTGTCAAATAGGCAGTAATATTAAGTACTAAACAGAGAAGCTTCTACAATAAATGCCATTATGACATGATGAAATTCACCTCCAAGATTATCATTGGCAACAATGCAACGTTTAACAGCTATAACACTGTTAGATTTGAATTAAACATTCTTCTTATGGAATAACTCCAGTAATAACAGTACAACTTCATCATGATCATGCAAGATGCAAAAAATTTCACTCTACACGAAAGTCCAACTTCATCAATGACAGAAAAAGAGTAATATGTTATTTACCGGGCCTAAAGATCTTGAATCTAAACTTAATGCCAAATTATCTCCTTCAACCCAGCAGTGCCCCTCTGGAACCACAACAAAATCATAATGAGTGTGGATACAGTCACCTGGTAAGCCAATTAGTCTCTTTACGAGTTTCTCTTTATGATTGGTTGGGTTGCTGCAAAAGCCATGATCAAACACAGAAGAATGTTCCATAAGGAAAAAAAACAAACATTATATTTTGCAGGGGTGAATATAGATTTCTTGAAAAACATATACACACAGAGACCAATAATATCAGTAATGTTTGCTAAGTCCGATATCCGTACATTGCAGAAATCTTTTTTCTGTTCTGCTTGGTGATGCACCAAGACCTTTAACTTCTTAGTTTGGCTAGCCTTTCAGATCAAGTTGCAGTGCCAAATTCAAAGCATAAAAAATATGATCTTGACATCACATATTCAAATTCTTTGAGATAAGGCCCAGATTTTAACTTCTAAAAACCAGAAGAAAACACTAATCTAGAAGAACCCATCTAGACAAGGCCAAGATTTTTACATTTCAGTAGGTAGGCACCAAGAGCAGTAGAAAGTTCATCGGATGCTATCAAGAACATGACTAAGAGAAATTACCTGAAAACAACCACATCACCGCGAGAGAACCTGTACTTTTCGAGGCAAAATTTTTCCACCAGAACCCGATCAACTGCAACATGTTTCATGACCAATGTAAACACCCAAGTTAAACAAAAAGTAACAAAAATTGCAGGAAGAATAAAAAAGAAAATGTTACCAAAGAAGGGTCCTTTCGAATTCTTGACATGAGAATTAAACGTCGGAGACATCGATAAACCATGAATAGGAACAATACTAAAATAACGGTCTGTAATTGTAAGACCAATAAGACCAACAGTGAAGTATCCTTTTGACAAATTCCACAGAAAATTTCCAGTTCCCATGTCTGCAATTCTTGAATCAGCTAGGAAGAAGAAACCGATGAAACTGCAGCAGAACCAAGCCAAAATCAAATCCAATGACAGCAACAAATACAAGCCAAACAACGAACCAATTGAGAGCGCGAAAAAACTCGCATCAAGAATTAGATAAAAGTAGGGTTTTGGGGCATTCTTGAAAATAGAACCGTGCAATTAGCAAATTATGCCCAATTTTACTCTGTCCAGCGAATTAAGTCCCAAATAAATTCATAATATAATATATATATATTATCTGTTATAAAATTATATATAAATATAATATATTATATTTTTTTTATAACATGAGTTGACAAATGTGTCATCTCAACCTCACATATGGTGAGATTGACACCCCCTTTCCCCTCTAATCAAAAATAAAAAAATAAAAAAAATTATATTATATTTTTTAATATAAAACCTAAACATGTTAGGAAATATACTATAATTTTGGGAAAAAAAAAAAAATGTATTATATCATCATTGCTGGCCACCCGTCTCTATATATATAACCTTCCTTCGCCGCCCTTCTTCCTCTTTCAGGTCCTCTCCAAAACTAAGTGCACAGATTCTATATTTGTTTGGAAAGGAAAGGAAACGAGAGGCAAAAATCAGGTGAAAAAGGCAATAAATTCATAGATTTCTGGGAGATCTTGGAAAACTTCCGAAGATAGACAAAAATTAATCAATCTAATTTGTTAATTTTACCAGATTCTTGTGTAGAAAAAAAGGAATATGGGGGATATATACTGTACGGACTGCAAGAGGAACACGGAGGTGGTTTTTGACCACGCTGCCGGGGATACGGTTTGTTCTGAATGTGGACTGGTTTTGGAGTCTAGGTCTATAGATGAGACTTCCGAGTGGAGAACTTTTGCTGATGAGTCTGGTGACCACGACCCGAATCGAGTTGGAGGCCCAGTCAACCCACTACTCGGTGATGCGGGGTTGTCTACGGTGATCTCTAAAGGTCCTAATGGATCTAATGGGGATTCGTCTCTTGCCCGATTGCAGAATCGCGGTGGTGATCCTGATCGGGCTATTGTCTTGGCCTTTAAAGCCATCGCTACAATGGCTGATAGGTATATGATGTTCTTGTTTTTATTTGTTTGGGTATTTGGGCTTTTTTTTCTCTGAAAGATTAAAACTTTTTTATGCGCTTTCCTATGATTTTTATTTGTTTAAGAATTTGAAGAGAAAAGTGAAAATCTGGGTGGAGGGTAATTCCAATTGATTTTTTTTATCAATGATTTTGCATCTAAACTGGAGATTTCAAGACATTTATTTGACTTATGAAGGAAACAATAGATATATGTTAACTGGATTCTTGGAATTGGCATGATTGGATTGAATTTAGTTTAAGAGGGGTGATTGAAAAATTTTAGTAGAAAATATGTTCAATTTTGCCCGATAAAAGTGCAATGGGTTGGATTTCTTGTGGAGGTTTCAATGTATTTGATGAATGAAACTGGGATTCTATTAAGCTGTGTACTTAGTCATCTTTAAATTTGTTTCCTTTGTAAGTTACAAATATGAAATCCTCTAGTTTTGATTTTCCTTCCTTTTAAGAAGTTTCATTGCTGTGACTAATAACAGTATTATCTGGCTTTCAGGTTGAGCCTCGTTGCCACTATTAAGGTATTTACTTCTGTTTTAACTTGTCTTGTTGAGGAAAGAGAGAGAAGGGAGGGGGGGTAGTGGTGATGGGGAAGAACAATAGGCTGGGTGGAATATAGTTCATTATACATATGAGAAAATACTCTGTTGAACAAAAACAAGATAAAGATGCATTATGAATTTATAACTCAGGGTAAGCCTGTACCTTTCTTCTGGTTCATCCCCTTAGTGTAATTTTTCCATTAATGCTGCTGATATGAAAGAGAGAGAGCATTGTGATGCACTGATTGTAAAGCTATGTTATTAGCCAGGGAGGGGTCTTATCCTTTGCTAACGCTCAGTTGCTTCAGAATAGGACTGCTTAGGACTGCTTACTTGAGCAGCTTTTTCATTTCACCTCGAACAATCACAGTGGTTCCATATATAATAGTTTTCTAACTGCAATTTTGTATGATGTAAAGGACCGGGCAAACGAGATTTATAAAAGATTGGAAGATCAGAAGTGTACGAGGGGAAGAAATTTGGATGCTCTAGTGGCTGCATGCATTTATATAGCTTGCAGGCAGGAGGGTAAACCGCGCACCGTAAAAGGTGCAATTCAAACCTGTAGATATTTTATGGTTTACTCTTTTAAGTGTATGAACTCCTCTCAAGTCTGAACTTCTGGGTATACACTAGAAATTTGTTCCATTGCCAATGGTGCTACAAAGAAGGAAATTGGCCGAGCAAAAGAGTTCATTGTCAAACAATTGAAGGTTGAGATGGGTGAATCTATGGAGATGGGAACCATACATGCAGGAGACTATCTGGTGATTCTTATATGCTTATAAATGGTGGTTCATTCTAGTCATTGCTCTGTATTTTCTGTCCTGAAACAGTGTTTCATCTTATGTTCCAGAGGCGTTTTTGTTCTAACCTTGGTATGAGCAACGAAGAGATCAAAGCTGTACAGGAAACTGTTCAGAAGGCAGAAGAATTTGACATAAGGTAATAATCTATCTATCTTATTTATCATGTTTGCATATATAATTATCTGATATTGTTCAAACTATATTGGTTTTGGTTTTGTGGATGCAGGAGGAGCCCTATATCTATTGCTGCAGCAATAATTTATATGATAACTCAGCTCTCTGATTCCAAGAAGCCATTGCGAGGTATGAGCCCTTTTCTTGTTATTATTGAGTTAATAGAGAGAGAACCCTAGATTTATTCATGGCTAACAGTGTGTGGGTGGGTGCAGATATTTCCATTGCTACAACGAGTGCTGAAGGTACGATAAAAAATGCATATAAGGATCTTTTTCCATTGGTTTCAAAGATAATACCAGAATGGTATTCCAAAGGAAAAGATCTCAGGAGCCTTGCTAATCCCAAAACTTAATCTGGGGACAAACTTATATTCATCATCATAGAAACAAAAACAGTTCTTTTTTTGTTTTTTTCTTCCCTTTTTTGGGTCCTGTAATTTGGTATAGAAACGGTTGGATTCATCACTTTTTGGATATTGACCATACAATTTTACTTTTTAACCTTTTTTTTTTTTTTTTAAAAAAAAAAATTATTATCAAGAATCGGCTACTGACCGGTTCTTTGCCTCGTTCCATCAATGGAAGAATAATTAATTTTGGAGTTTTTGTATTTAAAGTTTAATATAGTTTTCATAATTTCTTATAATTATGTATCCATTCATTGTTAAAATTATATAATATATATACATATATATTTGCATATATTCGGGGTGGGAGATAAACATTTATAGCATAAAATCTCAAAATTTAAAATGAAAATTTTAATCTAAAGTTTGGGACCATAATATTTTCAAGAATTAATGTGGATGTGAAGTGGTTTAAAAGCGTAGAACTTTTAATTTGTTTTAGAAGTTTATAAAAATTGAACTTGAATTTATTTATTAAAATTAATTGTTTTTAGAGTGTTTTTTAAAATTTGAATATTTTAAATTTTAAAATAGAATTTTTTTTTATAAAAAATAAATATTTGATATTTGTCTTCAAGTTTTCCAAATAAAGAGCCACGGAGACGCTCCTGCAAAATGCCAAAAAAAATTTGAATTAAATTTCTCTAACGGCATACAAACCAAAATCCGTATCCCAAACTCTCTCTCGTATAAAAGAATTTGAGAAACGGCTTCAATCACTCATTTTGATCTTTCTCCGCCATGGAATCCGGCTACTCCGATTTTGATTGGTCCTCAATTTCTCAGCCACCTCCTTTTGTCTCTCTCTCTCCGTTTCCCGCTACTGTTTCTCCTTCTCCGCGTCGTCTTTCTAGCTGCTTCATTGAACCGAGTAAGCCTATTAGAGCTGCTAGGAAGCTGGCTTGGATTTCTCTTCAAGGGCGGATTGTTGGGGCCGAAGAAGCAACCTCGGCCAAGACGATGGCCATTGAAAATGGTGTCCTGCTAGGCCCTAAAGAAGCTTTTGCTTGGGAGCTTTTCAGTCCCATTCATAGGATTCTTATAGTTGCTGTTGTTGCCGTGGCAGCCGCTAATTCCAAGAGAAATAAACAGATTGCGCAACTGAAAAAGGCTGTTGAATTAAGGGTTAGTTAATTCAAGCTTTTTTCAGGGTTTAATGGGCCCAAAAGATTTCATTTGAATGTGGGAGTGAACTTCTTTTAGATTCTAATTAATGCATTTCTTAATATTTTGCATTTATGTTTCTTCATTAAAGATATTTTCTTTGTTTGTTCCAATAGATTTCTTCAGGAAAAGAAAAAAAAATAATGTTTTTATGTTTTAACCCCCCTTTTTATTAAGGTCTTTAATACAGTAGGTTAAAATTCCCGCCATTGATAAGATTTAAATTTTTTTGGTCTTATTATATATAAAAATTAAAAATGGATGAATTCCGGAATTTAATTTTAAACTCTTGTGTAATCTGGTTTTAGCAGATGAAAAAATACTTTGAATGAAGAGTGGGCACTGATGATTGTCCTTCATTTTTCCTATAGCAGTTAAAAAGGATATTTAATTTGGTTACTTCCATTTAGAAGATCATCAGTGTTTTCCTAATTCTTTTATTTGCATTCGATTTTTTTTTAATTTTTTTTTTTTTCACTTGAAGTTGAGATTGAAATGTAGTATATTGCCAAGTTCTAAGCATATTTTTTCATGTTTTTGTTCAGGATCATGTGCTTTTGTGTATGCAAGAGAAGCTAGATAATCTGTGTGAGCAGGTAAACTATTTTAAGGATCAGCCGGAGGTGGTGGCAGCAGACAAGAATGGTTGTAATCTTTGTCAGCAACACAAGCAACTTTCCAATAATTTTATGGTACTGCTGATATCTATTTCTCCAAAATTCCAAATATTAGTGTTGCCTTTCTTTTTCTTTTTTTTTTAGAGTTATGCCTGAATGTGATTTGGTGTCTTGTTTGATTTCAGGATACAGCAATCAAGGCATCAAATGTGGATGACATGTTCAAATACAAAAGCCCTCCTGCCATTGATGTAGAGCCAGAGGAACGTAGAATGTCTGATTTGTCTGATTGGGCTTCCAGTGTGACCTCCTCAGTAGACATTCAGGTAATTACGCTCAATTTGATCTATGTTTTCATTTAAGTTGAACACCAGATATTGATATAAGTGGATTCACCTTTTCAGTTTTACTTTGCCAAATATATTCTAGAGAATATGAATTTTAGTCACGGATTTTTGTCAGAACTGCAAGATTAGACAACTTGAAAGGAAATGATCACATCTGGTTTACTAGTATTTTCGAAAGCTAAAGCTTGATGACTTGCCAATACCAATGTTGTTATCTTTTGTAGCTGAACGGTTTGGCAATTGAGCAAGATATTTACAACCTCCGAAAGGAATGTGAAGAGAAGGATTCCAAAATAAAGGATTTAGCTAATTTTATCCACTCATCAGAATCTTTTGGTTCAAAGGTACTCCAACTCACTCCTTTTTTTTTTTTTTTTTTTTTTTTTTCTTGCTGCTGTGAGAATGATTTCTTTCCCTCCCTTTTCATTGTAAAAACACTCTTTTTGTATATGGCAGAGGATTTCAGAGCTTGAAGACATTATACGAAGAAAGAACATGATCATTTCCAAACTTAAGAAAGACATGCTCATTCTTGAACAAAAGGTGAAAATGCATCTTACAGAACCTCCTAGTTTCTATCAATCATTCATAGTGCTTGGACCATCAACAGTTGGTTTCTATAGATTTCCTGAATTTATATCCGTGGCAGATTTAAAGATACTAATAAGTGCTGCATTACTTGAATGGTTATCTTTTATATAATGTTAACTATGTGTAGACCTTAGAAACAAGAGTAATTTCCTAGAATGTCTGATTTTTCTGTCTATCTGACGTGTCCAAACATCAACAGATGGTTAGCCTCACTAGAGCTCGCCGCCCCTCTTTCTCTGCAGCAATCTCAAATGACAGGCAGCTTCCTGTCATGGCAGATAATCTTGTCTATGATATGGATAGCACTACCAGCCCTTCATCTTCAGATTCAGATGGTGGCCCCGTGAAGAGACCTCAAACTCCAAAAGGTAGGAGGCTGTACAAATTTGCTTCAAACGGTGAAATCACTTCAAGGGCAGAGCCAAAATTGGAGCAAACGAAAATCCCTGATTCTCCAACAATGATGACACTTGTTGATCACCATAGGAAGTCTAGAGCCATTAGTCCATTAATGGAAAAGTCAGTAAATCAGATGGCAGATGCCAATCCAAGACCAAGGCTCCATTCTTCCAGTGAACATGTAAAGAGTAGGAGGCGACCTCTGCCCAGATCCAAGGATGTCATGCCCCAAAAGAGATGGGTTTAGTAAGTATATCTGAATTTTCTTAGTTATTTGGTGTTGGTCGACATCAAAATAGAGTTAGAAGAATTTCAGCATATGATCTTGAAGAAGCTTTTGAGATCATACAAGTAGTTGTAGTGGAATAGTACATATAACTCTCTGGTTTATCTAAATAGAAGTCTTTAGAATCAACTGATATTCTTGAAAATTTGTAGTATAATCTAAATATGTAGGAATTTCATTTCCCAATTTCTTGGAGAAAGTAATCTAAGCAACAAATTTAAGTTTTTTCAGCTCCCTCCCTAATTAGTATTAGGAACAGAAGCAACTACCAAAAGTGATGACACCAAATACCAAAAAGTTTACATAAACTTACTATGCAACAAACAATTGACTCCTTTTTTCTTTTCTTATAACTTTTGACTTCTTTTTCATTCCACCTGAAAAAAGATCCAACACACAACCCTCAAATTTTGACCAACCAACATAGAATGGTCAAACCGTTCACAACTCAAAATGGTTAAAATATTGATTAAAAAGTTTAATTATGACCTCCAAAATTCATTGTAAACATTTATTGGTAATCTATTAATGCTCCTGGCTAAAAAAGGACCAATTGTTGAAAATGAACAGAAAAGAACATTGAAAAGGTTGAAAATACTCAAAGAAATCTGTTCCAAACAATTATGGTTTATATTTATGAGTTGGGGATGAATTTAACCAAAAATAGAATATCAATTCACGTGTTGTGTTTTGCTCTTTCATTAAATACTTACCTTTTATTATATTATGAGATTCACACATATCAATAAAGTCAAACAATATTAATACCCAACTAATTTTTATTTTTTATATATATAAAAACCGAAGTGAATGTTATTCTCTAAAAAATTTAAAGTTGTTGTAATTTGAAATCATATATAAGCAATTATTAAGTAGAAACATGAAACTCTTTATTTGATGACATGTTTTAGACTTGTAAAACTCACCTAAAATGGTTCAAAGCGAACAATGTCATTGAAATGTTATATAACAAATAAAACAACTGCAAAATATTTACATGAAGCAAAGAACACTTTAATGTATGAGTTTTAGGAGTACTATGTTTGATCCTAGGTAAAGACAGTTTAATCTATGTTTAATCACTGTTTTTAGTCAAATAATATGATATTTTAATGCAACTTGTGTAGGTTTCCATTATGTACTAAATTTTTTTTAAGTCAATTCGCACGTGCAAAATAGGCAAAGAAGCTTCCGTGGAATAATTTTAAGGTAATTTCGATCAAATTCATAACCGACTTGGGTTGGTTGGTTTAATTTGTCCGATCAAACATTGCTTTTGGCTCCAAAAGTATTTTCATTTTATTATTAAATTCAAATTATTGATATCTATATATATATATATATATATACATTTTTGTACAACCAAAATTCAAGTCGTATTTAAAATAAATTTATTAATAAATTGATAGTTTCTTTATTCTTTTATATATATATATTTGTGTCATTCTAATTGGGACCACAAATTAAGGGAATGGAAATGAAAGAAGAAGAGAGAAACAATTGATATTTTTCAACATCGTGGGATGTAAGTTGTATATATATGTATGTATATATATGTATGTATATATTGAAAGCCAGACGAGACTAGTACCCGAGTTATTACAAAAGTCCAACGAGCTTTCAAGTTTTACAGTTGGTCCTAACCTTTTTTTTTTTTTTTTTTTTTGAATTTGAATTTTGGAAATGGAATTTTATTATTAATATTATTTAAATTAGTGGAAACATGTATCATAAATCTTGGTGCACATTAATTGGGCTACATGAATTATGTCAATTCTATCACATGTCTTGCTTAATATTAGTCTTTTTTTCTTTCTTTTTTTTTTTTTTTTTAAATTTTCTCTCTCGGAAAAAAAAATATTATTATTATTATTATTATTATTATTATTATTTTGGTGAATTGAAGATCTTTATATTGAACAATAGAATTGAATGGAATAATTAAAAAATTATGAAAATTAATAATTATCCAAAATAGACTAAAAAGAATAAAGAGGTCTTTGGAGGAATTCATAGTCAAATGTACATAAATTGGACTTATAATGTTCAGAGATTCCTAATAAACAAAAAATAAAAAAATGACCATTTTGACCTTGAAAAATATGTGTTTCCAAAAGAAACTTCTTTGCAATTCTAAGTCTTTCTATATATATATATATATATATATATATATATCAAACCTCTAACCTTTTATACTCATCTAATAAAAGTAACTATATTGTCTTTATATATCCTCTATATTGGGAAGCTTATCTAATTGAATCTAGATGTAATTATTTAAAATTAGAAATTTATTAAATTGTTAGTTAAAATGACCCTTTTAACCCTAGATTTGTTTTCAATCTTCATTAGTTATATTAGTTCACAATTTGAACCTATAAGTTTGTACAATAACTATGAGTTTGACTGCAAACCGATCAATTACTTATAAATATTTAGATCAATCTTATATACTATTACATTCTTCTTTTGGGAAATAACAAGAGGCTTAAAAATTCTTTTCAAATATAGAAGCATATATATATATATATATATATATATATATATATATATATATATATACATATAGTCAAATGTGTCTAAGCGTGCCCTGTTTTATTTGACTAGTATTCAATTCTTTTACCTTCACCCAAACAAACCCCACTACTACTCAGCCAGCAGCCACCCATATCCTCTCTCTCTCTCTGCATATTCCCATTCTGTTTTTCTTCCTCGGCTTCTCTCTAAAGATCCCCAAGAATCTCTCCACACAAAGAAATCTTTTTCACCAGAAAAAAAAAAAAAAAAAAAAAAACCCCGAATTCCCAATTTCTATCTCCATGCAAGAAGGTTAATTAGCTAATTAGACTAAAGAAAGAAGAAAAAAAAGATGCCCATGGATCGAACAAATTCATTAGACTTTTCCCAGTCATCATCGTCAAGAACAACAGGCACGGCGGCTACGGCGGCGGTGGTGCTATCCATACAGTGCATAAAGGGAAGTTCAAGAGGCGACGAGTGGACGGGTGATCTTTTACAAACTGGGGATATAGTTGAAGAAGTAACCATAGGTAATTTAACGATCAGAGCACCGTTCAAGAACGGGAAAAGTGGGTTACAGAAAGCTTTACACACTTCTTTCAAGAACAAAGAAACTTCAATTCAGGTGATCGTTAGAAGAGGTTCCGATGAATATGCTGAGCTTCAAGCTTGTATTGTACCTAATGAATCGGTCGGTAGAAGACAGTACATGTTGCGAGCCATTGATGATCCTAATTATGCCGTCGGATTCGTTGATCGGACGGAAACCGATTGCCTGCAATTACAAGGTCCGTTCTACTACTACTACTACTACTAATACTGCTTTAATTTTCTCTTCCGGCAACATATGATTAGTAATATTATTTAATCTTTTGTGTTCTTGAATTTAATCTTTTTTATGTTCATACGCGTTTTAATTAGGACTTAGTCTATTTAATGAGGCATCTTCTATATATATATATATATATATATATATATATATATATGTTTGGACATTAGTACAAGAAACCTTCCTAGGTTTTTCTTTCTCATCCTATTACATGAACAACATAGCTAGAAAATATTTCATAATTTTGAGTTTTGTGTGTTTTAGGATTATATATATTTCTATAACAATACGTTTGATAAAATTTAATTTCTTAGCTATATGAGATTTTTAATTTAATTTTGTAGAGTTAAGACGTAATCTTTCTCAATTTAGATCAAATTCAATTAGTCCAAGAGATGGTTAGAATATATATTATATGTGTGTGTTTTTGAAATTTTAATATGTTAATTACAATACATAATTAATGGGAGTGTGGATACTAGGTAATTTAATTTGGTCAATGTTTATCAAAACATTCATTACGTTACATAAGATTCTGCTTCAACCTATTTTACTCAAAATATTTCTAGTTGACTTTAGATTAATGTCAATTCCCATTGTTTTAAACAAATGTCACATAATTTTATAAGCATAAAGAAACGGCCAATGGGCAGGAGATGGGGATGGAATATGTATATATATATATATGTTGATAAATAATTATAATGTTTATAGGTGTATGAAAAAAGAAGAAGAAAAAGACTAAACTAACCTTAAACACTAGGTGGTACATTGATAATTGGGTCTTTTTGGATCATGATGTACTTTTAAAAATGTACAAGGGTATAATTGGAACATAAATTCTCCATTTCATTGAAATAGGCTTAATTCATTTTAGTTGTCCAATCATTTTTCACCAATAATTAGATAAACTATTAATTTCAAAAGTGTATTTACTAATATTTCATCACAAATAAAGTATATGTATATATTGATATCACTTAATTTGTGTAGTTTAATTATTTAAATTCTTAACAACATTAAATTTTTCTATCGTACCTTAAAAAAAAAAAAAATGTTAGAAGTGGGGGAATACCTAATTGATATGTACAAATGTTAGACCCACCTTAGC
Source organism: Cynanchum wilfordii (assembly GCA_025388415.1). Lineage (NCBI taxonomy): Eukaryota > Viridiplantae > Streptophyta > Magnoliopsida > Gentianales > Apocynaceae > Cynanchum > Cynanchum wilfordii. The sequence continues at coordinate 251,192 of JAHSUH010001291.1, read as the reverse complement.
TTCATATATATGACTTTTTTCACACTTTGACTTTTAGACGGTCTACTTTTCATGCTTTTGTATTTATTGTCATGTAACCAAATAAACAAAAATCATATTCCCACACACACATATATATAAGTCATTAACTTCTTCATAAATTTTCTTTAAAATAGATATCTTGTTAGCTAAAAATTATATACATAACACCAAAAATGTGTGTCTTGTGGGTGGAGAGGAAGGTGGATGAATACAACCTAGTATGTTGACTTTATAAACCTGGAATTATTGAGTTGACATAGACAAGATTTTAATGGATTTCTGGAATCTGAGCAAATGAGAATTTGAATGTACAAATTAGAAATTGTAAAATATGGAATAATTGCATGTAAGGTCTTAAATGAATTGAAAATTAGTCGAATTGTTATAACAAAGTAAAAAATGTCACTAAAAATAGAATGAAAATCAAAAAAGATTTTTTTAAAAAAAAAAAAAAAAAAAATCCAAAATCGTTAAAAGAAATTTATATATTATATATAAAGGTTATGCAGATTCATGTTTTTTGGATATATATTTATGTTAGTTTTAATATATTTTTATTCTTCATCTGTGCAAATATATACAAATATGCATGGCTGCTGATTAACATGCATAAAGTTGACCTTTAATCCCAATGTCCCGGCCAATTGTATATACATAATATACATGTTCATTTGATAAAAATTTTTATTATTTATAAGACAGTAGAGTAGTCTGATAACATATTTCACTTAATTTTATGTCGTTTGGGGCTGGACAGGTTCAAGAAGAGATAGAATGGTGAAGGAATTAGCGAGATCGTCACTTCAGGACGGGTACGTTTCGTATCCATGGGAGAGAAGAATGGTGGAAATGCTTTCCATTCCTAATTCCAGCAGCTTTTACTCTATGCTTCTTTTGCCTAAAGCTTCCGACAAGGCTTCTTATCGTTACAACGATGTTGAAGATACCCTCGCCAGAGCTAATGCTTGGCTTAATGCTTCTCAGGCTTCTGGTGTTCCTATTGTCTTCATGAATATTCAGACCGAGTCCTTACTCACTAAGGTTATATATATATATATATATATATATATAATTCCATTCCTGGATTGAGAAGTTTGCCGTTTTAGTTTTTCATATTTATGATATGGTGTTTGAATAATGTGGACAGATATCTGGAGAGACTGCGTCGTCAACAGTGAGTGCTGGATCGCTTTCTGATCTGTCAAATCTTGCAAGTGCGAGTTTGTACGGTTTTGAAGACTACCATGGAGTGGATATTGGTGTTGTTAGAGCTGTTCGGCTATGGTTTTCTCCTCTTGCTGGAGAGATTCCAATTGAGATCAAATTGAAAGAAAATGATAACAAGCTCGGCTTTGCCATCAGTAGAACAGAAGAGGTACTTTTCATCTTCTTTCTTATTTTTCTAGTAATTTCTTCATGCTTACCCTGGAAATTTTCTTGATTGTTGTTCCATGAACAAAAAAAACTAGACAAGAAACAAATTAAATTTTCTTGATTGTGAGAATAGCAATGGTAGTAAGTAGAATGAGCCCATTTTTTATTTTTTTTACAAATAAATTTTCATGTTGTTATTGTGAGAATTGAATCTTGAAAATTTTCAGGGATTCATCTACATATCATCTGTGATCGAAGGAGAAAACGAAGCACCATCAACAAGATCAGGGTTGAGCAATTTGTACAAGGAAGCAACAAGAGAATGCAAGCTATTGGTAGTATCAAGAATCTCGAACCAGAAAGTGTTGCCGTGGATGGTTTCACCGTCAGGAGCAGTACGGTGTTTCGACACGGTTTCGCTTAGCCAAAAGCTTTCTTTGCACAGGCACGCCAAGGTTCCGATCATCCTTCATCTGTTCCTTTGGGATCGATCTGTAGGGATTCCGGGATTGGGAAGCATTAGGTCGAGGGCTATTTCTCCGACGGTGCTGCCGTTGCCGCCGGAAGTAGTTCAGATGACGAGACGTCCGAATGAAAATCAGGTACTTCCTTTGCCACCTCATCATGACAATGATGATGATGATGATGATGATGATGGTGGTTCAGAGGTTAGGCTTGAAAGAGATACTGCTGGAGAAAGTTCTTTTCGGTTTCATAATTTTTCACTTCCAAATAATTGGGTTTGACTAATTAATTATTTAATTAATAATTAATCATGGAATGATTTTTGTTAATTAATCTAGTATTATTGTTGTTAAATTCTTGGTTAAGTTTTTGGTTCTTTTTTTTTTGTGTGTGTGTATATATATATATATATATATATATATGGAAGAGAAACATTTTTTTTTTGTAAACAAAAGGATTAACATTAACTTGTGTCTGATCCTCCTTTCTGTTGTCAATATAAAGTTGACTTTTATGTACACCGACTCCTTTTTTTTTTCTTTTTTTCTTTTTTTTTCTTTTTTTTTTTTTTGAAGTTTGTAATAAAAAACTATACAATTGGTGCATAAATATTGTATTTTTTTAAAAGATATAATTTTTTGTGTCAAAGAAGTTTAAAAATATATAAATTAATTAGTAACAGTATTATTTATAATTTAATAGATCCTATATTATATACAATTTATTGATAGTATTAAAAATAATTTATGACGTGGTATTTATTTTAATATATATATTTTTAATTTTGTAGCAAGTTGGATCTGGACCACTGTGTGGTGGATGATAAATAAACTGAGGCCCATATCGATGGTTCTGTAAAAATTTGAGGCCCAATTTTGGGACAAGTTTCATTTCATAACTAATGTATTTGTTTTGATTATAAATATTTTAAAACTTCAAGAATTATTATATGCAATTTTTTTATTTTAAGATGAAATGGGGGTACCACCTCTTATGGATATTCTAGTGAGGCATATATATATATATAAATACATATATAAATAGCTAATTTAATAATTACTCATAATTATATATGTAAGAATTTACAATATGGTTAATGATGATGGTCATCATCTCTTGGTCATGCAGAGATGTGGTAGAAAGAAGGGAAAAAAAGCCAAAGAAGCCACAAAAAAAAGAAAAGAAAAGCAGCAGACAAAATAAAGAAAGCCCATCATAGCCAAAAAAAAAAAAAAAAAAGGACAATATAATGCTAATATATATATATATAAATATCATCAACAGGACCACAAAGACTCCCCCATTGTGTATAGGGATCGATGATCATGGTGATGATGAGATTGTGTATGCCTGGATGAAGATGAAGGAGATGGGGCATTATTATTGTTATTATGGTTATGGTGGTGGTGATGGTCTGGTGAATTTGTTGCAGTCCCTGAAGAAAATTGTCTCATTCTCATTTGGACAACCTCTGCTTGTGCAAGTGCTAGTTGTGTCTGAAGAACATCTATTTGTTGTTGTAATGACGATATTGCCCCTACACAACCGTACACTGGATCTCTCACTCTTGCATTTGCTTCGTACACCATTGAACTCACTGCATCTCCTCTCTGATGCTCCGGCAATTCCTGCATGCATGCATGCATGCAATTACATTAATGGATGGTATATAAGGTCAATATAATTAATTCCCATCCCTTCTATTAAAAGGCTATATTACATAAGTTTTTACTTCTCTCGTCCTTAAGGATGGAATGTGATGTGAGTCATCTTTTATTGACTAATAAGTATCGAAAAGATTTTAGAAAGAAGAAGAAGAAGAAGAAGTCGGAGAGAAGAATTCATTCACACATCAGAGTATATTTATGAGTTGGGAAAGGAAGATTAAATGGATGAAATTAGAATTAGGTTAAAAATGAAAAAGAGAGGAAACATAGAGATTCTAGGTTAGTGGCATATATGGACAATTGTCATCAAGGTTGGTCCCAAAATGTTGACTAATGTTATTAACTTTGTTGATTTCATCATTACATATGATTCTATACCATATAAATTTCAAGGAATATATATACAACTTCTGACCATTGTTGTATATATATATATATATATATATATATATATATATATATATATATATATATATATATATATATGTATGTATCCATAATCCATTTCAAGGTGTGAATTCATATAATAGTTAAGGAAAAGAAACAAAGAAAAAAGATCAAATTAATGATTATTAGCACATGTAACTTTTCCACATTACTAAGGAATGAAGAAATGTTTGACCAAAAGCTAATGCTTGTGCGCCATCAACAGAAAAAAGGAAACACATATATATGACTTTTCCCCTTTCCCTCTAAAAGAAAAGATTTATGGGATACCATTTGTTATAAATAAAGATAAGTGTGCTTCTTTGTATGAAAAGAAAATATACTTAGGATAATCAACTTTATTCTTTTCTAAGTCGTAAAATACAATTTAGTTAATAATTGTTCTCACTTATAAACGATTATTAATTATTATGTAGAAGATAAAATTTTCGAGACTACACTATCATGTATAAATATATAAAAGTGGTAAAGGTAATAATACAACGACTCCAAGGATTTCTTTAATTATCCTAATTTGAAAGGGAATGGTTTTGCTGACCTTAGCAGTATAAAAACAGAATCAGCATGAAATTGTATATATATATATATATATATATTATTTAATAAATAAAAAGGGATAAAAGGAAAATACAAAAAAAAAAAAAAGGTCTTGGTCACATGTGGTTTTTATAAAGTAGTCATGCTATTTAACTTCTTATAAAATAATAAGACAAATTTAAAACAGTACAAAATATATACACACTCATGTATATATATATGTGTGTGTGTGTGTGTGTACAATTATATGAACATGTCCTTGTATACAAACAAAGCAACTTAGTGGATTCAGTTAATTACAACGTACATATATAACTTTGATTAGATACTATGATGTAATGAATTATTGCATGTGACATCCATCACTATATTTAACATGACCAATCCAAGAGACATCAATTAGATTTAAATGGAAGAAAAACAGTGATTAATTACACCCCAATTCATCATCAAATGGTATTACCCTAAGAATAGATATATACATATATATATATATATATATATACATATATGGGAGACAGTGGGAACCATATGTGATTAAATAAAGTACTGTGATAAAATTGATTGACAAAAAGATAGCAAATTGGAATTCCCTTTCATCCACTCATCACAATCTCAAATAAAGATGAACCATTATATTATTATTAGCATGAATTGTGCAATTATATAATGAAAAACCCCATCTACATTTCCAGAATGCCAAAACAAAAAAACCCTTTTTCCTCATCACTGAATGCAGAAGATATATATATATATACATATATATATATAGAGAGAGAGAGAGAGAGAGATAGAGAGAGAGAGACACACACACACACACAAACTCTAACATGTGATGTGAGGTTTAATCTAACTGAAAACCCATGCATCAAAACTAGATATGTGGTTGCAACTATATATATATTAATTCAGACACCTAGAAACAAATATATGTATATATGTGTGTGAAGAGGTGGATGAGTAACTCAATTAATAGCCGTTTTACTTATAATTTATGATAAATTGTGAGGAAAAAAATACCCACAAAATTAAAAAAAGAAAAATAATAATAATAGAAGAAGAAGAAGAAGAAAATTGTAAAACCTGAAGCATCTTGTTGACATTGCTAGCACCAAAGACCTTATGAACACTGGCAAACTTTTGGGGTTCATCAGCTGGAAAATAAGGAGCAAAAACACAATCTTTAGCACACCTTCTTCTAAGAAGCTTGCATGCTGCACATGGTGAAGCTGACCCTTGTTTTCTACTATTCTCTTTCATTTTCTTCTTCTTTCTCCTTCCTTTTCTTTCTTTCTTTCCTCTCTCTCTCTCTCTATATATATATATATATGTATATCTTTATGGTTCTCCTGATCGGTCGATCATCTCTCTCCACCTGAGATGAGATATTATGCGAGTGAGTGTGTGTGTATAACTAACTAACTCCCTTTAAATTAACTGCCAATCACTCATGAAAGTTGGCTTTGCTTTACTAATACTCAACCACTCAAAAAAGATTAAAGAAAAAACAAATTATTATTATTATTACAAGGAAGATTATTAAAGACAGGAAAACAAAAAAAAAAAAAAAAAAAAAAAAAAAAAAAGATGGCTTAAAGTAGAAGAGCTGAAATAGAGAGAGTAGGGGCCGGTTTAAGGGATGGGGGAGGGGGGTTTTGTGGAAGGAGATGTGGGGTGATTTATATAGAAAAAAGAGGAGGCAGAAAATCTTTTAGGGACCTACACTTGGAAGTAGCTTTAGATTTTATGTGCACTGTTGTCGATTAGATCTTTTGTCCCATGCAATTCTTTATAATATATATATATGTATATTATACGTATATTTGTTTAACTTTCACCTTTGTTGCCATTAATTCTACGTACATTTGGGGGTTAACATTTCTTTTATCCCTTTCTGGTATGGTTCTATGAACTATACATACAAAAATTGAGAAGGCTTCCAAGGTCAATGATACATTGTTCATCATCAAATATTGTATTGTGAATGATATGAGATTGAACGTTCGATATTTATTATGAGGGTGAAGTCATCCCTCGAGTGAAACTCTGTCGCCACAATCCGGTCAAATTTAGAATTTAAAAAAAAAAAAAAAAAACAGAAGTGGACAATGAAAGGTGTGAAACTAATAAATTGATTTTAGTTGCTTGTGTGCGCAGCCAAAACATTTAAATTTGCAAGCTAAAATGACGTAAAAAGATTCACGCATCAAATTGGTAATTTAAAAATATTTATAATTGGCAAAAATGTGTAACTTAGTTGGTAGTCACCTCACTTATGATCGAAGGTCATGGGTTTGAGACACACTAGACATTAAGATTTCTCAAAAAAAAAAAAAAAAAAAAAAACTTATAATTAAGGAAAATTAAAAACTTTAGAAATAGTTTGTGGTTTAATTATTAATTTTCCAAATAAAAATCACCGACATATTTGATATCATTATTAAAATACTAATAATAATAATAATCAATTGAAATTGACACACAATTCTTGCGAATTTTCTTAACAAATACAGTATTTTGTTAGTAAACCAAATAATAGTGTTTTGTACTTTGTGGTTTATGTCAATTAAGTGGTTGAGCAATTGAAATCGTTAGTTTAATGCTAAAATTAAAATATCCCGTGATACTAATAAGTTCGAGTCACAATTAAATATTTTTAAAATGTGATATGAACCATAGCATCATTTTATATTTTGCCGACATTTCAACTCTCTAGAATCTAGCTAACCTATTTTAATTATAATTTAAAAATTTTGGGTGATCTAATAAAACAACTTTGTCTGAGAAAATATAAATATATGTAAAATGTATGTACGTTGTCGTTTTATATGAAAACGAATTAAAATTGTTGAAATGACTGGCGCACACGTTTGAGCAGTCAATTATACTCATATAAACATACGGACAAAATTAAGATGTGTGTCGATCCTTCATTTGGACTTTTATCATCAAATTAATTTCAATTTTGTCAAATTTATTATTCATCCTTACAAGTTATATATATATATTTTTTTTTTGATAGATACAAGTTATATATATATATATATATATATATATATAAATAAGGTTATTAATGTTATTGGGTTGCAAATTTTGACTTTTCTTGAAAATTTTACCTTATGGAAAAATACCATAAGTTTTAGTTATTATTATTATTATTATTTTTTGTTTAGAGTTTTAAGGAAAATTACTTAATTCCGTCTGTGTCCTAATTGATTATTTATCTTTGATTTTAAATAAAGTTTTCTTAAATTAGTCGGATTAAAATTGACTAATATTCAACCATTTTTCCGAACGTTATTAGTACACCAGTTAAACTTAAATAAAAATGTCTTTTTGAATACATAATTATGAGAAATATTGCTTTTTTTTTTTTTTTTTGTCAACCTAAGTATTAATTAAAGTCACAAAGTCTTTTTTGTAGGTAATATTTTGTGAATAAATTATCTTCTCTTGTTAGATCTTGCCTACTGCTTTACCTTGAGTAGGTGACCATGATATGATATGAAATCAAAAAACAACGTTGTTTTCAATGAAAATAATATATATATGTTAGGGGCCGGGAGGAGAAAATTTAAAAAAAAAAAAAAAAAAAAAAAATTGAGGGATATGAAAATAATAATAATAATCTCTCCTAATTGGTGGAAAAATCACCTTGGAGATATTTCTAATAACTACTACTAATAAGTATGATGTTGTAGTTGGTTATCACATCATTAAGAATGAATGCTTTCATTTCCCAACAGTTTTTATTAAAAAAAGGTAATTAATTAAGGTTAATTATGTAGCACTAAGTCATAATATATGCTTTTAGATAGTTGTTTACATCAATGATGCATTAGGGAAAGCAAACAAACTTATTAGCATTACAAAAGATTTTTTTTTTTTTTTACTTTTAAATATTTATTTATGACTTATCAATTATCCGGAGGTATTATTCTTAAACAATGTAAGAGTCTAATCTCAAGACACGCGTATAATCAATTATTTGATTACTATTTTTATTGGAAAATATGTAAAAAGTATATATATATTAGGAAAAAGATGTATGTTTTTTTAAAAAAAAAAGATTTTTCTTTTATTATATATATATATATTAACGGTACAAATGATTTATATTATTAATAAGATATTGTAATTGACATTTCAAGATTCGCAATTAATCAAGACATTCAATGGCAAAGTATTGGGCGAGCATGTGGCATAAAGTTATTTAGGGTCACAATTGATAATGACTTAATGTGTGTGTGTTTTTGGACTTTTAAAGATAATAATTATATTTAAGTTTTTTAAATAAAAAAATATAATTATAGTAATATATATATATATATATATATATATATATATATTGATTTAGTATAATTGTTGTGGAGATGCAACATGAAGGACTATTGTGATTTTTTAACATTTTTTTTTACATTAATTTAGAATTGAGTAATGAAAAGATATTGAAGAGATGAAATAATTATCCCACATTTTTAAATGTATGTTAGGATTTCTTGGCTATACTATACTTTTTCTTCTCTTGGTAGTTGGAAAAGTAATTTGTTAGTTGAAGATTTTGACCTAAAACACACACACACAATTATATATATATATATATATTCCAACACTATGGTAATAATAAAAAATTCATTACGCTTAAACAGTGGACATAAGCGATAAGTGATTTATAAAAATTAAATGTGATTTTTAGTTCAACTCTTGTTGTAAACTTCATCTAAAAATCGCGCGTAAGACTTTTTCTAGTATAAAAGTCAAATTTTGAGGGTAATAAATAAATTTATATTATTTAGCTTAATTTAAATACGGAATGTATGGGCCTTATTCCATCGAGATTACTTTCGTTTGAGGCATTGTATAAGGGTTTATATATATATATATATATATATATATATATATATATAGATATATAGAGAGAGAGAGAGCGCTAGTAATAGGCACCTGAACTTTACATATATATATATATAGATATATAGAGAGAGAGAGAGCGCTAGTAATAGGCACCTGAACTTTACATTCAAACTTAATCCTTTTTCACATTGAGAATCATAAAGAAAGCACTAAAATTAACGGTTGAAATAGAACCGTTAATTTTTTTTAAAATAGAAATAAAATCTTTGGGATAAGAAATCTCAACCTTGATCAAAATTTTAAAAATAGCTTAAGGCCCATATAAGAATCTCTAGATTGCATTAAAAAGAAGTCCAACATAGTTAAGGCCCAGTAAAAGCCCACTTACTTGTCATATACAGGGCCGATCCAATTTAATAAAAATAATAAACAATCCATTCTACCAACCGGTGTTAGTCTGTACCTTGAGGACCGTTGGAATAGAACCGTTGAAATAGTCGTTGGTCTATTTTTTTTTTAAAAAAAAATTTATTATTTTTTTTTTTGTAAATAAAAAATTTATTATATATAGAGATCTTAATAAGAAATATTCTCTTCAATTACTTTCAAAGAATATAAACAAATTCTTGAGTACCCTTGATCTACCAAAAATGAGCCTTCCAAATATTTAGTAGATGGATTATTCAATATTGAATTTCAAATCTAAAAGCAAAAAGGTATTATCTTCGGAAAAGAAGTCTTATCTTCAAGTTTAAACAGGTTTTATATTTTTTATTTTTATAAAATATATTACTATTTTGTTAATTTTGTTTGTTATTGATTGAGATTGAACTCTCTTGCACTCGTTTTTTTTGTATTTTCTTTTTTTTTTAATAGTGTGTTAAAACTTTTTATTGTTTAGTTTTTATGACTCACCTATCTTTTAAGTTGAGTTTTGTTATTGTATCCATATTTTTTATGTTAGATATTGTTTATGTTAACATAAATGATAATTATTCATTTATTTAGAGAGAGAGAGAGAGAGAGAGAGAGAGAGAGAGGCCGCGCGCTAGTAATAGGCACCTGAACTTTACATTCAAACTTGATCCTTTTTCACATTGAGAATCATAAAGAAAGCACTTTGAAAACATTGAAATATTTTATTCAAAGATTCATAAAGTTTCAAATTCAACCTGCAGTGACATCTCTAGAAGGAAGCTATAATGAAATCATAGCTCATGGTTACCCCCCTCCCCCACCACACCCTCCTAATATCTGCACTTTTCTACAACTTTTCTCTAATATATATATATATATATATATACACACAGTATAGTTGTGGAAAAAAAACCATGCATGCACCACTACTAAACACACACATATTTTAAGCATGAAGCAGACAATTGTTAGTAAGAAAAATGTGGAGTGCTCCAATATGATGGGGACTTTGCAGCAGATTCTACATGAAATGGGGACCTAATGTCCTTAAAAACCGTGTTGTTTTTATCTACTTTGTCATATAATTAACCCAACATGGCCAACATAAGCATCTCATTTTATTTGTCACATGTGAAAAGTTGTCTAAAATTCCTCATTAATTAATCAAACAACTAATTAAGTGGTTTTACAAAATTAAAGCAAACATAAAGGATTGGTTGCTTATATCATTATGTTGTTCAACCTGATGAAAATTTAGTACCATTAAAATTAATCATATAGTTCTGTCATATTCTATGTGAATTGTGTGTGTTCGTCAAACTTACATGAAAATTAATTAAGGATCAAATCGTAACTCTATGTAAAGTTCATATACCTATAACATAATTATGAAAAAGTTCCTAATTTGTAAATTTCGTTTAATTAGCACATCCAAGAAAGAAAAGGGTATAAATCAAAAGTAAAAAATATTAAATAAATAAATAAAGAATTGGATTTTTAATTAAGTGCTCCAAAAAAAAAAAAAAAAAAGTCTAATTACATGTCAGCAATTTGTCGAAAATTCTTCTGCAAAGATTTAATGTCTGATTTTTTTTTTTTTTTTTAATTTCTTTGTAGGAAACTGACGTCACCGATGATAACAGCTTTGGTATCTTTGTTGGAAATAAAGTGAATCATTCTGTCATTACCAATCTCCATTTTCTGCACATATATATATATATATATATATTCTTTGAAAAAAAAATACAAAAAACAAAGTAACGATTATGACTGCAATAATTTAAATAAAGTTTACCCTATAAATATATATTGCACAATCTTTTTGATTTTTTACCTTATATGGTTAAACTTTTATTGTGAAAATTGATATTAATCGAGATGAATTTAAGTTATATTTATTTTCGAACTAAAATCTTTTTTAAGATTTATTATATATAAGTGTTGGATTCTAATTTTATATAACATCACAATGCCGAAAAAGCTATATATTTACTTCAAGAATCTCTGCCTTCACCCATTCCAAGAAGAGATTTCTTTTCTTTTCGCTGCTGACTACTGATGAAATATATATATATATATATATATATGTATATTATAATACATTATTAGTTGGTTCGCGGCATCTGCAGGTGGGTAGCATTCCAAAGTCCCGCCAAAAAGAAAGGGAGCAAACTGACGAACATCGTAATACAGTGCTCATGATCCAGACAGTGAGATTCCCAACCGAAAACATCATAATTTTTAGTGAAAAGAAAGAAAGAAAAAAAAAAAGAAAACCAGTAGCTGATCGATGATCGATCTTCATTCATGTTAAGGAAAATTAATGACTTCTTTGGTTGTTGCTGGCGGGCCTTTTCTGCTGTCTTAATCCACCGAAAGCAAAGAGAAAAAACAACAGAAATATATATATATATATGTATGTATACCAAATCCTAGCATGCAGTACAGAGATCGAGTGATTATGTCATAGGGGGGAAGAAAAAAAATTCAATCTCACCCATGATTATTATTGAAAGTAATTAATCCCTATAAATGACTCCAATAAATATGAATGATACAAGAGCTCGAGGGTTCGACACTTATTTGTTGTGAGATTTTCTTTTGAGTAAGAGTTAAACTCTGCGGATGCAACCTATACTGAATTTGGATTAGTTGGAGTCGTGATGATTGCAAATACTAGATGATCTAACAAAAAAAAAATTATTCGATTATCATTAATACAGATTAAATTAACTGAATTTGAAAATTTTCTCAATTCTTATTAATATTATAGATAATTTATAATCCGTAAATTTGGAAATTATTTTGATAAGTATATTAAAAAAATATTGAGATAGAGTTAACAGAGCCGAGTCAGGTACTTGAAGCATGACCTCAGCTGATAATTAATCAAGCTATATATATAGACAAGAAGATCTATTGAGAAATTTTTGTAAAATAGGACTGATGTGATGCAGTTGATACTGAAAGTTGATGGAAAAAACTTTAACAATGAATAAAGAGGCAGGCCATAAACAATAATAATAATAATAATAATAATAATTTAATTTACTTATCGATTAAATTGAGTAATGAGTAAATATTAATTTACTCGGCAAAAATCAAGCTTAATTTGATGAATTTGGGATCAAGAAATAGTGTGAAAAGCTTGTTTTAGTTCCAAGAACAATATGATATATATATATATATATATATATCAGTCTGTGTTTCCAAATAGAACTAATTAGAAGGAACAAACTTAAAATTTAGATCCACTTTTAATCTTTTTTTTAGTTAGATCATCTTATATCTAAAATTACTATTTCGACTAGCTAGTATGAATTCAACTTGAATTGTATTTTATATACGAGGAATACTTCACTTTGACTCTTACATAATTTAGTGTTGAATCTGATTTTTTGTGTAACATTCATAATACGTTTTTCTATTATATCAAATAAAGGTTATTGATCAAATGAGAGGAGAATTTCAACATTCATAAGCAAAAGAAATAATTAGGTTAACAAAATTTTCAAGTCAAAATGAAAAAAAAAAAAAAAGATGAATGGGTTTCGCGGCGATTAGACTAAAGGTTGTTGGTCATACTATTAATTTTTTTCAAAGGTAATGATCACTAAAACAAGTCATAATAATAGTTATCCTCCAATTGGACTATTTCATCATAACTAAATCAAAATTTTCTATATATATATATATTTTTTTTTTATAGTGGGATGTTCGGGCTGGGTTGATCCGACTAATTCTCACTCGGATCTGACAGCATTTTTGTTGAATCTTGGTGTCGAACCCTTGTCACCCGACAAGAGAGGGTGCTTGAGAAGTATATACTTGTACCAACTCAACCACAAGCACTTGACTATATTTTTATTTTATAAACAAAAAATTGTATAATAATGTAAATTGTTGTGACCCGAAGTTTCACATCACTTCACTCGCCTACGAAATTTTTTAAGCGGTTATTAAGCGAGAGTCTAATTTCTTTACTAAATTACGTTTTTTAAACCCGTGAAGCACACTTCAAATATTGTGTTTAATTTTTAGTTTTGAATTAATTATAAAACTTAAACATTTATCCACTTTCATTTACACTTGTCTCAACTTTAATGGACAAAGCCCTCATGCCTAAAGGCATTTTGATTCCTCAAATTGAACATAAAATTAGAACCATAAAATTAGATCCAAATGATTTAGGGTATTATGTTTTCTTGCAATAGACGTAAGGCCATAAGGCTAAAGATGACAACTTCTTTTTAAAAAGAATATAAAAGTCAAAAAAACAAAAGAATTTTTTTTCTTTTTTTCTTTTTTGACTTTAAAATTATCAATCAAACTATATGCAACAACATTTTGTGGTGGGGAGTAAAATAGATATATATATAAATATATATATATATATATATATATATATATATATATAAGAAGAAAAAAAAAAAGGTAATATAGATATGACTTTGTGCTAGAAATATATATATATATATACTCCAAATATTTGACATGACATGAAAATTAAAACTAACTAAATATAATGATATAAATGCAACATAAGAACATCACATCATGAACGAGGCTTTTTCTTTAAGATTGTAACTTAAAATTAATCGAACAGTAATTTTAAATATGAGATTGTGTAATATATATATATATATATATATATATATATATATATATATATATATATATATATATATATTTAGGTTATTATATGAAAGTATAATATGGGAGCATGAAGATCTTGCACATATTTCATTGTCTCCCAAATGTATTTTTTATGGGTACTTCTTTTTACTATTATTATTTAACGATTTGTGCATTAAAAACCTTATCACTTCTTACCAATACGTTATCATCCATTTTTGTCTTTCATCTACTAAGCTTTGGGAGAAACGGAGTAATGGCGGCAGGTGATTTTCTTTTAATTCCCATCTCTAACCCAATTTTTTTATTTTTTTTCTTTCTTTAAGTCACGAGGTGTTTTAGATGAGTCTTAAATTATGGGATGACACATTTAAGTCATTTCACATCTAGACTAATTTCATTCGAGTCGAAATGGTCCCTTGCAGGAGAAAGTTCTAACCCCAAATTTTAAACAATTATACTAATCCCATTTTATTTGAGAATGAAATGTCCTTTTTTAATTATTATTTGTCACTTATCATTATTTTCTTTAAATAGATTTTTGTATATTTTCCATTTATTTTATGTTTACTCAAATTTAACTTTAATTTATTAATATTATCACGTAATAGTTACTTGAAATGGTTAAGTCATTGGTTTGATACAATGCAAAAGAGTATTATAAATGTTACACGAGGTTGATGGTTCGACATTCATTATGAGCATCATGTAAACCAAAATCGAGCCGTGTCCAACCCTCTAAAAAAAAAAAAAAAAAAAAAAAAAAATTCAATTCCTAGTAAATTTAGAGTCCAACAAGCATACCACATAGTTATTTTGGGCTCTCTATGAGGCTTTGGGCCTATGTATTTTAAATAACGTTTCCTAAAAAGAATTTCAAATAGTGATAAAATGAATATTTCCTAAAATTAAGGAAAAATAAAAAATTTTATTAAAATGCGGTGAACGTGGATCGAACACGTGACCTTCAGATCTTCAGTCTGACGCTCTCCCAACTGAGCTATCCCCGCTTATTCATTAAATTGAAGAAATTATAATTTTATAAGTAAACAAAAAAGTTATTCAAATATATTGAACCCTAAACCCTAGTCATTCCACTTGAAACAGTATTATTATTAAGACCAAGTCAATGCAATTATGACTAATAGAGGATATTTGGGGGAACTCTAAGTACTTAATTTTGACATTAAATATATATATATATATATGTAATGAAGACTTACTGTTTAGTGATCTTGATTAGGCATTTTATCACCATAAGCTTTGATCTTGATTAGTCTGTCATTCACACTTCGTTCCATAGTGACAATTAAATATTTTGTTTTCTTCTAAAACTATTCAACATTTAATATCGTACTTCAACTAATCTAGATTTCGACTCAGATAATACTTTCAAAATTTAACTTTTGCTCAAGAAAAAAATAAATCTCACATTATCTTTTATCTACATAACTTATTACATTTATTAGTTATTTTTTTGATACATGGGGAAGGGGGGTAATTAGGTGTCGAACTCACACCAGTGAGGTTGGGGGTGGCACACTTGCCAACTCCACTGCCCAACACCGAATACATTTATTAGTTATGGGAACATTTTCTTTCTTTCTTTCTTTCTAATAATATTATGAAAGAATGATTAAAGAGATGTAGAGTGTAGATTAACCAAAGTCTAGTGATCTAGTAGGTGAGAGAAGTCAACATTCAAAGCCAAGAAAGTTGACTAACCAATTTTCAAAACTTCAAATTAACATGATTTCTTATGTTGTAAAAATCTTTTTATCTTTCATAAATTTATGTAATTAATAACTAAATAAATGAATTAGAATATGAAGATTAAAATATAATACAAAAATATACGTAAAAGGAAATTTCAAGAATGATGGTGGTTTGTCACAATGAGAAAGTGCATTGTGAATGTTATAAAAAGTTGAGAGTTCGACACTCGCTATTAGCGTCATTTAAAAGCCAAGGTGAATTAAACTCTGCAGGCGCAACTCGGGTCGAATATGGATTAGTCGGAATCGTGATGATTCCGGATACTAGATGGTCTAAAAAAAAAAATAAAAAAAAAAATGAATGATGGTGACAAAGAAATAACGATTTTCTTACCCCGTGCCACCGCGAATAACAAAGTCATCCACCATCCACCAATATGGACTCTGGAAAAATATTAAAAAAAAATAACATTGAAATTGAAACACCTCTTATTAGATAAAAAATTAATTTTTAAAATATATAAAATTAAGGAATCAAATTAGCTAATTATTATATCTTTTGAAAGAAAAAAAATAATAATATTCTCCATTTGAGGAAAGAATATATAATATTTATTATAACTATTTAAGGAAATTATTCATTAATCTAACACAAACATATCATAATTTATATTAATATTGTAGATTATATTTTAAGAGATTTGTGCCAAAATTTTAAAGATACACCAGTTAATATCTACTTTGCATTGTGAATATATATTAGAGATTCTTCTTTCATTTCGGATCGAAAAATAATGTCATTCAATCATTATCTTTTTTTCTTTTTTTTTTTTTGTGTGTGTGTGTGTGAGTCATTCAATCATTATCAAATTTATAAATTTTTTTTCCGTTAAAATTATAATATATAAGACAAAATAGTGATCTCTAATGGATATTTTCATAACCATTAGATTAAAATTGTCTTAATTATGACCATATTTAGAAAAAATCTTTTTGCAAACCTAATTAAATATATCCATTGTTGACTACTAATTACCGTTTGTTTTTTTCTATATAAACTAATGCATTAGAGGCTTTTTCTTGCAGCACCATTTCTTTATAGGAAAAAAAATACACTTCACAAAAGAAAAAAAAAATGGCACCAAGTTTTGATGACAGCAAAGAACTGTACGAATTCGTAGTCAAGAACGGCAATGGCGTAAAAGGATTGGTGGATTCAGGGATTGAAAAAGTACCAAACAGATACGTCCAGTCATCGGACGAGAGAATCGACAAAACTTACTCAACCAAAGAAGAACATTATTCAGTTCGTGCCATTGATTTATCGAAACTGGACGGTCCGAACCACGGCGAAGTGGTGGAGGCAATCGGCAGAGCTGCGGAGACGGTGGGATTTTTCCAGGTGGTGAACCATGGCGTGCCTTTAGAACTGTTGGCTGCTCTGAAAGTTAAAGCGCATAGTTTTTTCGATCAGCCGGCGGAAGACAAGGCGGTTTATCTGAAGGGAGTGAGTCCTAGTCCACTTGTGAAATATGGGACAAGTTTTGTACCGGAAAAGGAAAAAGCTTTGGAATGGAAAGATTATGTTAGCATGGTTTATACAAACGATACTGATGCTCAACAACAATGGCCTAAAGACTGCAAGTAAGATCTTGATTTTCTTTGTCTTTCCTTTTCAATTTGATTAATTGCTTTGTTATTATGTGGTACAAATTAATGTTCTTTTTTTTGTGGGTGCAGAGAGGAGTCACTTGAGTATCTGAAAACATCGATGAAAATAGTAAGAAGGATATTGGAAATACTATTTCAAAACTTGGGAGTGGAAGTAGAAAGTTCAAAGATGGAATCACTGATCGGTTTTAAGATGGTTAACATGAACTTTTACCCAAAGTGTCCAAATCCTGAGCTAACTGTTGGTGTTGGAAGGCACTCAGATATGGGCACTTTAACCATTCTATTACAAGATGGTATTGGAGGATTACATGTTAAGTTAGAAGAAGATTTCAAATCTGCAGAGAATAAGAAACAAGAATGGATTGAGATTCCACCTTTGGACGGTGCTTTAGTAGTTAATGTCGGAGATGCACTACAGGTTAGTTTTATAGTTTAGTTATACAACAAAATTACTATTTTGATAGAAGTAGTATATGCAGAAATTACTACTAAATAATTAAAGGGTGATGGTGGTGGTGTTGTTTTTGTTGACAGATAGTGAGCAACGGTAAGTACAAAAGTGCAGAACACAGAGTTCGAACCACGAGCAAGCAATCGAGAGTCTCTGTGCCGATATTCACCACACCGTTACCGACGGAAAAGATTGCTCCGCTGCCTCAGTTGGCGGAGCGCGATGGCGGAGCTCGATATCGGGAAGTCATATTTCAGGATTATATGAACAACTTCTTTGGAAAGGGACATGAAGGCAAGAAATCCCTTGATTTTGCCAAAATCAATACAGTTTAATCTCTGTAACTTTACATCCTATATAGAAAAATGTGGGCCTTATGGGCTTATTATTATTATTATTATAATAAATGTTCATTGAACTTCTTATGGGCTGGTTTGCCTATTAAAAGAAAATAAACATATGGGCCTTAAGAACCATTAGACTGATTATTTTTAAAAGGGTTTTACTTTATTTTTATTATTTTTTCAATGTTTTTCTATTTAGTTCAGCAAGTATTTATATATTTCAATTATGTGAAAAAAATCATAATCTAATATACAATAGTATTTAGCTACTTAAATCTTTGATTCTGCTCTCCTAACTTGAAGATTCGTTTGTTTCTCGGGATGGTGTGGATGTTTGTGAAATCAGCACTAGAGATGATTCCTGCACAAACAACAAACAAAAAAAAGGGTTAAAAAATAATAGAAAGTTCAGATAGTTCATCATCTAATGTGTTCTTTCTTATATTTTGATTTTAATTATGCAACGAATCATGAGAATTTTTCTCTATGTACTGACCTGGGTTCCAGCGACAATGGTGCCGTTTAACGGATGAACAGCACATGCAGTTACACCTTCAGACAATGGGATAGAAACATTTTGCTTATGGTGGTGGCCAATTGTTCCATCCTTGCATTGCACATCATCACTAACGGAAAGAATTTGCAAAAGTACAATTTTTAGGAAAGAAACATATATAATATATATTGAAATATCATACTAAGATTGGATTTAGAACAACAATAACATATGACTTATGTTATTGTAAGAAAGGTGATAACACAGAAAAAAAAAATTTAAGGTGGATCATCTTACCCGTACTCTACATGACAGGGAGAACTTTTATCTGGATAGAAGTCCAATAGAAAAAGCTCTTTACTGGAAGAGGACCCAACTGCATAAACCTGAAGAACATAAAAAGGAGCTAAAACTCATTCTTTGGAATCTTCAACACCGAATTCAATGGAAAAAAATAAGAATGAGACAAAAATAATTCTTTCTTACAGAGTAGATAGGTAGCCAGGATGGCTTTCTCAAGTATGATAGATGGGCAATATCATCAGAATTGTCCCTAATCCACCATATAAGAAAAGAAAAATCAAATTAAAGTAAACCAAGAAAAAGAAAAATAAAAATCAATGTTGTATTCTTAGTGAAGGACACAAAAGATTCAGAAACTCTACTCACAACCAGGGAGGAGGAGGGCAATGAACATGTGTAACTTGTAAGTTATGGATATTAAACACGCCTGACCTGTATCAATTGTTAGGTAATAGTTTGTGCAGATAGAACAAGTTAGATCGATTTTCAAGAAAACTGAAGTTGGGAGAAAATAAATATTTGCATATGTTCCGACACCTACCAACCGTCATCAAGATGAAATGCCAATTGATTTGGAACAGAAGGATTGAGATCAATTGAAAGGATTTCTTTTGAAACAATATTTGATTGTGCCTGCAAAGCAACGAGAACAAGGGCCAAGAATTTTTGTCAAAATATTTAGTTGCATAATTTAATGTCAAATATGTACATACAAAAAGCAACAAAGCAGATACATGCATGCCAGTAAAAACACTAATCATAAACACCCTCAGGTCAATCATGCAACCATATCATCACTATTAATATGAATACTTCATAATATATTTGTTTCCATACCTTCAGAGAATCAATTTTCTCCAGTTCTGAAGCTAGCTTTATAGATTGCATAGGAGAGTTATTTGCCTGCAACAAGTGAAAAAGGGAAAGGGGGAAAAATGGCATCATCTTAACTAGCAATTCTTGAGAAAAATACCATTAACCCTTGAAGAATGTGTAAAAGCTTGGTACCATTCTATTGTTTTGGAAAGCAGACGAGGAGTTGCCCCCACGAAGATCCCACATGTAGATGATGCCATGCTTGTTAGCTCCAAACATGACCTTATAATAACATTAAAAGTATAAGTTATACCATAGATAGTGGTTTGAAACAAAATGCCAAGTGCAATGCCTTAAAGAAAAACATTGGGCCAACAAAATCTATAAATTCACCTGGTTATCTGTATTCATGTTGATACTATTGATGGCACTGTTAAAATTTGTTTTGAGTTCAAAACATGGAAGACCATTCATTCTTCTATCCCAAATATTTATTATGCCAATCATGTCAGAAGCGAATACCCTGTTGAATTTAATGATTAAATGAGAACTATTCAACACAGTGGTTATATACTACATGTATCTAAGTAATCAACAACTTCTTAAGAAAGCTTGTTTTTAACCAACCTCGAATTATCATTTGAAGAAAATGAAATGTCAGATAATCCTGTTTGTATGTTACACCCATGGACATTGATAGTAGGTCTTTTTCTTAACGTCTGCATGAATATGAAAGGAAATGATTTAAATATCGACAAGAAACATTATAACATTAAGAATAATTTATATGCAATTTCATTTAAGTAGAGTTCATGAAATCATATGCACACAAATTGGTAGTTCAGACATGAAATCAAAATGGAACTAAAAAAAAAAAAAGCTAGAAGGATATGCTTACTTGAATAGGCTCAGAAGAGATGTACCCCAGGTCAAAGATTTTAATTTCACTACTTTTCCTAGAAGTGCAAGCAACCTAAAAGGATAGAGGAAAAAAAAATTACAAAAAATATACTGTTACAATGAAATCCAACAAAGAATATCACTAAAAGCTCATTCCCAGAAACATCAAAATCCATGTATAATAGAAAGCTCAATAGGTATATATATAAGTCCTTTTATCTTCCAATTAGGAATAAATAATGCCATGCCTCATATTGGTTCATAGGGTTCCATCGAACTACATCAAGTGACTGGCATGTTGAAATGTGAAGCACTTGCTTCTTTTCATCTTCTTTCAAGACTATGGACTTCTTTGAGTTCCCTGGAAGGAGAAAAAAATCATTCAGAAAAAGAGAAGATAAACAGAAAAGAAAAGAAAACCCAATCTGCTGAGGAACTCAATGGAATTGAACATCAAGGATCAAATATCCAAAACTAAGACATTTGAGATATCCAAATATTTCTGTTTAAACATATGTCATTGTTCTTAGCAGAATTTTTAAAGCAACTAGGTTCTACATATACGTGATGTTTAGCATGATATGATACCAATGTCTAACATTAGATGAAAATTTTTGTTTGGAAAAAGCATCTGAAGGAATTCTGGTTAAACAAGTACCCCCAAAAGGCAATGGAGTATTACCAGGGCAGTAAAGATCGTCAAAATCATGCACTGTTAAGCAACCTGATTTCGTAACAGAGGCCAGATATATTCCCTGTAACATAATAGATTATTTTAAAGAGAATTAGCTAGAATATGAAGGTTATCCACGTAGAATACAACAAACATTAAAGTACACAAAATATTCTATTCCATCAAACAAACAGAGTTATTACTCTGCAAAGTTTGATGCTTTTTCATATGTACAGTACCTTACTATCAAATTCTAATGCTGAGACTCCTCGCCTGCACAAAACTAGAAGGGATCAATTAGCCATTTTCCCTAATTTACATGCTTTGAGATTCCATATTGTAAACATCATATCAGAGTTCAGAAACCACTATTCCCATGGAACGAGACAGAATTGAACCTTGTGGTGGGATTATTAGCATCAAGAATCGAATGCACCTGAAAATAATAAAATTTCAATTCAGCAGAAAATTAAAAAGTTTCTCAAAATAATCAGTATGTAAATGCAATCGTCAATTTTTTTTGACTCGCATTTAGATGATAATATTTTAGAAAACTCTTAAAAGAAAAAGGAGGGGGGAAAAATTAGGCTTTCAGTACATGAGTTGGGCATGCTGCACCGTCGATGTGATATATATGACGAAAAGCTCCGACCTTTACAAAGTTCCAGAAAAATAAAACAAAAAATCAGCAAAACTCAATTCTGCAAAATTAGACAAAAGGGTAAAAGCAGAAATCTAGACCAGGGAATACGATTGGACTGATAGATTATAAATGTCGTGGCGATAATTTGAATCAATTTTTCCTTTTAATTCAATTAGGCTTCGCTTCCACTGAGCCCTGAAATTTGAAAATTCTTGAACTTTATTCAACATCCCATCAATAATGTCAGAAAAGAAACATACCCTCGATTAAAATTGGGGAAAAAATAAAAACAAAAATTACCTTCTGTTAATGGGTTTAGAGCAGTGAGAAGAGGAAGAAATTGCAGGAATCAAATACTTATCCATCGCTGATAATTTACAGAATGCACGGATTGATGGAGAATCATCATCTCATCTCACCCTCCTAGTTTACCATTACCTGAATAAATGTGAGGGAAATATTTCCCGCCAAAAATGAAAAACTTTTATAGGAAATATATAAGGCAAATTGGCATGAATAGTCCCTAAACTATAAGTTTTTGGCGAAATTGATCCTATTTTAATTTTTTGTGTGATTAATCCCTAAATTATTTAAATATTATAAAATTCATCCTTTTGTCCAAATATTATTGAATAAAGTCCTTTAAGAGTGAGTACGTCATTAAATAAACGAGTTTATACCTTGCTTAATAGACACTCAATCTATTTCTTACAGACTCCAAATCACAACAATTCGGGTATATTTTCCAGAAATTACACCATTATTTTACATGCATGGTACATACATATTACATATACATATTTCGAATTTCGAATGCATCTATATATATATGCATGATTGTACATACATCATTTATTTTATTTCCTATTTTATTATCACATAATCAATTATAGATATTTAAAGATTTTTTAAAGATCTTTGTCACATAATAATATCTAAATCTTTTAAAGATCCAAATCACCATTTTGCTTAAAAATATAGAAAATGTCATATTCTTACATTATAATCGAATTCTATTTCTAAAACCTTGACTTTTTTCTTTTACATTTTTTTCAAATATTCCTAACCTTAAGTATCGAAACAGCTTTTAAAGCAGCAATCTCTATTTAACTTTATTTTTTTTACAAATAATCAGATTCTCAGATCGATCGAAGAAGATGGCCAAATCATATGAGTTACTTTTAAGTAGTGGAACTTTTTACCTCACAGCAGCATGCATGGTGGAAGTAAGTAGTATCTACTTTTTATTGCAAGGGACAAAGGAAACATTACAAACTCGAACCGTCATACGAGGAACTCATCAAGTGCACACCATAACATACAATATATATATATATTATATATGTGAACCAAATTAACTTTTGCTTTTTTGTCAAACCAGAAGTAGATCTTGAACCTGAAAGTTATACAAAAAACCTCCTTTATATATATATATATATATATTGTACAAAACGAAGAGACAGAAATCTCTTTCTTGGTTTTGGCCTAAAGAATAGACATGACCTTCTTGAACACAGAAGTAGAATAAAATAAAGTTTCGCTTGAAAAGTTTTGCATGCACAATACCGAAAGTAAAAACGATATCATGACAAAACTAAAGCGAAAAAGAATGTGTATATATACACAGTCGAGTAGTTCTTTTTCCAATCCCACATCTAATAAAAGAGAAAAATTATAAGGAACTTTTCTTATAAAAGGAGGTTATGAATCTACAGATTTTTAAGAATTATTTACTTTTTGAACGTTTGGATCATAATATATATATATATATAAATATACATATATAATTGAGTTTGTTCCGACATTGAAATGAAATATCTGCAAGGAATTTGTTATTGTAGCAGATATATGTAAGAGACAAAATGACACCTAACACAGTTTGCAATAATCTGATTGTCTGGACATTTTGTTTACTGAATTTACATAAAATTCTTTTGTCATAGGTTTTTGTGATTCGAATATATATAGCTCATATTCCGGCAACCTAAAATGGCCATACCATCTACATTTACGTACAAAATATTAGGTAATAACATCATTTCCATCTCTATATATAAGTCTAAGCATGCTATAGGATGATTAAAAAAAGAAAAATTTAACAATTCTTTTGACCTGATAAAAAATTTCATAATAATTATTAAGTAAAAATTTAAAATTTGTTACTCAATAATACGTTTTAAATCCCTGAAAATACATATCAACTTCACAAAAGCGAACAATAAAATGTTATTAGACTCAATGTCAAAATTTTTCTTTCATATCATCAAATATAAAACATTAAAAAGAACAAAAAGGGCAAAAAAGAAAGGTGTAAACAGCACTTTTTTTTTTTTTTTTTGCTGCATGTGGGGGAGGTTGACAAATTATGTAGCTTTTTAGAGGAGATCGTATAAAAAATTTCCTTAATCCTACCTGGAATTCCATTCTGAATTTTATATATACAAAAATAAATCTTGAATTAGAATCCCTAACTAATTCCCACAAGACATCAAAAACAACCGAAAATGACACAAGCATTTCAATTTTATATATATATATATATAGACACACAAATATAATTATATACTATTTCATTAGTCTAAAACCCTCATTAAATAAATAAAGGGTTTAATCACTTAGTGATTTTCTAGTTAAGCAATGTAAGATTTTAAGTTATAATACTCTTTCTCATCCTAAGTAAAAAGTTTCACGTTTCTATTTAATAATAACTCGATAAATCTCTTAAACGAACAATGTAAGATTTCATATCATAATAATATAAATTTAATTTATATATATATATAATGGATGGTATAGATGTGCCATTGGATTCTTGATGTGTCATTGGATATTATTATTATTATTCCACTCTAGTAGTACTCTTGTTGTGGCTGTGGTTCTATAGTTGGGGGTAATTTTGTAATTAAAGAGCGGATAAGGGCGTGTTTGGTCCCCACGTTGTGATTGTTTTTCAGAAGGTAAGCAAAAAAGAGAAGACAATAAGAGTTTGGAAGGAATTGGATACTTCTGTCCCCACCCCCCAATTACTGTTTGGCCCAAACGCCAACTATGCCTTTGGACACATCAATATTTATAAAAATTCCCAATACCCTTCCTATACTCATCCATCATTTTCATTTTTTTTTCCTTCTTCCTCTTTCCTAGATCAACTATATTTAATTAATTACGTTAGGTAATAGTTAGAATAAGATCTTTTCTCAAATTAGAATTAGAGGCTTAAAATTTAAATTAATTGAAATAGAATAAGACTAATTCAGACTCAGCTTATAAAATCCAAAAAGATTCAAAATCTTGATCATCCGCCACACCAACTTTCCAAGCTACCCGGTTAGACATGGAAATGTTAATATAGTATTTTAATTGACCTTTTGTTCATTGATCATCAAAATCTTTTTGAGTTCTTTTTCACACACACATATATATATATATATATATATATATATATATATATATGTATGTATTCTCTTTTTTAAGTTGTCAACTAGTCAAAAGCAAGGAAATACTTTAGAACTTAAGTGTGTTATAATAATCTTTAATTATCCACTAGCCACGTGGTTCTCAAAACCAAACCCACTAAAGCTAATTACTATACCAATCACACACACATCACATCATAGCATTTATAAGAAGAAAGTAATAATATGGGCAAAACCACTAATTCTTCATTAATGTTCATGCTTAATTAGCCAAAATTCTATTATTAATAGGTAAAATAGGTGTTAGTGTATTCCCATTTTCCTAATTGATATTAACTTCTTAGGTTATTATCTTTTTTATAATAAATTTTTCAATATTTAATAGCAACTGTAGATTCAACTAATTTAGAATTGAGTTATATTAAACTCTATTTTGGGATAAGTTTTTTCAATACCTATTAGGTATTTTTCACGTAGACATTAAGTTCATGTATGTTATATATATATATATATATATATATATATATATATATATGTATGTATGTATTTAGACTTTGGAAAAAAAAAAGTAAGAAAAGGGAATTAGTAATGAAGTAATAAAGACATTATGAGTTATTTTTGTTGATGGCTGCTGATGATGGAGTGAAAATTACTATAACACCTGCCTACCTTCACATGCACTCATTCCTTCCATTCATCCTTTAAAGAACAAAGACAAAATGCTCACTGGATTTGATTTATCATCCTTCTCCCTCTTCCTCTCTCTCTATCTCTCCTTTCTTTCTCTCTCTTTCTCTCACAAGCACACACAGACACACATTTCTGGTTCTCTAGAATCCTTTAATGGATATGATATGACCTAGTATCTTTTTCTTTTCTTTTTCTTTCTTGTGAATAGTTTCTGAAACTGAATTTTTCAAGAATTGGTTGATAGTAAAAACAGAAATATATTGGGGTTTGTTTGTGTGAAATTTTTCATGTTCTTGTTGTGTGTGTTGTGGTTCCATGGCTGAAAAATCTGCAACAACAAATCAAACATTTGAATATAATGAAAAGGGTAAAGAAGAAGGAAATATTCACGATGAAGTTAGTAGACATGAGATTCAAGCTGCCATTGCTAAAGCAGTGGAGCTTAGAGCTCTCCATGCTGCTCTGATGCAATCCAATAATAGCCCTTCTTCAGCAGCAGCAGCAGCCCCTCATCTCAGGTTCCCTTCTGCATCACCTGTTTCTCACCATGTTCCTCCTCCTCACTTCTCTGCTCAAGACTACCCAGTTTTTACACCTGTAAGTATTCTTTTTATCTCAAATTACTGAATTCTTTGTTTTTCTTCATTCTTGTTATGATTTTACCATTTTCTTGCCAAAAAATAAAATTAATTTGACTTTTTTTTGAGTGAATTTAATGGAGTGGAGTAAATGTTAAGCCTAGTTTCATAATTAATTCATTCCACTCAGACATTAAATGCATCAATTTAGTGTTTCATAATTACGAAAAGTATGCATAATTATACTCTTTTTGTAGTTCTAGTCTAAGCTGTGAAATCTGTGTAAGAACTGGTTTATCAAATTTTTTTTCTTTTTGTGTCTTGAATGATGCTCAATTATGCATAGAGAGCCAGGCTTAGAACTGGTTTATCTTCATCACATACATTGTGCATCTTTTGGACATTATAGAAGGATTTGGAGGACAAAAATGAAGTTTTGTGAACTTTGATGTTTCTACAAATGAAAGTTTTGTGCGTTTCTTGACCTATGAGATGAACAGTATATTGTGTTTTTTGATTGACAGAGCTATGATGATGAACCATTACCTAGTTACCACCAGCAATTTCAATTTGAAAATAGAAATTATTCTGAAAGCTGGGATGGATATGGCTCAGGAGGAGGAGGGGGACAACAATATGGTGATGATTCCAGTATATCTAATTATAGAAAGGCAAATGCATCTTTGAGGAAGGGAATTCTGTCTGATTCTATAAATATAGAACACACATGTCCACCATCTGAGGACCAAAGATCTGTCACAGGTTCAAGTGTAAATCATATCACTTTGCTTAGAACATCATCTCCTGGTGCTGAGTTCTGCAAATCTAGGAGGAACAGTTTAGGTGAATTTCGTTCGATATCATCTTGCAATAAGTGTAATCCTGCAGTTATAGTAAGTACTGGAGATTCAGCTCTCAAGAATGTGAAGAACTCAAATCTTGTAGTGCCATTGACAGATTCACACTCTTCTGTTCATTCACATCCGAAAAATCGAGGACTGATCAATTTGTCAAGGCTGTTCCCTAGATTAAAGAAGAAGAACAAAAGTGAGGCTTCACCTAATAGAACAGAATCAGAAGATGTTTCCCAGATTTTTAAGGATATTGGGATGGTATCAGTTGAGACATTGAAGAAAGAGCTTATGGAAGCTAATGAGAGTAGAGATACAGCTTTGTTAGAGGTTGCAGGAATGAAGTCTTCAATGGGGGATTTGAAACAGAAACTGGAGTACTTAGAGACATATTGTGAAGAACTGAAGAAGGCCTTAAGACAAGCAGTGCAAATAAAGAATACACAGGGTGTTGAGAAGCTTGGTGGGAGTCTTCCAAAGCTATGGAAATCGTCATCCATTGATGAAAACGGAGGAGAAATATCTATGCCTGTTAGCGAAGAAGTAATGGTTGAAGGGTTCCTGCAGATGGTATCTGAAGCAAGATTATCAGTGAAGCAATTCTGCAAGACACTATTAGGACAGATTGAAGAAACTGATGAAACCTTAAAGGAGAACCTGAACTTACTGCTTCTACCTTACAAACTCTCCCTAAATTCGAAGTTCTCAAAAGCAGTTCTGTACCATTTGGAAGCCATAATCAATCAATCTTTGTACCAAGACTTTGAAAATTGTGTGTTTCAGAAAAATGGATCCCCAAAGTTGTTAGATCCTGAGCAAGATCGACAGGCGCAATTCCAGTCCTTTGTTGCACTGAGGAACTTAAGCTGGAATGAAGTGTTGAGAAAAGGGACTAAATATTACAGTGAAGAATTCAGCAAGTTTTGTGATCAGAAAATGAGTTACATTATAGCAACATTGAATTGGACAAGACCATGGCCAGAGCAGCTTCTCCAAGCCTTCTTTGTTGCTGCAAAATGCATCTGGCTGCTACATTTGCTGGCGTTTTCGTTCAATCCTGCTATTGGGATTCTTAGAGTTGAAGAGAACAGAAGCTATGATCATCATTTCATGGAGGATATGTTCATGGATAGACAAAAAACACAAGGTTCTAGCAGGGTTAAAATGATGGTAATGCCTGGTTTTTATGTTCATGATAGAGTACTTAGGTGTAAGGTTCTTTGCAGGTATAAATCTGTACCCAAGTAAAATTCTTCATTGTTTTTTTTTTTTTTTTTATCTAACTTTGTAAGAACTCTTATGTTCATTTCTGCACAAATTCATATTAGTTAAGTATTAATTAAAACGCATCTCTATATTTTATTGTAATACTTCAATCCCACATCTAAAATATATAAAAATTCATGACTTAAAACTGCCATATAATATGTGGTGGGTTTTTTTTTTTTTCCTTTTAATCTTCTGGCCTAAACCTCAGATATTAATTGAAATGGAACATTTTAAAAGAAATCATAATAGAGCCACAAATAATCAACAATCTTCAGAAATATCATCCCACTTAGAAAATGACCATCTTCCATTCCATTTCTCCTAGTCTAGAACTTTCTAGAATAGTGAGAACATGGTTCTATTTGCAACTCTAAATGTTAAACAACATTTGTTGGTTTCAAATGTAAAGAATTTGATTTCTTGGTTTCAAATGTAAAGAATTTGATTTCTTTTACGCAAAGTCTCGAGTTTAAATATTATATAAAAAAATATCGCTTTCTAATTAATTGAGCCCAAAATAACTATCCAATATGAAAAATTAATAAATATAAAAGGGAAACAGTGAGGAACTGTTGGGCCAACTTTTTAAGATCTTTTTAAATTCTTAGTCACACGGACACCAAAAGATATTTCCAACTCAATACTAATAAACTCATCATTGAAAAAGTCCCAAAAAGAGCATTACATTTCAAAAATATCTTCCGTCTCTCTTTTCTCTCCCCTTTCATCTAACAAAACCATCAAATACCTTCCTTCTTCCGTAGAAGTTTCTAGACAATCTCCCTCCCCCAACCACCGCTACCGCCGGAAATGTCTACCACGGTTACCGGGAAGGACGATGATGTGATTGAGACTCCGGTATTAGAGGCGGAGGAGAACAAATTGCTCCAACTTATAACAGAGGAAGGTGGTTATGCTTACATCAGCATGGTGATGTTGGCGTCGGCTGGAGATATGAGGGCGGCGGAGGCGGCGAGGGAGATGGCTTGGGAACAGTTACACTCTGGGCCTTGGCATTCCGTGGTTCCTGTTTGGAGAGATGCTTATGCAATGGCGTCTTTGCACGTTGCTAAGCTACATTATGCTGCCGGTGAGTTTGCTCTTGCGCTTAGAGCTCTTGATATGGGGCTGATTATGGGTGGTTTAACTTTGAGAGACGATTTGAATTCCGCTATTCGAAAGGCTTCCAAGAAAGCTTCTTTGGCTGTTGCGACGAATTCCTCTTCTGAACATAAGATTTGCAAGATTGTTTCTGAAGACGTTGATATGGCGGAGGTGAGGACCATGAGGTTGGTTTTCTTTCTCTTAAAGTTTAATAATTAAAAAATAAAATTAAACCCCTCTAATGTTTCTTGATCTGCAAAGGATACGGTTGGTACAAAGAGAATTTATCAGTTCCTGGTTGTATTATAGTGTACTAAGCAAAATATCTCCAGCTTGATTCCCTTCCCTCTGGAATAGGGATGACTATATTTCTCATCTCTTTAGTGATTGCTCTTTTAATGTATTTTTGTCCATTTATATACTGTAGGGTCTCCTAAGTGTTATTTCTTTGTTGAAGGTAAGGAACTGTGATTCAATTGATTTTTGCCGAATGTCGTGAAAACTTATGATTTTCCTTGCATTGAATTTACAGGTTCGACGCATTTTGCCTGTTAAGTCACTGTCTTGTAAGATGGTGACGAAGAGGTCATCTCTTTCCTTGGAGGGATTCTTACGAGACTATATTCTGCCTGGGTCTCCAGTGATAATTAGTGATGGAATGGCTCACTGGCCAGCTACAAGCAAGTGGAATGATATGAACTACCTCAAAAGGGTTGCTGGTTTCCGCACGGTTCCAGTTGAGGTGATTGATCTTCATTTAGCTTTGTCTCTCAAGGCCTTTTTTTCTTTTTTTTTTTTGTAACAAATGACTCTGACAATGGGAAAATTCTTCTTGTATGCGCGCTTTCCAATGAACTCATGAAGGATAAATGGTTATTGTGTTCCTCGTTGGTTTATTTAGGGATCAGATCTATGAAATTTGAGTAACTTAAAGTAGTTATTGAAATAACTAAACTAATGGTAGAAGAACTATTGCTTGAGAATTAATTCTTACATTTGACAGCTTCTTTTCTTCTATCTCCTCCCCACTCCTTTTCTTCCCCAGTCTCCTTCTAAGAATTTTAAAAATAAAAAGGATTTTATTTCCTGAGTTAGATATTTGATTCAATTATTTATGGATGTTTCTCTTGGCCGTGCTGAGATTTTCCTCACACATTTCCTGAGAGTTCTTCCTTCGAAGTGTAGGTGGAAGTTTTATGCTTGTCTCACTGTACATTGTGGGAGATGAGATTGTGCAACATATGTCCACTTTGTTTTAGCAGGAAAAAAATAATACTGCAAAATCTTTCAGGTTGGGAAAAACTATTTATGCCCAGAATGGAAGCAGGAACTTATTACATTTTCAGAGTTCCTTGAGAGGATCCAATCTAATGTCTGCACATCTGATTATACTACATATTTAGCTCAGCACCCACTGTTTGATCAGGCAATTGATCTTTCCCTACATTCCTTCTCCATTTGCTGCATTATCATTTTTAACTGCAAGACATTTTTAGTTCCATTGACTGACTTGCAAATTGATTTCTAGATTCAAGAGTTTCGCCAGGATATTGTTATTCCTGACTACTGTTTTGTGGGTGGTGGAGAGATGAGATCTCTAAATGCTTGGTTTGGTCCAGCTGGCACTGTGACACCGTTGCATCATGATCCACACCATAATATACTTTCTCAGGTATGGAAGAACAGCTTCCTTGTGAAATAAGAAAATCCTAGTGAATTGATTTTAAGGTTTCTCCAAGCATAGGGATCTCGGATTCCTTTTCTCATAGAGGATAAGAGAAAGAGAATACTATTGTTTATCCAAATAGGTATAGCACAACGAAGAAGAACATTTATCCTTTCATACAAGTTCATTTTTTATTCATTTTTGGTGGAGAGTAACGTTATTAGGAAAAGCTACTAAAAAGGTTGAGGTTATTTGCTTTTGACAGGTTTATAGACTTCATAAATGTTGTGTCTTAATAGATAGTAGATGCCGCAGAAGGTGGGACTGTGTGAAACTTAATTCTCACATTCTTAATCTGGTGTCTATTACCTTGTATGTGCTGTTCCCTTTATGAGTTATGTGGTGCAGTTAAGATTCATCCAAACATGAGCATGAACATCTGTCACACACAGATAGAGGTCTAAATATATGATTGACAATTGCAGGATATGGTTCTCAGCTGATTTTAGTATAATTGTCCATTGCGTGTTCCTCAGCCTTTAACCTAGTTTATTTGATAGTTTTTGGCAGTATTTCATGTTACAGTTCCTGAACATGTTTTTTTTTCCCTGATTGTTTTTTATTTTATTCTATTTTTTATTTTGTTTTCTGATGTATCTTTTGTCAATAAATTTCAATGATTGTTAAATTAGGTTGTCGGCAAAAAGTATATAAGACTATACTCTGCTTCTTTGTCAGAAGAGCTTTACCCCCATGGAGAATCTATGCTTAGCAATTCCAGCCAGGTAATATCTCTATTCTTTCTTTAGGTTCAATTGATTGTGTGTCTTAAAATTCTATGTCCAGTAAGTCAATTTTAGATTTCCTTTTTCTATTCTGCAAATTCTTGTTTTCAGGGCAAGTAAGGGCTTCATATATGTGCTCTTTCTTCAATTTTTGAATGCAAAAGTTGTTAAATACATTCCTTATAATGCTATGAGATTGTTATTTTTGATCCCTTAAACAAACACTTTCTATTTCGGTTTGGATTAATTTTAGTCCTTAACATCACTCTGTTTTTACTCTCTCTCTCTCTCTCTCTTATCTGCCAGGGGTTGGGGCAGGGGGAGGGTGGTGGTCCTTGATGGAACTATCATATTGTTGATGAGGTGGTGGTTCTTGTTGCAACAATGATATTATTGTTAGTTGTGAACACTGTTGATGCTTCAATTAACTAGCAAACTTTTAGCAAGTCCTGCTGAATTGAAGTAGTTAGTATTGTTGTCAAATCTGAGGTGGTGAGCCACATGGAAGAATGGGTTAAGATATACAGCTCTATCAATTATATTGTTGCTAACTCATGAATTAGTTGCCTTATATTGAAACTTTGCATCATTAAAGGCTGAAAGTGATATTTTAAAGAAAGTGTGGTACTGTCTGAAAATTGAAGTTGTTACCACATCTTTGTCAGCAACCTTATCACTCATGATTTTGATAGTAGTTGATATTTCTTTGTTGATTTTTTTTTCCATTCTTTGCTCTAGGTAGGTTCACTTGGATATTTTTTTATCATAATAACCTCTAAAACATTGATCTGAAGGTTGATCTAGATAATATTGATGAGAAAGAGTTCCCGAAGATGCTTGACTTGGAGTTTGTGGACTGCATATTAGAGGAAGGTGAAATGCTTTACATTCCTCCAAAATGGTGGCACTACGTAAGGTCTCTTACTACCAGTTTTTCAGTTAGCTTTTGGTGGAGTGAGAACCATAATGCAAATTCCTCGGCATCATCCTGATTGCTGATTTTGGTTATCTTTTTGCATAACCTTCATTCTTTTCTTATGTTTTACCTATGAAATCAGCCAGGTTTATTATTAGGACCTCTTAATATGTATGATATGTATATACTATACTCGTAAGATTTTGCACTTGAACTGGTTTGTCTGTAGGCAGCATCTCTCTGCTTCATGAGTAGTTTACACGATTCAGCATTTAATGCCTTCCTTTTTCTTTGGGGCATGCATTGTGTCATTGTCACCAATTCTCAGGACTAAGTTATATGTTTTACTCTCTCTAGTTTTTTTTTTTTTTTTCAGCATTATCTCTATAATTAATTTTTTACTATAAAGATTTATTATAGATAGGTCTTTATAAAAAAAAAAAATAAAAAAAAAAAAAAAAAAAAAAAAAAGAAGAAGCATTTATATATTATAATGTTTATAGAAAAACTTTATTAACATTTTAAAGTATTCAGCAACATTCAGATTCTGGTTTTATTTGCACCACCTAGTTTTAGGTTGATGCTTTGATGCTTTGTATTTTCGTGAATGATTTTAGTCATTCACTTTTGTATTATTTTTTATTTTAATGAATATTCCACATATTAAAAAAAAAAAAAAAAAAAAAACATTCAGATTCTGGTAAGGACAAACATTGGATGCTCTCTAATGTCAGTTCTCTTTCTGTAAATTGATAACAAAGCCAAAATGACAGCAAAAATATATTATGGCCACTTGCAAATAATTGCCTTAGTTTTGGACCCACAGTTACCTATTTTATATGCATCATCCAATTCCCCACACCCCTTTGCACCCGCAGGGAAAAATAATATAATCTATAATTATCACGAGATAGAAAAATAAATATCAAGTAATTGAAATTCATGAAGTAAAAGTTTAAAATGCATATCCAATAAACACTAAAGCTTCAAACGCCCTTTTGTACAAACAAAAGAATTAGGTGTAAATAAAAAAGGAAAAAAACATGTTTCTAATACTTTCTCCCAATCAATATGCTTACAGAAAATATCTTCCAAAAGGTTTACCTTTCACTTTCAGAACAAAAACCCCTAATTATTCTGTAATTCTTCTTCTTCTTCTTCTTCTTCTTCTTCTTCTTCTTCTTCTTCAGCTGCTTCTTCCTTCATTTGCAAAGCAAGATTAAGAAACTCTTCCATGGCAACAATGGATGGTCCCTTATAATTTTCTTCATCTCTAATGTTTTCATTAATCATTTCCCTAACTTCACAAGCTTTCCTTCTGATTTCTTTTCCTCTATTATTGTCGTTATTATTGTTATTATTATTATTATTATAATAAATATTATTACTGTTTTTATTAACCCCCATGACCAACTCTATTTTGTCCCTTATATCTTCATGCCTAACCTCAAAATTCACACCTCTAGCTACCTCCAAACAAACACCAGTCCATTCTGCTAACAATTTTGCATTGCTGAATTGATCACCTGCAATAGGCCAACCAATCAATGGCACACCATTGCTGAGTGATTCAAGAACTGAATTCCATCCACAGTGACTTAGAAATGCCCCTGTTGATTTATGACTCAAAATCTGCCATTGGGGTGCCCATTTCTCTACAATTATCCCTTTCTTTTCATCCTTGATCCTCTGCACAAATCCTTCCGGTAGCCATTCCTCTGCTTTGAAATCTGCATTTATGTCAAAACCCACTGGTGGCCTAACAACCCATATGAATTTTGTCTCCCCTGCATCTAATGCTTTCGCCAGTTGCATCATTTGTGAAGCTGAGATCGTCGTCTGCAACCCAAATGAAATGTATAATACAGAGTTTTCTGGTTTTGAATCCAGAAATTGTATACATTCTTCAGGACTGATCCCAAGTCCAGCAACGGATTTTGAATTTGATGATACAATGGGTAAAAAAATTGGTCCAATTGCCCAAACTGGAATTCCTAATTTTCTCCTAAAATAGACTAATCCAATCTTGTCAAGCTCTTCCACAGTATTAAAAAGAAACCCATCTGAATTCCCCCAAGTGGGAAGACATTTTTGTTGAAATATTGAAAAAGGATCAGAACCATCAGCTATTAACAAACTCGGGGAGAGTTGACTCACATGGAATTTTCCAGCTTCGGAGAAATCAGGTAACAAGAACTCACCTTTATCACTGTCTCTGTGAGGCAAATTCAGCCACATGGAGTAGTAACAAGCCAACCCAAATCCACCAGCACCACTAAAAACGGCATGAAAAATCCCAAACTCGTGCGCGACATCAGCAGACCATCCAAAAAAGAAATCCCCAATCACGCAAAGTGGCCTCTCCCCACCACCACCAACGACATCAGCCAGAACTTCCCTAAACGGTTGTTCGAGACAAGAGGAAACATCGAGGAGTCGCAAAACGAGGTTGTAAGGAAGATCATCAGTGTTCTCAGAATCGGGAGGAAGACCGTGGTCGGAACTGTTGAAGGGAATTTGAAGAAGTTGAACAGAGGATTTAGAAGGGAGGGATTGTTTGAGTTTCTTGATGTTTAGAGGTGTGTTCACAAAGATTATAGAAAAACCCTTTTGCTCCAACTGTAAAGCTAAAGCTAGAAATGGATTTAAATGGCCCTGTGACATGAATGGGAACAGAACTATGGTTTCCTTCTTCCTTTCTTCCATCATCAATTTCTCTGTGAATGTTTCAGAAAAAAAAAAAAAATGGGAAAAGACTTTTGTAGTTGTTGGGTGGTGGTGATGATGATGATGATAAGCATGAATGAACTATTTTAGAAGTCAAAGTTTGATTATAAATAATAATAATGAGGACAAAGTTGCAAAATAAATAAATTGTTAGGAGCGCATTATTATTGATTACTATTCTTGTTACATATTTGTCATCAAATTATTCATGACGTAAAAATTATGTTATATATATATATATATATAATTAGCTGTTATATTAAAAATTTATTTTGAAAATAGTAAATTTTATAAATTAGAAATGATTCTTTTAAATATTATTATATTATTTAAGAATAATTTAATTTGATTATATTTGATAACCTAATACATGTGTGAATATATCTATATATATTTTATAAACTTACTAAATGTATCAAATTATGATTCTAAATATTAAATTACTTAATTAAAAAAAGAAAGAAGTATTTTACTCAAAATCTTTTTAAACTTGTCATTTAAAAAAAAAAAAATAATCAATACATTAATTTTAATATATATATATATATATATATATATATGTAAATATAAATAGTAGGGTGTGATTGAGTTAGGTAGGGAAGATAGTGAAGTAAATTTATGTGTAACGATTATTAAAAATGAGTGATAATTAAATAGGTTTGTTCGGACGCCATCAACTGCTTCTATATATTTAATTGGATATTTATTTACATCCAATCCAATCACTCTTAATAGATATAACAAATCATATATCAATTTTTTTTTCCTTTCTATATATATATATATATCTAAAAATATCAACTATAATAAGTCAACATTGGCTTCAAATATTCCTAAACTTTTTATAAAATTATGATATTTACCATTTACTCTTCAATTTTTTTTTGATAAAGTAGAAACAAATTACATGGTAAATGATGAAAAATTACAAGTTTGAACCTTGTTGAAGGGTAATCATATAAGAGTCAAAGTCTCTTGAGACTTTGTACTAAGAAAAAGAAAAAATTAGATTATACAGAGATACAATAGATTGAATCTCCACACCTCAAATTTAATGAAATGTAGGATTTTCACCCCCCAAAGAATTGGAGTTTCTATACATCAAATGTTATCAGCAGCCACAATGGGAAGGGAGGGGAATAAAGTTACAGGACAGTATCTACATACTAGACAAAGGCATATTATATTAGCTTCAACTTTGTGAATATCATCTCTCACTCTCTCTCTCTCTCATCATTTTATCTTAAATATATAATGCTCTTAGAATATAAAAAAAAAAGAAAGCAGAGGGGGCAAAATAAATCTGCACAATTTTACAAAGAATCAAGAACATTTGAATACCTGATGAAAATGCATTCAATGTTCATGATGCAAGGTATTCGATCAAGTCGTCGCCAAGCAAATAGTCATCAAATGGCGGGTCATCCAGGAACGAACTACTGAACCCTACTGTATAATCTGGAGACAAGCCAGTGAGTGGTGACACAAGATTATTTTCAACTGATCCACTACCATGTTGCTCGTTCTGAAATCTGTCATCCTTCATGCAATTGTTAAAATCTCCTCCTCTACTATCTCTGCCTGGAACTGCTCCTGGTAAACTAAATTCAGGATTCGCTATTCTTGGCTCAGCTGCTAAGCCAGACTGCTGACCACCATCGTTACTGGCGCCAAACGCCAATGACTCACCGTAGAGATTGTATGATGCAAGATGAGGCAACCCAGAACTCTGAACACCTGTCATCACATGTGAGTGTCCAGAATCATTTTGCAAAAAAGAATGATGATTTCTGTTCTGGAGACCAGAGTCTTGAGGTCCATAATGTAGCACAGAACCAGGTGCTTTGTTGTGCAACTCTGATAATTCAGGTACTGTTCGGACCTCAAACTCTTGAGATCCGTTAGGCAACCCAGACCCATATCGTAAAAACTCAGAATCCTGTACTAATGGATGGACTAAGGATGTGCTGCCCATATATGATGGTTGTTGTTGGCCCAGCATTGTGTTGTCAGAAGGAATGAAAGATAAAACATTAGGGTCAGATGCTGGTAACTGCAATTGGCCATTAGCATCTTTCTCTACAGGATCAACGGGGGTTGCTCTATCTCCACCTGTTTGACCTTCATGCATTAGATAGCCAGTAAAACCTGGATTTGTGTTAATATCAGGCAACATAACTCTTGGCTCATCAGAATGATGGTCATTAAGAGATGGTGCAGCTTGCATATTAGTCGAGTTTGATTTTCTACGTCTTTTTTTCTTTGGCTGCTTGTCTCCTTGTTCCTTATCAACAGGTAAGGATCTGACTGTTGAAGGTGATGCAGGTGGAGCCACATCCAGTGGTTGACTACTCTGGTTATCTCTGGATGACACGCAACCACCCCCGTCGTCAACACCATCGACATCATAATCACTGTCAGTACTAACAGAAGGTTTCTTCTTTCCACCACAACCTTTAGAAGGTGTTTCACTTATTCCAGAAGAGCCAATGTCACTGCTCGGCTGCTGGATGAGAGCTTCCTCTCTATTCAAAACACTCAACCATATCAAGCTCTCCTTAGCAGTCATTTTATCCTGCAAACACTTCGACTGCCTTACAAGCCTCCTAATTTTTGCAATGTCAGGTGACATGTGCTTTATAACAGCAGTAAGAACACCAACTTTCCACATTTTCTTCAAGTCATGAGGCTTTTTATACGGTGGAGTCTGGCCCTTTGGTAGACGCAATTTTATCCACCATTCTTCATCCCCGGATGGCCACCAAGGAGGAGGAACACCCTTCTCCAGAGGATATTTCCTTTGAGGTGGATCACAGTGCTGCATCAAAGACGACAAAAGCGATCCTAAGGTTGCATCTTGCAAGTCTTGAAGAACACTGTGTCCACTTCCATTATGATTACCAGCTCCTTCCACCTTGGCAAGACACTCAGCTTCATATTTGGCTATTGCAGCAGGCCCATTTTTGTCAAATTTTACTTTCTCCTTCCACCATTCTCGAATGTTATCAGAAGACCCACTAACTGGTTTACCTTTCTCAGGAATAATTGCATACACAAATGCACGGACATTGCACACTTCCATAAGCTTCAACATATACTTCAAAATCCCATCTTGAGCTCTAGACATCTTTTTTCGCCTTGCCTGATCAGTTGACTGCTTTGCCTTCTGCTTCCCTGAAGCCTGCTGTGCAAGCTTTTGTCGTTCTTTCAGCCTCTTGAACTTAATACGATCCTTAAACATCCTCTTCTGTAATTCTTCTGGTTCAATGTCCTCATCGCTGACATCTTTTTCAGCAATATTGTCAATTCTTACATCATAGGCTTCAATGTCAGAACTGTTACCAAAAAGAGGGGGAAAAAAAAAAGTCAGAATAAGAAATATAGTATTACATTAAGAAAATAATTAGAAAACAAAAACCAACACTCCCTGCTCCCCAAAAAGAAATATCCTAAACAACCGATCTCATCTCCTCAATCCCCAAGAAACTATCAGGAACTATCAAAGGGAATTGATTAATGTATAATAATTGCAAGTATGCCAAACTAAAAGGAGGAGAATTAACTAAAGTTCCTTTTTGACTAACATTTCAATCAAGCTATAGAAAATGAAATACTACATAAGGGAAATAAATTCATGTATATACAGAAAAATGATCCAACTTTGAAGAACCCTTATAGTATACACGCATAGCCAATCCCAATTTTCAACCTTGAACCACAAATACCTCAAAAAAACTCAACTTCAAAAGAGAATCGACAAATTCATCAGTTTCTAACAAGAAATTCCACATCTCATCCCCAACAAACAGCAAAGAAACGGAAGGGGAAAACGAAAAAAAAAAAAAATGAAGAAAAAAACCCAATAGACTTCAGATAAACCTGACCTGATATCGATTCCAATTTCATCCATAACTTCCATCAAAATTCGAATCCCGCCCAGAAAAAACCCTTGAAAAGTCTTTGGATTTTCTGATTCCTTTTACCTGATAAAGAGAAAAAATCGGGGGAAAAAAAATTCCGTTAACAGGAAAATGTATATAAATAAAACTAAATATCAGGTAGAATTCAATTTCTGATAGAGAGAAAAAAATGGGGTAAAATCTTTAAGAAACCTGAAGGTTCTAAGGCCAAGAGTCAAGAACAACCGTTCCAGTGGAGAGAGAAAGAGAGAGATGCGGGCGGCTATAAAAGATTCAGACATATGTAATGTAATAATAAACAATTAAGAAAAGAATTCATGGGTATAATCTAAAACCACTCCTTGTTACTACTCTTAGTGGCAAATTTGGATTTTTCCATTTTCCTTTTTCCTTTTTCATTTTTCTTTTAAAAAATAATAATAAATAGATTTTCAATTTAATAAAAATTTATTATTAGATACTATTGTGAACAATAAAATTTTCTCTTTTCGATTATTATTATCTGCAAAATAAATAATCAAAAATATATAAATGTCACAAGATAATATATATTTTGATGTTGGGCTCGAATCTTTGTATTTCTCCGCCGATTCTTTTTCGTGGATGATCGGGGGGCATTTTGGGCTTGTCTCGATGTAATAGATTTTGATTTCTTCCGAGGGGCGTTTTGGGCTGGATCTCGGAATGGATTTGAACTTCGAGGGCCTTTGGGCTTGATCTCGATCTATCTGTATTTGATTTGATTTCTCCGATGATCTTTGAATTTGATCTCGGAATGAATTTGATTTCTCGAGAGCCTTGGGGCTTTTGTTTGATCTCGAAGGGAGGATGCACCGGAAACTATGGACGATCCCCAGGGGGAATCATCGGGTGTTTCTTTTCTTCTCTGTCACCAGAGATTTTACCTTTAATTTCCACCTCTTATTTTTTTCTCTTGAATGCTTCTCTTCGTCTCTATTTATAGATGAAGAGAGTAACAATCAATGACTATTTGTTTGCCATGTGTCACTCATCCAAAGAGCAAAATCTTTCAATATCTTCAATATTTATTTAAATATATAATTAAATTTTCGGATTATCTACAAATTGCCCCCTGAAACTTGTTCAGGGTTAATTTGAAGAATTATTACGTGGACAAGTTTCAAAGTATCTCATAAATATCGAATCGTATTTGAGTCTATCTTAAATTTGACTCGCAGATAAATACGATTCAAATTTGAATTTAAGCGGATAAAAATAATATTTTTTTTAAAAAATCGAATTGAGTCAATTTGACTTGTAGATAAATACGATTTTTTTTTTACTTTTTTTTTTTTTTTTTTTTTTTTTTTTTTTTTTTTTTTTTTTTTTTTTTTTTTTTTTTTTTTTTTTTTTTTTTTTTTTTTTTTTTTTTTTTTTTTTTTTTTTTTTTTTTTTTTTTTTTTTTTTTTTTTTTTTTTTTTTTTTTTGTTCTAAGCTTCCCTATGTATCCCTTACCTTTTAGGAATCAAGTCTAACGTAGTTCATAGATAGTTTATACTCGTATCAAGAAGTCCTGGGACGCTTTTACACTCGTATCAAGGAGTCCTTTTATATGTAGACAGTTTACACTCGGAGTCTTTTTTATATTGTAGACAGTTACACTCGTGTCAAAGAGTCTTTTTTATATTGTAGATAGTTTACACTCGTATCAAAGAGTCTTTTTTATATTGTAGACAGTTTACACTCGTGTCAATGAGTCTTTTTTATATGTAGACAGTTTACACTCGTATCAAGGAGTCTTTGTATCAATATGGACAGTTTTCACTCGTGTCAAGGAGTTTTTGACAAACAGAGCAGCAATATCAATGTTGATCTGCCCCCTTGAGTTTGAAATTTTTTTTTCTTTGAAGGTTGATTATCTGTTTTTTTTTTTTTTTTTTTTCGGATCTGCAAACACATTCCTTTGCTCCATGATATTTGACAGAAAAGGGATGGACGGTAAAGATGTCCCACTGGGTGTGCCAAATTTGTGAACAATAAAATTTTCTCTTTTCGATTATTATTATCTGCAAAATAAATAATCAAAAATATATAAATGTCACAAGATAATATATATTTTGATGTTGGGCTCGAATCTTTGTATTTCTCCGCCGATTCTTTTCGTCGTGGATCCGAGGGCATTTTGGGCTTGTCTCGATCCAATAGATTTTGATTTCTTCCGAGGGGCGTTTTGGGGATCTCGGAATAGATTTGAACTTCGAGGGCCTCTGGGCTTGATCTCGATCTATCCGTATTTGATTTGATTTCTCTGATGGTTTTTGAATTTGATCTCGGAATGAATTTGATTTCCGAAACTATGGACGATCCCCGAAGGGAATCGTCGGAGTTTCTTTTCTTCTCTGCCACCAGAGATTTTACCTTTAATTTCCACCTCTTATTTTTACCTCTTGAATGCTTCTCTTCGTCTCTATTTATAGATGAAGAGAGTGACAATCAATGACTATTTGTTTGTCATGTGTCACTCATCCAAAAAACAAAATCTTTCAATATCTTCAATATTTATTTAAATATATAATTAAATTTTCGGTGTCTACAACTATCTATGTAATAAGGAATTCCCTCCTCTAATAATCACATTTTTATAATTTTTTAAAAATAAAAAAATTATAAGATACTGTATTATATTTACAATAGTAATGTTTCCGATTCGTTGGGACACGACCGTAGTAGTCCTTAAAATTAATATATTTCTTTTATTATTCTTAATGTATATTTATACGTATTTTTTTTTGGTTGCCGGTTAATCGGCCTCGACTACATCCGGATCCGATTTGGGTCGCACACCTGACTATGATGGAGAATTTTTCAGCGGAGATTTTCTGCATTCACAGGATCTTGAACCCGAGACCTATTTAAGCGGAATCAAGTCGCTTACCATTTGAACTAACCTCCGTTGGTATTTTCATGTTATATATGTTTGGTAGTGTATATAAATGTGTAATAAATAGCATATAAACATATATATATATATATATATATATATATTTTATATTTGTAGTCAATTTGAAGTATTTTTTTTAGAAAAGGTAATATTAAATAGTCAGACTTATAGTTGTCTCATTGACTTGTAGGATACATTTGTAACGAATCATTAATAATTTAAAAATTTTATTCATAAATTTCACGACCAACAATGTAGGATTAAGATAACTTATTAACTAACATATCTCTTTTCTTTTTATGGAACAAAAGAAAAACCAAGGTTGTAATTTTATTCATGGCAGTGTGTGTTGGTATGCACCATTTCTTTCACCTTGACTTTACAATCTCACCTTTCATGGCAAGAGAAAGAGTATCAATACATCCCCCATTCTCTACTCTAACACCAGGCATAGCAATGGCTCTACTCCCAACAAATCCACCTTCTCCAATCTTGATCTTTCCAAACTTGATTACCCCTCCTTCACCATCATAAACATGTCCAAACAATAATGCTTCTTTTCCCACACATCCACCTCTCTCAATCTCCACCATTTCTGGATTCAGTGAAGCTCCCATACTATCTACATAAACTCCTTGACTCATCTCAATGTTTGATCCCATCAGTTTCATATAAAATGAGTACAGAATGGATCCGCTCGTCATGTCCACAAAATATTCTCCTGCTAATGTCCTAAAAGCTTGCCAGATAGTGTCCATGAAAACCTCTCTACTCCATATGTGTGCTGTTTCACCATCTTCCTTTTTACCTACCAGAATCCATTTTGCCATAACAGTAGCCAATGCTGCACATGACCCTGAAGAGAGCCAAAACAATGGCAGCAACCAATGTAATGGGTATTTCTTGGTGTCCTTTACATAGAGTATGCAATCTAGTGGAGTGTAAATCACATATGCTAATATGAAGTAAGGCAAGAATGTCTGCAGCAATGGCTGAACAGAAATTGACCAAAAAGTTTGATGCCATGGCTTTGACAGTGTTACTTTGCTGGATTCTGTTCTGTCTCGTAGTTGTGTTGCAGCAACAGGACAGCCAGAGAGGTCTACTTTAACATCTGATTGCTCTATGAAGATCTTCCAGGCCTCTGGAATTGGTTCTCCATTCCTTAAATGCTGGCAGATTTCATAGATGAGTGAACGTCCATGATCAATTGAAGCACTTTGGGAAGATGAGTTTGCCCGAATCACATCAACTTCATGGCATCGGAGAAAGGGGTTGAACTCTAACTCTTCTGAATGGTCACTAGTTAGGTTCTGATTGATTGTAATCTCCCCTACATCAACGTAAGGGAACTGTGTCTCGTCCCATGGCTTAGTGCAGTCAAGCGCA
Source organism: Cynanchum wilfordii (assembly GCA_025388415.1). NCBI lineage: Eukaryota > Viridiplantae > Streptophyta > Magnoliopsida > Gentianales > Apocynaceae > Cynanchum > Cynanchum wilfordii. The sequence goes on along the minus strand of JAHSUH010001291.1, from coordinate 206,547 downwards.
ATATCTTGTGATGCTTCATCTGAAGGTACATGCTGGAACTGCAGTTGTAAAATGTAGTGAACTCCTGCTGGAGAACTCACACGTTGCTGGAAATCTTCAGCTAGGAAAAGGAGTGGACGTGTGTCATTGCTGTCTCTAGGGATAGCACCAGTTTCTGGAGGTAGAATCCCAATCGGTTCAACTTTGCCAGCATCTTCATTAATGGTTTCATCAACAGGGCGTAACTTGAACTTCACGTACATTTCTTTTCCATCTTTGAACCTGAAAAGCCTGCATATATTAGAATAGTAATGCAGCTCAGCATATGAATTTGCATTTCGAAGAGAGTTCCAAACAGCATCTCGTACACGTGGGACTCGTTTCACATGCTCCTCTCTTGCAGCTAGCCCGCATACAAGCCATGTTGCAAAATCAGAAATTGTTCTTGCATAGAAAGCATTTCCTGTTTTCAATGTCAAATCCAATACTGGGGTTTCATCTTCACCATTTTGTGTGTCTGCATATATTCTCAGTGCTGCTCCACGGGCATCAATTCTTGCATCATCATCAGCACTTAAGCTATTGCTATGCCTTACTATGATTGGATAACTCTTTCCAGGACAAAAGATTTTGTGATCTGGAAATCCTTTGATGTTATGATATATTTTCAGTGTCCCTCTTCCACTGACACCAATACGATGGAAGTATCTTGTTTTAACCTTAAGTGTTGTTGCAGCCAAATTTGCAGCTAAATTTCCAACAATCTTCTTATATTTTGTATCCATTTCTTCAATACGCTCATCCATTGCATGCAGTCTGTTCTTGATCATGACAGGATTTTGAGATCCAACATAAACACCCCCCTTTTGGAGAACAGTATTCTCAGGAGCTACTGAAAGTGCCCCAATAATCACATCCTGTTGAACAACAGAACCAGGAAGGACAATGCTTTGACTACCTACTACTGCATTATTTTGAACCTCAACTTTTCCATATCGAAATCCTTCAAAAGAGTAGAACCCAGTTATGATTCTGCTGAAGTCACCCAAATGAATACCATCACCAATTGACATAAGGCTTGGATTTGAAGCCGGGTTAATAGCTCTAATGGAACAATGTTTTCCGATTTTTGCTCCCAAAAGCCTCAAGTATATGCAAAATGCTTCCGTTCCAGAGAGAAGCTTAGCAAATCTAAGATGGCAGGCAGTAGTAATACGATGGCATAGCCAAGTCCTAAGATGAGATTCTTTTGTGCCTTTGGTTCGGGACAGAAGGTTTACTAAACTGCTGGTAAGGAAGACAAGTATCAACCCGTGAACCAAGTATGCAGTGGCAGTCGAAATAGCAAAACTGACTGGACTGAAAATTTCTCTAGCAATCATGGTAACATATGCAATCACTGTGAATGGAAACCAATGAAATGCTCCACATACACAGAGAAAAGCAAATTCTTCAATGGAAGGAGGTTTTCTAGTGACAATGATATAGAGACAGTAAACGATAGCTGCTGAAGTAGCACTTATAAATCCAACCAAGTAGATGCCAAACAATTGGTTAAGTGCCAGACTTAGAGCATCATCTCTTAATTTTGAAATCTCAGAAACCTGAAATTACAGATTTAGAAAGATTTAACTTTTATAAGTAATAAAATTACATAAATACTTTATGAAAGAAAGGATTACATTTTGGATGTTCTTGAAATAAATATGTAGTTAAAACTAGTGAATACAATCTGGTTTAGTTAAAAATAGCAAGCCAGAAATAAGAAAAAGGATATAAAATAGATATTTTTATTTTCAAAAATGCTTCCATTTCTGACATGCTCCTCAAAAGTATATAGATAAAGTAGTAGTAGTGAAATTCTGACCTGAGAAATATTGTTTGCCTGGCTGGGTTTTGTGATAGGTTGTCCTTCTTCAGTCTTTTGTGATGAGACTACCTTACTCCTTTCTCCAACAATGCTTCCTTTTTGAATCACAGCATAAGGTCCAATTGAAGACTCTTTGCCAATTCTAATTGGGCCAAAACTCAAGATTCCATTCTTAACTTCATGACTTTGAATTAATGCTCCTTCTGCAACTACAGCTCCATCTCCAATTGAGACAAGTGCCGGGTCAGTGATATCAGTCGTGTCAAGTAAAACTGTTGACCCAATTCTTGCTCCCAGCATTTGGTACCAGTATTTTAGGAACACTGTCCCTCTCAAGTGCACAGCCAGAACTTTTGATGATACTTCTTGAACTTTATATAGTGCCCACCATTTTACAAAATCAACAGACCAAATGGAAATTCCAGTTGCCAAAACATAGTTTGGCTGAAAAAATGAACACCCAAATAGAGAAATAGAAATACAGGTGGTAGCTATGCAGAGGATCCAACTGAGAGGGGCTAGTGCTAAAGTGATGACATAACTCATCCAAGAAATGTCATTGTTTGGAATGTGGCTGAAAATCAAATTCCTGAAAGTAGAAATTGACAAGTATGCTGGAAGTATCAGCAAGGCCAAGATATAAGTAAGTGCAAGAAGTTGCAAAGTTGTGGTACAGAATTGGTGAGCAATGGAAACTTCAGTCACTATCTCAAAAGAATTGCTCTCACATTCCTCTTGAAGAAGGGAAGGATTTTTCATACGATGAGGGTGAGACTTCATTACATGATTTTCTGAAAAACTTGCCAAGTCTTCAATGCAAGTTGCAGTAAAAATATCAACTGCACCTACAGGTACTCCGAGAAAATCTGAAAGCTTCTGAGCTGCTCTAACCACACCGATGGAATCAATCCCATAAGACACCAAGCTCTCAGTAGTAGATATCTTGTTTAGAGGAATTCCTGTTTGCTCTGAGACAAGTCCCTTCAAGAAATCCACAATTTCTCTGTTATTTAATCTTGGCCCTGGTGAATGTTGGGTTGGAGGTGAAGTTGTAGTCAAATGTGGCCGAGGTGTTAAGCCTTCCTTACAAGTGCCTGTAGTGAAAGATCGAACCAATGATCTTCTTTGCTTCAAGGGATCTGGAACCAATGTCAATGATCCTTCAGTGAATTGTTTAAGGCACTCAAATCTCTTAATTTTTCCAGATGTTGTTTTACTGATAGTTCGGGGCTTGACCAGCCTGACACAAGATACAGATACACCATGTTCTTGAACAACTTTGGCCTGAATTTCCTCAACCACATCTTTTCCAATAGGTTTTCCATCTCTAACCTCTGCAATAACAACCAAACCAAACTGATCAGAATTATCTGGTGTTAATAATCCTTTTGAAGACAAGATCTCCTCCGGAACCCCAATGACAGCACAACAACCAGGACGAAGCAGTTCAGATGAGCTCTCAACAGTTTTTTCTACATCTGCTAAATAGATATTTCTTCCAGCAACTATAACAAGATCCTTGATTCTTCCAGTGATAAGCAAACACCCGTCAATTATCCTTCCCAGGTCACCAGTTCTAGTGTATTTTCTGCAAGCATGGTCATTGAGTTTATTCAAAAAGGTTCTTGCACTTGTTTCCTCACTGCCCCAGTATCCAATTCCAGAACTCGGACTACTAATCCATATTTCTCCCTCCATTCCTGGTTCCTTTTTCTCTTCACCAGTTTCAGGATCAACTATTCTAATGTCTATATCTGCATTATTTGGAGTCACGTATCCACAACATACCCTTCCTTGCCAATCCATCATTATCGGTTTCCCTTCTCCATATGCACAACTTACAAACACACAGTTTTCTGCTAATCCATAACCAGGGGCCATCACCCACTGCGAGAGGCCTAAAGGAATTGTGAGTTCAAGAAATCTTTTGAGAGTTTTTTGCCTGACTGGCTCAGCAGCAACCATAAGAAAAATCATGGAAGAGAGATCATACTGCCAGATTTTGTCCTTGTTTACCTCCAATCTCCGTATGACAAGTTCAAAAGCAAAGTTTGGGCCAGCACTGTGAGTTCCCTTGTATTTACTCATGGTCTCAAGCCATAAGAGAGGATTCTTGATGAAGGTCATAGGAGAAAACAAAATAGCAGATCCTCCACAAACCAAACTGGTGAAAAGCCCTCCAATAAGTCCCATGTCATGGTACTGTGGTAGCCAGCTAACTAAAACTGTATTTGATGTGCTTTTGTATATCCTTCTCATCAACTTCACATTATGAATGAGCCCACCATGGGTGATCATGACTCCTTTAGCATCACCAGTTGACCCTGATGTAAACTGGAGAAAGCATAGGTCTTCTTCACATGGTTCAGCATCACATGGGATATTTTTGTTCGACAAGTCTTTTGAGCTCCTAACACAAGAATCCGTATGTAACCAAGGAAGATTAGGCCAACGGCCAGAGCTTTTATGAGTTTTAGTCGACAAAGTTAATAAGGTCTTCACAGCACCTGCTCTGACAGCTGCATGGTACATAATCGTTGATAAAATTGCCACAGCATTACATGCCTTAGCAATATTTTCAATCTTGAGAAGTGCTTGGCCACCCCTTTGAAGAGGATCTGGGGGAAGAACTGGGACTGGTAATACTCCAGCTCGTAAACACCCAAAAAAGGCATCAATAAAATCTAGACCTGGAACATGAACTAGGAGGACACGATCACCAGGTCTTATAATTGGTTTTTTGCCAGTCAGGAGCATATGAGCAATAGAAAAGGCATTGGAATGAAGTTCAGCAAAGGTTCTTATGCCCACAGCTTGTCCTTCCTCATTAAGCCAAGTATAGAGAGTTTTGTTCTGGATGATTTTATGAGTTCCCCAATGTTTCAGATATCCATCAAGGCTGGACAAGTCAGGAAACTCAACTCCAGGAGTTTCATCTAGTGGCTGGGGTTTCTTCTTTTGACCATATGAATACAGTGGGAATAATCTCTGCAACAAATAGAAGTCTTCAATGAATGAGACACATTGATAAACTCCTTTCTCTATCTGTTGAAATTTTAGTTTCTAAAATTTTGAGTACCTTAACATATGGGAACCTTGGAATTGGATCAGCATTAGCAAAGTGTTTCCGAACAAGAGCCATTGCATAGGATGAATTTCTCTCTGTTAGTTCAAATGCCACAAGTCCACCTACATAATAAGTATTCTGCTGACCTTGAAGTTCAGTCTCCAATTTGTCATAGAATCCAGCCCTCATATCTGTATTGAAGTATTAGAAATCTAATATTCTAAACTTCAGATGGAATGTGCATACCATAAATATATATATATATAAAGAGCATACCTTCACTGTTTACATGCGGGAAATACTTGAATCTTCGCTGCAATATAACCTTTTGAACTTCTCCTCCAATTCTTTTGACTGCATCAACTGCTAATTCTGTGACAGTTGCTCCCTTAACAGTTGATGAGTTGCCATATGACCAGAACAGAAAGATATCAGTATCACCATAGAATCTCTGCATGGCAACTGGATTGCCTATTGTTGCCGGATCTTCCATAAACTCCCGAAAGTAATAAAAGCCAGCAGGCAGATGTTCTAGCCCTTTAATTTTCAAAACAGTGGTGTAATAGTCAATGGTTTGTACTTTGCTGAATAACTCCTTCTCAGTGTCACTCAAATCCAGTACCTTGTTTTCAACATCTGTAAGTAATGAAATGTTTTTCAGCATCTAAAGATTCAAGAATTAGACAATGTTATAGGAGCAACATAGGACTGAGCATACCAGCAGAATCTGAACACTGTGATCTGTATGTTTTACTTCCACAGCTGAAAGGGAATGCTCCAGATATAATGATTTTATCAAAATCCATGGTTTCCAAATCTCCATTACTATTTCTAATATCAACTTCTATATTCATGGTACCCCTTCTGACTGCAAGTACTTCAGTGTTGCACAGTACTGCTGCTGGCAATGATTCACTGATCTTTTGCCAAAAACTCATATATCCACCTTTGAAACGTTTAATTTTCCCAGCCATGGAAGTTCTAGTGAATTCATGAATGTAAGCATATGGCATGTCTTGAACAAATCCATATCCGGAAGCAGTATAACCATAGGCAACTGATTTAGGAACTGATTTAAATCCACGGGCCTCAAGAAAAGAGGGGGTTAAATCAGAAGCAATATGGCTCATACTGTGTACTCCAATTCTACCCGTCTCTTTTGCTTCATCCTGTCAAGCATAATGGATTGGAAGAATTCAATCAATGCCTGATATTTGAAACTAGATGTGAATCCTCTCTGGGATAATGAAATAAACTGACCTGGAGTTCCAAGGTTAATGATATAACTGACATGTAATCATCTGCAACTTGGATGTCCTCATACTTCCCAGTGGCACTGTCAATTAATGCAAGTTTATGAGAATTCATGTCTTCTAACTCACATCCAGTTTCCTTGGCTAGGCTGAAAATGGTGGGAGCACTATTCCTTGCAAGGACTTGTCCACCAAGATCATAAATATTTCCTGCATCCACAGATAATCATAAATATAAAATTCATGTTTCATTCAACACATAGATTAACAGAAAATAGTATACACATCTCTTGCTTTTTTACCTTCAATATCAACCGATTCACACATGCCACTAACTGTGTGATATTTTTCCAGCACAGTTACATTATTGTAACCAAGCTTAGATAGGGCATAAGCAGCTGATAAGCCACTTGGCCCTCCTCCTATAATTGCGATTTTGGTATCCACAGAAAGGCTTGGATGTAGATTCTCAAATCCATTTTCAGTGGAATTCTTGGAGTCCATTACTGCAGCACTCTCCTAATAGGATCTGTGAGCATCAAATAACCAAGAATCCCAAGAATATTATCATATGAACAGAAGAAAACAACTAAAAGCCTAAAGATGAAGTTATAAGTATATTCTTGGTTCTGGAGAGCATAGACCTGGGAAAGGCAAGCCTATGAAAAATTGAATTCTGATACAAACATTTTCAGAATATAATCTTTTGCTAAACTTTACTTCCTATTATGACATAAACCACATGAAATATAATGGATGGAAACAATAATATTATTCTCCATCAAACCACATGAAAGTACTAAATCTTCAACATCAAAACAATTTTCGATAATTACTTCTTATAAAAAAGCTTTTAAGAAAACTTAAGCAGGTAACTTACATCACCAAAGTAACTAAAGCAGAATGCCTGAGATGCCTCAGCCAACAGCCAAAAAAATGCTCTATGATCAGTTCTCTGTGACACATTTTGCCACAAATCAAGAACTTGGAAAAAAAAACTGTCTTCCTCTATCAGTAAAATGCATATACTGAACAAGAAAATATCCCTCCACAATCCCCAGTATGGTTGCCACATATATATATATATATATATATATATATACAGACAGTAAAAAAATGGAGATAGACAAGAGAAAACTGTAGAGAAAATCATCCACAAACCTGAAATGAGCAAAGCTGATATAAGCAATTGAAATGATCAAAGCTGATAAAAGGCAAGTATCAAAAACTGAAGTAGGTGGAAAATGTCAATCTCTCTGCCAAATGGACTTCAGTAGTGTGATGACCGAGCTTGCTGACTTCATACTCCAATTTAAATCCATGAAATGCTTATATTTATAAATAAACCAAATGGTAGATAGAAGGCATCTCTGAAACTTTTCATCTCAGAGAAAAGAGTTTTTACTTCTCGACAAATCCGCTAAAATTTTTTTTTAACCAATTTCACTTTCAGGAATTTAGAAATATTCCTTTTCTTATGCTATCAAGAAACATTTCCAACATTTTTAAACCGTCTTTTTTGGAAGAAAAACAACAGGGTGAAAGCATCGTAAAAAAAATGGAAGTTAAACGAATCAGGAAACCCCATTTTTTTGAATAAAAGGTATGTCTGGATTCGATGCCGCGATATAAACAATGGAATTCAACTTCTAGTGTATAATTAATTAATGAGGAATTGGGGCTTTATCGAATCAACCCAGTTGATTACTAGGTTTCTTCTTCGTATCCAAAACAAAAAAAAAAAAGAAAAGGGAAATTGAAGGGAAAAAGAAGTGGGAAATTTCATGGTTTTTGTCTGCATCACTTTAGCTGTTATCATGGGATGTAACTCCCAATCATTAAGAAATTTACAGGTTGAAGAATTAAGACCGGTTACCGAATTAAACAGTTTCAAGATTATCTTTTCTGTTTGGCAGCATAAATACCCATCCAAACAGATTATTCCGTTTCAAGATTTTGCAGAAAATGGAATCAATTATCTAAATAGGCTTAAAGCCTCAGCAGTTCAAACGTTTGAAAGAAATAAGCAAAATTAGGAAAACAAAATATTCTCAATTAAATCTCACTAAAAATTTAAATATTATACGTATTATATATAAAAAAGGAATCTTTTTTAGGCAACAGAAACAGCAGTCTAAACGGCTGCCTTAGATTTAGGAGTCTTTGATTATTTATTTGTTATTCTTTAGGATGAGAATATTCATATGTATTAGAAAGAATACATTTTAGGGTTAGTATAGGAAGAAGAATCAGTTTCAGCAGGGAATGATTAAGAATCAAGATTCATTCTTTATCAATTAATTGAATCAAGAAATCCAAGATCCATGAATCAATGGCATAGAAAAACTTAATCTTGAATTATTTGCAATCAAATTAAAGAACTTGATTACAGAAACTTTCTTAGAAGAATTGATTACTAGTAAGATACAATGACAACACTTTACAGCATACAATCAGTTTTTGCAGGTAACCTTCTGAAGAAGTTGGCTGAAATTGATGGAAGCTTTTGGCGGAATTTAGGATGTCTTAGAACATAAAATCCAGAAAGAAGTAAAAAAACTTGGAAAGGTGTGACATACAGTATAAGTGCAGCAGCTAAGCAGAATGTCACAAATAATGCTGAAGCTCTAGGATCTCGCCAGTTCAACAGAGAGTAAAATCTCTCCCCTTGAGTTGCAAGATCACCAATCACAGTTTGAATCCTTCCTCCAATACTTCTAAGTCGATCATACCTCATTCTCACCCTATCTGATCCTTTTGTAGTTGGGAATGTGTCGAATTCTTCATCGAGTTCATCTGCACCAATTGCATCAGCATAAGAAAGCCTAATGTCCATATGAGGAGGATGTCTTGGTTTCCAACGATATCTCCATACACCAATGAAGAACAGGTACAGGAAAAAAGTGGGAAGTATCAGTTCAGGATACAAAACAAGAATGACAAACAGGACGTGAATCAGAATAGTAGTGAGTGGATTTTTCCACTTGCATATATGATCAAACCATTTTGCAAGAGCTAGGAAACCACTCATTATATTTACTATTCTGGAGAAATTAGCCTTTGCTTTCCTGACACTCCATATATGTGATCCAACATCCAACATGTACTCCACAACTTCTTTCTTTAATGGTGGTTCTGCTCTGCCAAGCCTTGCTGACACAATCTGAATAGCCTGATACCTCAATATGTCCAAATGAGTTACAGATAATGGATGATTGTAATGCATTTTTGGCAACAATGGATGTGTGTATTTGTATAGCATATTGACATACGATGTGCAGGAGAATCTCACAGCTAACTGTACTTCACCTGTCTTTTTAACTCCTGAAGGTTTCAAGACAATCAATGGATATGAATGTGTGTAAACTCTTTCTGTTTCGAGTGTTGATAGCCTAATTCTTACCTTCCCAATGCTTGAATCTGCTCCCCCTTGAAGATGACCATTGTCAAAAACACCAATTGTGATGACAGTACAAGGATCAAACACTTCCCACGTGTATTGCTCGTTCCATTTTGGTGAAAAGCTGTCAATGATAGTTCTTGTTCTAACCCACTTTTGAGCATATTTTGCTACACAATAAGCATCAGTGGTTCCTCTACCGTCTTTAGTTTTCATGGATGATAATCCAGTGGCACTTATGATTCCGAGCTCGAGAAGACCAACACTGGATTTCCACAGCACTTTTGAAGTTGGCCTAAGGTCACTGGAGTAGTGTGTAGCCTCATCAAATACATGGTATCCGCCATCCAAACTGATTCTCATATGAATCTTGCTTGCAAACTTGGTTTCTTTCTTTTCACCATCCAACACTGCATGTTTCTCTAGATTATGCCATTTTGAAGGAACAGCTTTATTGTCAAACCTTCTGTGCACAGTGTTGAGCATAATCACAAGTTTTCCCAAGATCTCATCTTTGCTTCTTTCCTCCACCATGAACACCAATTGTTCCTCAAATGGCTCTGCAACTACAAACAGCAAATCCTCATTCCACATTGGATTCACGGTCTTAACCGGTGAAATTTTACTCCTCAATGCCTGATTTCCAAGGATAACCTTGACACATACTTCAGGAGGCCTCGTCTTATCAGTGGGTACTAAATCCTGGCATTCAATTATGTTAACTCTAAGATACCAAAGTTTAGGTGAAATGTAAACCTTCCCTCTGATTTTGGAAATCCCATCACTGCCAACTGATGCAGCATCTGAATGCCAAGCATCAGGGAAAGCCTCATCAGCTTGACTTCCTTTCCAAACAGCAACCATAATTTCACCTTTCTTGAGCTTCACACCTTTCTTGTCTTCAAGCTTATACCATTGTGGTGCCAATGGACTATCTGGTGGAACCCTTCTTGGGACATCAATGAAATCAAACTGAATCCTACCAATGAAATCATCTAAAACAACATCTTTATCTTTCACCACAACTTCAATGAATGAAGCTTGAAGCTTTTCTTGGGAGAAAGCAAAAACCTGGCTCCATTCTGGATTAGATTTCTTTTCAAAATGCTTTGTAACTCCTTTATAGTTCCCAACCTTCACTTCCACATAAGGATCACAGCTTCCGGAAACATCCTTTGGTGGAAGTTCCTTCGCTTTTACAACCCGAACATAAACGTATTGCATCTGCTCAACCAGATCATAGGTGCAAGTAAGCTTATCCCCATCAATATTGGCTCCTGATCCAGCTATTTTTGGAGCTGTTTCCTTCAGTGCAAACTCTTCAGCTACACCTAACTTCGCCATTTTTCTTTCTTTATAGACACAGATAATGATCAGTTCCTGCTTCTGTTAAAAAGGCTTCTCAGTTCTCACACCACCATCAAACTGAACAGACTACCAATTCCATTTTTGCTTCTTTAACCTGCAAATTTTGTTACAGAAATTGAATTATCAACAGAATTTTTTCAGGACAGCAGTAACAACAATAAGTAAATTTTTACACTGACAACACTGCAGAAGGAAAAACATTAATTCATTCATATGTACATACATGTAAGAAAAAGAAACACATAAAAAGTACATTTTTAGTTTTTCTGTTTCTTGAAAGCTGATTCAATTCAACTGCTTCCAACAACTACAAATGTAGAAACACGTCTGTGAAAAAAGAGTTTGAAGTGATCCAACTCATACCTTTTGTACCACTAGGCACTGAAGTTACATGAAAAGGGTAGTTGAGGGGAAAAAGGGTGGGGGGGTACTGAACAACAGTACAAAATTTTCAGTTGTAAAAACTGTTGAGCAAGAACATAAGAGTAGTTTGGAGTTGCTGCAACTAAAAACATAAAGTTTTCTTGTACCAATTTTAGGACTAACAAATTGACTATTTTTAATTTTAAGGAAACAACCCTCCCAAATTTGGTTAACATAATTCAAATTAAATTTCATATAAATGTCATAAATTCAAGTTTTTTTGTTTGGACAAATTTATTACAAAATTATGAGAAGAAGCTTTCATGGGACCAAAATCAACAACTAGACTCAATCGGTAACGTAGTCCTCTCCTCCTCCTCCTCCTATCTACCCATCTTCAATACTCTTTATGGGCTGCTGAGAAATTTCAAACAATTTTTTTTTTTTTTAAATTTATTTTCTTCTCTAATAAGTCATTTTCAAGCACTAAATTTCCTATAAAAGCATATATATTATGAATATTATATAAAATTATCAACTCGCTCTTTCATGTAAGAGTCAAAATTCACTAGAAGTATCATATAAGAGTTTAAAGTAAGACTTCCTTTAAAAGAATATTAAATTTTGTGAACCCAACCGAGTCATAACTTTAAATATCAATGGGTAACAAAAAAAAAAAAAAGTCATTTTCCAATACAGTTGAGAAAAAACAAAAATTATGAGAAAGAATTGTTGTTAGGTGTGTTTGGTCAAGAAAAATTTATTCTACTACCATGCCAATGCCATGTTTCCCGTTACTACCATTTCAATCTTATCTTCTACAACTCTTTTTTTTTTTTTTTTTTTTAATAAGTTAATTTAAGAAAATATAATATGGTTTTATGATCAATTGCATTGAGTAATATGTACAATAATGGTTAGAAGATATAAATCAATACCCTTGAGGGTATAATGGTCTTTATTTTATATTTATCGATTTTCCAATTGATTTTATTTTGTTTCTGATTATTAGGTCAAATTTGGGGGAGAAATTATTGAAGAGAAATTTAGGGCACATGTTCAGTGTCCCCTGTGTTTCGAAGAAATTTAGGCACTAAAAAAGATTATAAGCTTCATCTTCTTCATGTTCGATCGATCACTGCTATCCTTTCGAATCAAAATCTCTTGACTTGGATCAGAGTACCTTGCTTATTTCCAGATTCAAGCATGGCGTCCAACACGGCGACATCTCTTGCACCTTCAAGGAAAGAAAGCCGCTCTTCCAGTTCATGCCGATGATCACTCTGCCAAAAAAAAAAAAAAAACCACAGAAAACAATCACTCCCTGTATTGTGCAGTCGATACTGCGAGGGTCAAGCGTAAATTATCAAAGAGGAGAAGTTATATATATACATATATACATATACCTTCAGCGTTGCTTGGGAAATGTCAGAGAGAAATGTCTTCAATTCTTCAGTAACCCCAGAAAAAGGGTAAAAGAAGCTCTTACTTTTTTGTGCCTCAGCCATAAAAATCGAAACCTGTGATGAATAATAATGTATGTAAACTGATTCGGAACAATAACTTTCTTTTTTTTTTCTCTCTCTCTCTCTCTCTGCAATTGGAAAAAAAATGCAGATTAAATGATTTACCGAGTAGCCATGCTTTCCATCTACATTCCCCCTTTCAATTTGCAGTGTTCCATTTAAACCCACTATTCGCCAGAGTATCTAAAATTTACAAAAAGAATTCCCAAACAGTTGGTTTTCAATTATAAGGGTTTTTCATTCAAGAATATATATGTATATCTATATACATGCCTTTGGTGTTCTTGATGATACCACCATCACAAAAACTCCGGAACTCCCATTCTCAAGTTGACTATATACAAAAGACAAATTTTTTTGAATCAATGGTCAGTATGAAAGCTTCCAGTACAGAAATTCGAAATAGCGGTTTTAGAAACTTACAATGTTGATGAGATATTATCAGGTGGAGGCAAAGTTGAATCAACATGAGACGTCAAAGCTGAGACTGAAGTTATTTCACAACCAATAAGCTGCTTGGAAAACAGCACTAAGATTAATTAAGCATACATACAGATAAAAGAAAAGCAGACTTTGTAACAACAGAAACAAAAAGTCAAACTTTTATTCAGAATGAAACAAATTGACTTACCATTCTCAGTGCTGCGATAAAATGTACCCCCATATCAAGAATGAAACCTCCCTGCCATAGTGGAATTAATGTCAAGCAAAGAAAAAAAAACCCATCATTTATTGAAATTAGTCATGGAAAATTTTCTCATAATTTTAAAGGAAAAAAAAGACTTCAATGTTTGAATTTTCCATGTGTCTGATAAAACAATGTGAAGCAAAACAGAAAAACATACATGGAAGTTCCGCCTCCAAGAACTGGAGAAATATGGGTTTGAACTATTCATTGATCCTTCAATGATAAGTTGGATGTTCATAATATCTCCAATTTCAGTCATTAGTTTTTTCCCCTGAGATGAGAAGAATCAGTATAAATATGAAAATCCTATAGCCATTAATTATCTAGCAGAGCAACACAAAAAATCTCTGTCCAGAAGAGGTACCTCTACAAAAGCAGGTTCAAAACGATAGTTCTCTGCAACAGCCCAAAAAGGTCTGTAGGACAAGTTGCTCCTAAGAGAATGATAGGAGGATAGTGCAGATTCCACCTCACTCATGGCTACATTATCCTCAAATTTGTCAATTTTATGTCAAGTGAATTTACATTAAGCATGATAGAGACTAAATTGATCTTACGATAACAATGAACAGATACAAATTTGAAGATTGTATCTTACTTACAGGAAGCTGCAGGTTTTTCTGCATCACCAAATTGTTTTCAAACAGTGGAACATGCATCAAAAAGAATAGAGATATTATCAGAAAATTGTTCATGACCATCTTCATTTTAGTGTAAAAGATAAAAAAATAACAATATCAAGCATTTAGGAAGCATGTTAACTGCAACTTAACATCTAATAATTACCTTGCAGGACGTGCTTTCCTTCCTTTAGTAGCCTCAGTGACATCTCCACCTACAAATGAATGTGTATTACTCAGGTAAATAATGACAAGAACATAAAGGGCTGTGAAAGAGTTTTACCTGAGTCTGCCCAGCAAGAACCACAGCAACCCCAATAATAGAACTGTCTTTGATAATCTCATCTAGTCCTCCATCACCCCATTTACATTCCACTTCTGGAAAAAAATTTCGAGCAACCTCAACAGCACCTCTAGCTGATTCCTGCACCAAATCGTACTTTTTCAGCTTCAAATCTATACTTAGCCAACAATATATCATCATCAACCAAAATTTGATTTTCCAAAACCAATTTTGATACTTCATAAAGTGCACTCAAGCATCATAAGTGAAGTGAAAATGAATCCCTCCTAACCATATGCTCAGTTATTCAAAGAAAACAAGCTAAGCCCCGCCCCGCCCCGCCCCCAATTCCTAAAACAACTTTCTGTTAAATCAATTATTAGCATAAATGAACAAAAAGAGTAAAAATATTTCTCAATCTTTTCCCAAGCAGCAAACATGGGTTGCCATGAATAACCAAGAATCGGAATAGAAATTACAAATGAAAAAAATAAAAGAGAAATATTTCACCTCAGAGCGGCTCCAAATGGCTTTCAGAACAAAAAGATCAGAGATCTCTGCTAATCTCGGAATGTATTGAGTTTTAACAAAGATGCCAGCTCCAAGAATTGCTATCTGAGGTACCTGAGCCATTGTAAGAAGTCCTTTCCAAGGATGCCCCAAATTTAGATGATTTTGTCCGAAATGTGCAGAAATTCTTTTGCAGGTTTTCGTGTTAAAATTGAAGTGAAATGGGAAATTTAGAAGGGAGAGTGACAGTCCTTTTTGGTTGCTTCAAGAGCAAAGAAAGTGAAGGTTTGCAACGTCCAATTCGATTTGACCCGAAAATATTAGCTGGGAGGCCCTTGATCTATTCAATAGTCTCATTTTAATCCCATTATTCATTCATATTTAAAAATTAGTCCTCTAAATTTTTTATTTTATGTATTCTTTTAATCTTATTTTAATAACGTGGAGAAACAATAACTCTCCTGAGTTCTTTTACATTGAATTTTGATGTCATACATAAGTGGGGTAAATAGAAGCTCCATTTGAAGTGGTTCCTTCACGATCACAAGAGAACCCAGTTAAATCTACCACTAACTTTATAGTAAGGAAAAAGATTTGCTGTATAGATAAATGAGGGTCCAACAAAGCCTACCAAAGTGCACAAGGATTGGGGCTGTTAATCCAATTGATACAATATTTAACTGCAGGAAGAAAGATAAATTATTCAACATGAATCAGTGAACTTATACCTCCAGAACAAAAAGAGGAATAAAGGGTCCAAGAAAGAACAAAATTTATTTACAAGTTGTTTCTTGAAACTTTAGAAGTACCCATGAGCAAATCTCAGCTTGTTTAAGAATAAAAGTTGTGCTTCATCCCAGCAATCCGTATCTCTATAGAAGAAGTACACAATCTGACCAATGAAGTTTACTGTGTTTTGACCTTGCAACATTTTGTCTACAATTGGGCTCTCAGTTTTTCATTTTCTGCGAATTTTAATTTTAAGAGTCCACTGAAAGTTCCCTTCCGCCAGAGGAATAGACCTTGGAAGACGGAGTGGAACCTCAAACTCGCCAATAGATGCCAAAGGAGTAGGTAGATGTAAATTTTGAGGTTCAATACGCACTAAAAGCTGCCTTGCAATCTATGAGATGGTAAAAACAGAATCAGTACAGGAGCATTATTACCAGAGACAAAATGAACACATGGGATACCATAATTTCTGTAGTTTGTTTCAATCAAAATAGAAGTGTTAATTACAGTTATACTGTTCTGTATGTTGTTTATTTCTATTGAACGAGCATACTTATCCTTTCAACACATGTACAAAAGGGAATCCTCATTGATTGCAGGTTAAAAAGAAATGATGGAATAAACCATTAGGACTAAACAGTTTACTTTCTTAGCTTCCATGTATGAAATGGTTAGACACCTATCAAAGAATAGAATAGCAGATGGGCAAATATAAACAAATTTTAAACAATTCTTTGAAGGCTCTGCAAACGTCAAGTTTAAGTTATACCCAATGATAAAGCAAGCCAAATTCAGCAAAGAAAATCGTACCTCAGATATAATTTCATCTTTTGTCACAGGTTCTCGCACTTCATTGCCATCCTTAGTAGTTATCTTCCGCAAAACCTACCAAATTTTCCAGTCAGCATAGGAGGAACAATGGAAGGCTTTTTGTTGTGGGGGGGAGGGGGATTGAGGAAGTAAACAATTAAGAAGGGACATTAAATAAATCTAACTCTATGAATAACCAGTTCAGGGACCTAAAATGTCAAACAGATGTGTCCCTCTCAGAGAAAATCAGGATAAATGAGAATCCATGTATACTGATCCAGTAGAGTAAAATAATTATTTGGATAAAATGTACCAAAAGACTTCATAACAATATATTCTAACAACAAAGTAGTAGGAGTAAGAGACAGACCAATTTTGTACTATCAAGACGTTTAGCTGCAGTTTGATATTCTTTCATCTGATCTTCCTCAGTCTTTGGCTTGGCCACTTTAACCTCTTCCTCTTCCTTGGGTTGGTAGATCTGAAAATTGCAATTTTACAACAAATATTATCAAGAATGAGCCTCAGACTGCAATCAACAAAAGAAGTAGATCTACGAACTAATTATTGATAGAGCAAAAAAATAATAATAAAAAAGGCAAAATTTTCAGGTCTTGCCTATAACAGATAACAGGTTTTGTTCTAATCATTTAATACTAGACACTCCCAAAAAACCACCAAGATCCTCATTTTAACAAAAGTATGTTCCACAGAAATGTTATTTTGCCCTCTAGTCCATAGCAAAATAATGCCTATAAATTCACAATACTGCACAAAATTACGAAATAGATTCATTAAAAACATAAAAATTAAAAATAAAATGAGTACTGATGCTTACCTTACGCTGCTCTCTAATAAGGTAGGCAAACTTGTCGATGTTTGGGACGGCAAGCAGCTTTGGCATTAGATGATTCCGGAAAAACCCTGGCTTCACCTTCACAGTTTCTCCAACTTTTCCTAGTTTATCTATTGTCTGGGAAAGGGGAAAAAAAAGGTTCAAAAACATAAATTATCACTACCATAAATTAGAAATTAAATTCGACCCAAAATTTACTCACAAAATAATTTAGCTTAAGAAAAAAAAGTTAGAAAATTTACTTACAGTGGTTAGAATGACATCTAATTTCCGATAACGGACACCATGAGCAGCATATAAGATCGGGTGGTGAAGAACCATATCAGAACTCCGACGAAGGATACTTTTCCCATATTGAAGGTACGCCATTCCCGAAATGAGCCTAAACTAATAAACTAGGGTTCCTATATATTGTTGGTAGGAAATGCAGAGAGCTCCGATTGGACAATTTGTTAATGAAGGGAAATGGTTAGAGGAAAATTCCTGCTCCGGCGGAAATGTGTAGGGTTTTAGCGGCGGTTCTTGACTAAAATGAGGGCGAGGGAGGGGAAGCACAGTCATATTTCAACTTTTCTCTTCAGATCAGCGGTTAAGGGTAATTTCGACATTTTCCTTAATCTATTATTTTAAATAAAATACAAGTACATTATGGATGGCATTAGAGCAGGAAATAAAAATTTAGTTTCTAAAATGGGATTTTAAAATGTTAAATATGTTGTATACATAATCTATATTAGAGTGAAAATAACTTGCTTGACACAACTATAAAAAACATATTTTCAAAATTTCAAAGCTGCACAGGTTGCCCTCAAAAAGGGTAAATTTTACACCTTTTCTTCACTTACATATATATATATAAAGAAAGATCCAATATTTATGACTTCATTTTCAGAGTGTCATGTTTACTAAATTACAAAATAACATAGTTTACTGATATATGTACACATACTGGCTGGTATATCATACTCTCAGCCTCACAGAATACTACAATTCTCCAAAATTGTGAGGCAGCCATCTCTGGGTTTTCATCTGATGCTTTCTTTCAATCCCAAGAACCTCAAGGAGCATCTTCCTCAACTGAATTATCAGAATAAATATGTAGTGTGTCAATTTACAGAAATTCATCTAAACTTGAGCTGAAAAGGAGTTCAAATTTCTTTTTGGGAGAGGATATCACTTACTGCTCAATATGAATCCTTGAAGCAAGCTCTGAGCTCTTTCAGCTTGCTCTGGAGTGCCTGATATTTGAATAGTCTTCTCGGTTACCTCTGGTTGATCCTCGATCAGTTTAACATTTGCTCCAGATAACTGTTTTAAAATGAAGGTTAAAATGAAAATTAAGACCAAAAAGAAAGTCTTTTTTTGAATACATATTTTTGTCAGAAGTAGAAGAGACATACCTCACTGATCTGAGCGAGTTTATTTCTTGATTTTGTAATAAGTTTGGATGCGACATGTGGTGGTATGACAACTTCCAGTATACTCCTGGTGACCAATGGAACAGAAATTCTAGCAATACACAAAAAAAAAAAGGAAAACAAGTTGTTAATGAAAATGACTAAACAAACCATATTTAATCAGAAAAGTTGAGACTAAACTACCTAGACAATCCATTATTAGGCGTATCTTCCCGGTGTTCAGTTTCATTTTGCTTGACTGTATCATTGGCAGAATTTGCAGAGTCCTGCAAAAAGAAGAAATAATCTCTGTATGCTTAAATCAATTTGTTTCAATTTAGAATCCTCCCCCTCAGCAAAGGAAAAAAAAAAATGGAGCTGATAGTTTCCACATTTCTTTTTTAGCATGAAAAGAATCAGGGATGCACTGTTAATATGGCAAAAATGTAAATGTAATGCACAAAAACAGGACAATCATCTTACACTCGTTGCTTGTGAAGGTCCAGCATTTGTTGGGAGTGCAGTGGTTTCAGTCTGATGGGCTGAAGTGGGAGGATCAGCTCTAAAATGATCTTCATTTTTGGCAGAAGCTGCCTCTGAGGCCAGGTTACTCCCCGAAGGACTAGAGGTGTCCCTTTGCAAGAAGTCATGGTAAATATAAGCCCGTAGTTTTGTAGTCACCTCAATAAGCGCTTCTCTGGCAGCTTTAATCTCCCCTACAATCTGGAAGAAGAAATATAAAGCTGAATCAGCAATGCAAAGAATGCAATTCAGACTTAAGATATGCGATGTTTGTGACTCTTACATGAAACTTATATTTGGAAAAAAGCTTATTTATAGTAAAGGAAAACTTGTTACAAGGAACAAACAGAAACAGTTTCAGATTATAAACGGACTGCAGTTCATATAGCTATATAGCAAGTATAATAGGACATTGAGCAGTGGTAAATAATCCCATCAGCAGGGAGTTTAATTAACAGACCTGTAAAATCTCATCAGTTCCAGATAATGTGGGAAGCTCTTCCCGAGGCAGAATCTGTAAATCTGCGCCAACTATTTTCTTCAATGCAGATAATGATCCATCCTTTCCATCAAGGCATCCAATTTCATCTGGTTGAAGAAGTAACCGGGTGGTAACAACGTTTTCTTTTTCTGGATGAATATCCACAATGCGGGTTTGGATATGCAACAAAGCTTCTTGTGCAGGAAATAGCTCATCATCAGGACCCTAGAACATATTATGCCAGGAACTCTTCAAATTTTAATAGAGGGGAATGTTCTACCTTATAACCAATGCTTTTACTAGCTGATAAGGAAATAGCAAAACCAAATGCAAAAGGTATATGAATTTTCGTCAGTAAAGAAAACCAAATGCACAAGGTGATAGAATTTTTGTCAATAAGTAAACTCTTCTTGTTTCAAGAAAACTTGCAACGAGTGGATTAAAAAGTAATTTTCCTTCCATAATCTACAAGTCATAATGTAAAGGATTTCACTATCTATAAAATGGATAAAAACTGCAGTAGAATCATAGAAAAATCATCACACACTTTTTATAATGTAACGATGTAGTACATACCTCATCAGAGGTAATAATAATTATCTGCTCATTTGAACCGGCTACAGGATCAGTGACCTTGACATCCACACCAACTTCATTTTGAAGCATATCTATAAACCCATCTTTTTCCCCAACAATACAACCAACCTTCTCCATTGGGCAAAGAATTCGAAACACAAGATCTTCACCCATAAATGGTTGTGCGTTGTCAGTGATAGGGGCAGAATCAAAATCAATGGCATGGCTAGATCGACGAGAGGAATAGTTATTTCCCCGACCACCAGTTAGTCCAGCAGAAAATCTAGACCCAAAGTTTCCCCCATCTGCAGAAGTCCTGCGGATGGAATTGTTCATATGAGGAATAAAATCATCATCAGGAGGAAAGAACCGGTCAGGTGATTGCATCCGTCCCTGAAAATGGCTGCGATCCCGATGTTGGCTCTCTTTCAATCGAGAAGATATAATTGATACAGCATTTTTAACAGCATTTGCATCACCCACAACCTGAAAAATGAGAGAAATCTTAAATAACTATTCAAGAATCAAAATGAAATTTTGCTCAAGTTTGTTGGATACTTTAAAGAAAATAAGGATGGACATAGATCAACAAATAACTTAGAAGATTAAGCACCAGAAGATATATAGCTTCTAGTATTGCAAAGAAAAAAGAAAAAGAAAAGGTTTTTATGACTTCATGTTTTGATTCATCATAACATCCATAATCCAGAAGTTATGTCGGATTTTCTTTGTCAATTTATTCTCCTCTCTTACTCCTACCAGATCTACTCCCTCCAGTTGTGGTTAAAATCTGGAAGTAATACAAAAAATTTCACATCCACTTCTTTGATTATTAGCCTTTTCCAAGAAGATTACTCCACTTACAAACCATTGCAAAGCCACCATAATCTACTGCATAAAGGAAATAAAATTATGAAAATCTCATTACATCCATGGGTATAAGATTATATATATTTTTTTTGAAAATGATGTTTGTCATTTAAAACTCACTTTAACCTCTTTTAAAGCCTACAGAACTCTGTACTCTCACAGGATTTCAGTATGTAACCAATATAAATGATTAAAAGCTACAATATAATTGATTACTCAGCCCTTTTCAGAAAGAAAATTTCCTTCTAAATTTACAGCAAAACATGCCTACTTATCCATACACTAATAGGCAATCTAATCCCAAAATGAGGGGGAAAAAAATTATCACTTGATCCTAGAAGGTAAAAAGTTTTCCCATTTGATTTCAAGTACCATCCCTCCCCCACAACACACAACTCCCATCCGTGACCTTAGGTTTTCAGTTGGTTTTAAATTCTGGAAAGAGGTCTGAACAAAGTTTTGTACTAAAAGTAAGGCATAGTAAAAAGAACTCAGTACTATAACATGGCAAAGATGCCATATTTCCTAAGCAATATTCTACCACACTGTTTACAAAAACTAAAATGATCAGTCTTTCCACATTAAAGTAATCAAAGAATTTTTGGGGAAAAAAACAATTAGGACCTGAACAATCTCTTCAGACATTGCAACACAGCGAGGAAGTGTATGATCTCTTGGCAAAATCCTTATATGGGTCTTAGTCTCAATCCTCATTTGCTCAATAATCTTCCCACCTTTGCCCAACAAAGATCCCACATGCATCCTTGACACCACTAACCTAGTGACCACTACTTTATCCCTATTCCCATAACCATACCCATCTTCTCCAGCGCCAGGAACAGGACCGCCACCGCCACCGCCGCCGCATTCACTCTCCAAAATCCTTTCGTGTATCAAGAACAAAGCCTCTTGGGCAGGTGAAAAGGTGGGCATTCGTCCATCAGGGTCACGCCTTCTAGTATCAGAGATCTCAATGATTCTCTCCTCATCTCCAGGAATCAATTCATGCACATTAATCCAAGCTCCGGTATGCTGTCTAATAGCCTTGATAATGGTCCCAGATTTCCCAATTACTCCCCCAGCCTTAACATCATGGCACAAAATTCTGTAACTAGTAGTCACATTTAGTGATGGGTCCTGCATTTTTCTTCCCCCACCTCCTCCTCCTCCTCCACTACCGCCGAACGCAGCAGATGCACGGCGGTGGTGGGGTTGATGATAGCTACTATTGTTATTATACCTAGGTTTATTTCTAGGGATAATATCAGAATCATAATCTTGGTGATCATAATAGTACCGCTTTGATGAAGATCTTGATCTATCCATCTATCCTAAAAATTCTGTCTTTTCTTTTTTCTCAAGATTTCAAAATGAAGAATCACTAGAGTGGAAAACTCAAGGACTTCTTCTCCCACTTCTTTAGCAGAGGAAAGAAACTAAGTTCAAAATGAAGTCATAGTTGAAATCTTTGCTTTGTCTAAAGATGATTAAGGGCTTTTCTTTACAAGTTTGGACTTGTTGAGAAATACATATAGAGAGAGAGAGAGAGAGAGAGAAAAAGAACAAGTAAAAAAAAAAAAAAAATAGCTTTAGGTTTAGGAAAGTTTTTGGGTGAAACCATAATAGCCTTGGATTTGGTAAAGTGAAGCGAAGAAATTGGCATTTTGGCCAAAAGAATTGCCAACAAGAAATAATGTGCGGTGTTTGTTACTCAAACGGCGTCGTTTCTCTTACGTTATTCCAACATCCAATTTTCTTTTTTCTTCTTTTATAAATACAAAATCTTTTAGAATATTTAACATTTTGATGAGATATTATTCCTTATTAACAGTATTTTTTTTTTATATAAAAAAATCTAATATAAAATTAATTTTTGTTTTTTTTTTTTAAATAATAATAATAATTGTAAGGGGTGATAAGAAATCTGAGTTATTTTCGTTGATAATCTTTGTTATGAATATGTAAATGTGATTTGTATTTTTATTTTTTATTTTTTTGATAAATGGATGATTCATTAACCCCAGCATGCAAAAAAGTGATTTGTATTATGATACTTACTATAACATATTATTGACACATTAAGGATTTTTGTAAAAAAAAAAAATATTAAAGGAACTAATTTATAATTAAATAACATTATTGGCTGACATAAATATAAATAAATGTCTTTTATACAAAACTCAAGACTAAGAATATTTTCTACTTTTTAGCACACTTTATTCTTCAAAGTGTACTCTTTTAATATAACAATAATGTACCTTATTCAAAACATAGACAGTTCAGACTCAATTTAAATTAGACAACAAGACAAGGAATGATAATTACAATATTCAACTTACATTATTGTAAAATACCATAATTATGTGTCACTGTAAGAAGTTCTACTGTTTCTCAAGAAGTATAAAGGGGAAAGCCGACCTGAAAACAAGCTGTCATTACAGGTGAGTAAGTATACCACAAGTATTCTGTTTTCTTCATGGTGGGGGCAATTTTTACTTACATAAAGATAACTATTGGATGAATCTAAAAACAAATACTGGGCTATGGAAATCCATGTATTTATGATCTGCTTCTAATGATTGTATATAAATGTCCTCTCTGGGTTCCTCGTTAACTCCACTTTGTGTGGCGTATTCCAACGCCATTTCATAGTCCACCTGCAGATATAGTTTTTGAGCAGCAATTATTGAGATACTGGAAAAATTCATATCCCTAGAACCTTGATATCTAATACCACATAAGGTACAAGATGAGGGGGGGAGGGGGTTGGAAAATTCATCTACAATATCATATTTCTGATGTCGTAAAATAGAATATTTCATAAACTCAACTGCTCAAAATTCATTAAGAATATGTGGAATATATGATATGTTCTATACATGAATAAATATTATCACAGATTCATTCTTTCATCTTCTTCCTGATTTCTAACCTTTAGGAGTGTTACCTTATGAAAACATTTTTCTGTTATGATTTGAGTTACCATAGAGTTGAGATATAACACAAAAGGAGTTGAATATATCGTAGAATTTACTAATAATGAAAAATGTAAATCCATTTGTTCTTGCACAGAAAGGGAAAAAATTCAACTAAGCTCACCTGTTCAACATGTTGTGCAAGCCTTTCACTGAGGGTTTCCTTTGTGATTATTTCAGATGAAACATTTTTCAATAGCTCTGCATCATTAGCATCATATCGCTTCTTTTTTGCTGCATGCAGTCGTGACATCTCTTTTAAAACATCATATATAGCACCAGTGACATTAGGAATGTACCTGCAACCAATAGGAAATCCATTTCAGGTTATTGGTGGGGAGTTCAAATTTTGTAGTTCCCAACTCATTGACTTACTTGCTCAAATTCCTCTTTCTTTCCTGCTGCTCACGAGCCTGAATTCGCTTAACAATCTTGGACTTCAGTTGAGTACAACACTGCTGGATGGCTGTCTGTTTTCTAAGATAACATGTGAGTATCACTTACATCTAGAAAAGGGGTTGTGGATAGAATAATGTAAAAGAGAAATAATCTCAGAGCTACAAGTATACCTTGACAGCAGAAGCTATCTCACTTATGTCATCTCCTATGTATTCCTTTCCCGTTCCTTTAAAAGGTATCTTGGTACTTACTATGCTGACAAAGACACCAATCTTATCTTGTGTCTGGTTAATCTTGTAACTATTCCAACTGAAAAGTAGAATTGGACAATTCAGTATCAAATCTAAATCTTGTTATTGTTCACAACACAAAGGAAAAATATAATACTATCATTGAAACAGGAATCAACCTACAAATCTTTCTAGATCTGAACAGCGTCAACTTAAAGAATAACAGAATGAATGAAATGATGCAATCAGATTGGAGTCTCACTTCCTAGACCTTACTTGATTCTCTTCAAGGCAGTTCGAGTGACGACATCAGCACCTTGCTCAAATAGAAGCGGAATCCGGTTGGCAAAACGGAAAATGTTCAAACCCTGTAATGACCAGTTATAAATGCGTTAGACTAAAAATAGTTTCAGCAAAATTGTGTTTAACGTCCAAAAAACTAGAAAAGAGTTAACAAAATTCAAATTTAGCACCTAACTAGAGAGAGATTTGATTGTTTTACCAACTAGATTAATGGAACAGGTTCCTAAGTCACATTACACAACCTCAAAAAGCTCTTGTTGAAGAGTATCCTTACTTGTTTTAACATTATGTTAGTCTCCTTAATGAGAAGAAAACTGTGTCTTGACCTTTATTAACCAAAAATGTTTCTTTTTCATGATTCCAATCAACTTCATAATGCCAATTTTGATGCATCACCATTTAAATAAATAAGAACTCATAGCAACATCATGAATGTGGTCTCAGGGTACACCTACCATGTCCTTTACAAAAGGGTACATAAAAGAAGAAGTACCTTACTTGTTTAACATCTTTTCCACCCACGCTAACTCCAGCTTCAACAATAAATGGATGCCCTTCGAACACTTGAGCACTGAAAAATCAAAATATTTAGTTAATATAATTCCATTTGAGCACAGTACTGTTATGAAGTATGATTGGGTCTATGCTAACTACAACCTTCCTGAATAAGTGGCAACCATGTCTGGGTGCAACTCCTTCACAATTCCAAGACGTAAATTGTATTCCCCTGCAGGACTAAGACACTGCAAATGGCTCAATAATTCATAAACCAGGAAACAGATCGTTTCAGAAAATTATAGGGAAGAAGATGACTTTAAGGAATAAAATATAATTTCTTCAAAAGAAAAGGAACCGAAAAGACAACTGCATTAACACATCAACCAACTTACGTCACCATTAGGATCATCAAACTTGGCTTGACGAAACAGCTGACGAATACGAACAATTTGCTGTGAGGTTAAAGACTTAAAAGGCATTTTTGGACTGAAGTCTGGTCCCATTTCCCCTGAAAACACCAACACTCCAAAGCATGAATTAGCATAACTTTGTGATATAAGCTAAAGTTATTTTCATTAAATAAGCTAAAGTTATTTTCATTAAGTTCCTACAATCTCTACTTACTTACCCACAATTTATTCTAACACTCTTTCCTCACATGGTCCTAGAGGGATTCCATTACTAATCCCATCATCTTAGGTCTATATCCAGAGCCAAGTACAGAATTATAGGGTCCTAGGAGAATATTTTGTGAAGTTTTTTAAAATAAAAGGAACTTGTATTAAATAATTATGTTTATTTTAGTTATTTTACTGACAAAATTCATTTGTTATATTGTTGTAGTATTTATTACAACATTTAAGTTTTAATAGATAAAATAGTTAATTCACTTATTCTAGTTTGTGTCATGGATACATGTAAACAAAATTTAATACAGTTAAATATATAAGTAATTTTGAAATAGAAATTAATATTTTTAGAAAAGTATTAATTTCTTTTTGTTATTGGTTCTTTAAAGAAAAAAATGACCATTAATATCAAATAGATATTAAATTTTTTATAATTGTATTATATTTTTAAAAACTTTAAAAGTTATTAAGTTTTAAATAATTTTAATAAATTTGAGATAATTTTTAAGTTAATATAATTTTATTTTGCATTATATATATATAAAAGATTTATAGGCATTTTTAGACTTCTTAAATTGTGAGTTTTAAGCAATGCCTCCCATAAAAAAAAAAAAAAAAAAAAATATATCATATAGTTATGAATCATCTAATTGATTCTTTGAATACAAATGTTCATCTGACATGAATGTTCAAATTCTGATTGATATATATAACTATCTAATTTTTAAAAAAATTATTTTTTTAAGTTAATGTCTCAAAACAGTTGTGTCACCAGTTTTAGTGATATATAACAATTATGTTATAAAATAAATATTTTATTGTATTTGGTAAAAAAAAAATTGTAATTTTATTTTTATTATAAGAATATAAATTAAATAAGATAGTGGACTTAAATTTGAAGTTTTGTATTTGATCCTACCTATTAAATAGAGCACCACAAACTGATATAACAATAAACTGACAATGTAATTTTAATTAAAAAGTAAGTTTTGGCTTGGTTGAAAATTCAAATAATACTTAGAATTTAAAAAGTAATCTCAAATAAAATACTCTCTTAAATTTTAAACTTCAATTAGTCATACAATTTCAATAGGGGAAAATCTAGTTCTCAAAGGTTTTCTCTAACTCAGAAATAGGCTTTTGCAAAGGTTTAGGTTATTACCGTATACACTTTTTATATTTTAAAATTGGTGTTTATTAAGAACGAAAAAGTGAAAAGGTACTATGAAAAATTAGGTTTCCTGGGTTGGATGAGTAATTTGATGTTAATATGACACCAACATATTAGAATTTTAAATTTTGAGTTTTAGAAGGAATTTTTAGGAGAAAAATGGCATAAGAGTTAAACAAGTAGACCCTTAAATACCAATTTTTTTTTCTGTCCTAATCAATCAATTAATATTTTCAGTTCAAAGAAGTCAATGCTTACCAATTAACCGCTCAGCATGGGATTTGTTAATATTTACGAATTCATGCTGAAGAAATTGCAGAAGATTCTGCGTTGTGCTTTCTGCAATAAGCCGCTTGATCAGAAGTAGATCAACTGCAGAAGGATGGTACTTTGTCTCAACAGGAATTGGAGGCATTATATCTGTTCTTCTGGCAAAATTTATTGCTACATTTTTCCTGCAAAAGAGTTAACAAAAGATTATATAGATCACACATAGAATGACAACCAAAGGACAGTGGAATATATGTGATGCTGTGAGACAGAAAAGGAGAGAGTACTCAGGAGAATCTGATGAAAATCTGAAGGCAAACTGCGCATAGGGTGTAATAACAGCCATTTGACGCATATAATGGAGAATTTTGGACTGCAAAAACCAAGAAACTTTCACTGTTGAGAATAAGACATGGAGAAGGAAAATTGAAGAAAGGATGATAATAACCAAGCAAATTTGATTCGAGAAACTAAGATCTAATAATCATAAATGCATCATAAAAGTATTTTGTTCAAACTACAACTAATTAGAACTAAAACTAGGGAGTATAGGAGTTGCATACACGGTAGGTTGTCCAATTTCCCTCAATAACTATCTGGATTTTAGCTCCATGCCACTTTTCCTCATTTTTTTGTTTTTCATGTATATGAATATGAGGAATGTTCCTGAAAAAAATACAAATCACATGCTATTAGATAAACAAGATGAAGCCCAAATGTAGTGTAAAATGAAATGTTAGCCTGAATATTAAGAAATTGTAGCTCTCTAATACCGATGAATATCTATGTCAAGCCTACAGAACGAAGTATAACTTTGGCCCTTCATTGATGATGAAATTTCAATGGGAAGTCCTGTACTCATCTTTGACCAAATTAATGCCTGCACAGCATTAACATAGGTGAATTCTTATCTTTTTCCAAGTGCACCATAAACTACATATTAAAATAAACATTTGAGAAGCTACCAATATTTTTAGAAAAATAGACTGGCAAGACCAATAAGGAACTATTCATTTGAAGAGAGAAATTAGAGCACAAAATTAGCAAAGTTCATAGGTCAGGCAATGAGTAAACAGTTTAAAGGCTAATGTTGAAACCTACCATCTTTGCACCAAGTCCAAATTTGCCGCGAGTCTGCTTCAAGCCATACTTTGTCCCAGACAGAACTGAAAAGTTCATAGTTTCATAAGAATGTTAACGGAGTCACTTTGAACCATCGGTAGCTACAATTATGAATGCTATGCCTTTAGCTTAAGATGCTTTCTAACTTTTAAACAACTACAATCATGAGGGGGAGGGGAATAGGGAAATTTGTAATGTGGAAGTAAAATTAAACAGACCTCGTCCAAACATATTCGGTATATCATCATGTGGCATTCCCCTCCCGTTATCCTAAAAAGAGGGGTGATGGTGTTTAGCAGAGTCTTAAGAAAGGAGAACTCAGTAATCTTTTACACAAACAGTCTCGGCAAGCACTTGCATAAAAGCATAACAAAAGGAGAGCAATATGGGTAGATCATACCTTACAAGTCACCTTATAATATGAGGCTTCACCACGACCCTTGATGGCCTTTACAGCAGCTGATTCTTTTACTTTCTTCCCAAGTGCAGCATTCTTCGCCTGCATTTCTTGAATACGAGCTTCCTTGGCTAGTCGTTTCTGAAGAAAATGAAAAACACAGTTAGTTTCATTGTCAAGCACAAATTTTCCAGTACATAATCCTGAATCTATAGATTGTTGAGATACCAGAACTACACACCTCACGAGCCTTGGCCGTCTCAAAATCATCATACAGTTCCGCATCAATTCGTTCATGATCAGCAAGACCAATCATAGAATTAAACATGCTTTTACCAATCTCTTCACTGAATCAAACAAGAATTTTTAAAGAATGAATAAAAATTAAAATAAAGAAATGAAAAGCTAACTTAATTCTTCTGATGAAGCCTTCAAAAACACTGATGAAATCCAAAACATCCATAATCTCACATTGTAATTTCCACTACAGGCAGCTCTGAGATTGATTCTGCAGAATCAAGAGCATTCTCAACAAGCTCCCTCACTGTTGTGTACAAGCATTTTCCAGGCTGAAAATGAACACCAAAAATTCAAATTTCACCCTCCTACCCAGAAACTGAACTGATAAATTAACTATGTGAAATTCAGCTTTTCCTAGAAATTAAAACGATGAAGCTCATAAATCATTCTACCAGTTATCCATCAAAGCTAATAATTTCAACTTACGTTATCAAACCCAGCAATATTCTTGTTGTCAGCAAAAAATTCAGCTGGGGACTCTGCATTCAAAATTAAATTCATAAATATAAATTTCCATTAGTTCCCCTCCCTCCCCACTCCCCTGGAAGGGAAAAAAAAAAAATAAAAAAATCAGTAGTTCCAGCTAATGTTTACTTACTCTGTTTGAGCACACTATCCTTGGGTTTTCTGGGAGTTTTTGATTTGGATTTCTTTGATCCAACTGGGCTCTCACTGCTTCCCCCAATTTCCATCACTTCCAGCGAATATTTACCTGAAAACTTCAATCTAATGGAAATTAACCATTTCCATTTGTTTTTCTGAATTAATCTGAATTTTTCATTGATTTTGGGAGGGCTTTTGGGTAGCTAGGGTTTTGAAATTCTTCAGATTTCAGAGATAGCTTGGATATACTACAGTGCACCTCACCAGCATTGAGGTTTATGGTCTCTCTTGCTTGCCTTAAGTTCGTTGATTAATAAGTACGTGCAATCACCAAAAGCCGTTAAACCTACCGAGGGTGCTGAAACCGTTGGATCATTAGACTTGATAGTAGATCCAACGGTTTTGAATGCGAATGTAAATTCTCCAAAAAGTTAACGGATCATCAGATATTTCTTCCTTCCCGCCTAATTTTCCTCTATCTTTTATATTATATTTTGTTTTATATTTTTTTTTGTATCTTATGTTACACTATTAAAATTATGGGAAAGTATTGAATTTAAAATTTTTAATCTCACTTAAATTAGTAGAGTTCATTTAACCATGTTTCAAAAGACTTTTAATTTGATATGAGTAAGAGTCAAAACTACATTATTTTTTATATTTCTTTTGCATTTGTCTGATTGGTCATACTTTTTGAAAAAAAAATTTGATTGATCAGTCATTTTTATTTTTTATTAAAATATTATATATTTATTCAATTATTTTAAATAACATCTAAAATTTTACAGCTATCAGTTCTAGAGTCTGAAAACATGTGTACAAAATGTTTCCTTTATTTGATTTTGTGGCGTATTACAATGTTCGGCCCTTCTTGTTATAATGCTCTTATTGAGGAAAATAACTTACTTGCCAATACTAATCTAAATTGGATTTGGAAAATTCCAACTCCAACAAAATAAACACATTCATTATTTTTTTTTTCATAAGCATCCGGTATTCGTATCCACACGGGCCGACTAATTCGGATTCGACCTAAGGTACGTGGCGCTAACCACCTCAAAAGAATTCGAACCCTCAACCATATGCTCTGAAGAGAAGCTCTAAGAGTCCGTTTACCAACTCCCTCAAACTACTGGTTAAACACATTCATTTGGTTATGCTGGCATAATAGAATCAAATCAAATGCCCTCCTAAATCATAGAGGCATGCATTTATCTCCTTACTGTTCTAAGTGTACACAATAAATAGAAACTGCTGAACATATCCTCCGGTTCTGCCCTCATGCAACTTCAATATGGCTTAGTCTCTCTTCTTTTCTTTCAGATAAGACTAAGGAACACCTTCTTGGAAGTTCCCCCTTTCAAACATGGCTCTATAAAAATCTCACAAACAATTCTCTTCTCTTTATTAATATTCCTTGGAAATCCTTATTTGCTTTTACTTGTTGGACTATTTGGAAAAATCGAAATAAAAGAACCATTACTCATGAAAATCCAATAACTCCTTCTGTCCATTATATCCTTAGTATTACTACTGGATTTATCAACTTAACGCATAAATTCTCAGACAATATGTCTATACCTTTATCAATATATGTTAAGTAGCATCCACCCAACTATCCTTTTGTTAAGCTTAATATTGATGAGTCCTTCTCATCACTTACGCAAAGAGGAGGAGCAGGAGGTGTGTTTTTTTAGAAATTCAGCAGGAAAATGGATTCTTGGATTCTCTATTGGGTTTTATTGTAATTCCAGTAATCAAGCTGAATTGTATGCACTTAAGAAAGGTTTGGAAATGACAATCAACCTTGGCTTCCAACGAATAGAGATTAATACCGACTCACATGTACTTTCTCAATCCATTATAAATAATACAGCACTCACTAATCTTTTATCTGTTTTGAATGATTGCAGATGAATGCTAAGACAACTACAGGACTTCCAGTTTAGTCATGTTTTTAGGGAAGCAAATGCAGTTGCAAATCTTCTAGCGAAGCATGGAAATGAATCACACGAGACCTTCACTGTCTTTTGCAACCCACCAGCTTTTATTTTAGATATTTTAAATAAAGATCTGTTAGATACTATGTACCTCAGACAAGTGTATCTCGAATATTTTACTCTCTATGAGAGCCCCTTTGTATCTCCATCTTCTTTCCTTCTTTAAATAAATGAAACTCTACTCTTTTCTACAAAAAAAAAAACAATGTTCGGCCTATTTCATCTCAAAGCCCTTACAACCACATTTTTTTTTTTTTATAAATTATCTCAATAACACCTCAACTTTTCTAGATTTTAGGTTTTGCACCTAATTTTTTTTTTCAGCTTTTACACTTCAACTAGAAAAAATCGTCTAATTTGCACATCTGTCATAAAATTAAGTCCAAACTCCAAATCCGTCAATTTTTCGGGGGCATTCCGTCTTTTTATATTATGAAAATTTTTAAAATTTTTTTAGGGATATTTTAACTCATGCAAGTTAAAATTTTAACAGTTCTTAATAACCAATATTCAAATTCTCGATCTTCTACTCTAGTATCATATTATTAAACTTAAGATACTAAAATAAATTTAAATTTATTCTTTCAACAATTATATTAAAAATTAAGACAAGTGAAATTATTAGATCTAATTCAGTAAACCATATTTATTGCACCACGTGTTTATGTATGTATACAAGTAAAGTAAAAAACTTTCTAAATAATTGATGTATGAGACATTATTTTCTTCTTCCATGAGAAGGATGGTTCACCAGTCATTAAAAACGCGCATTTAATTGCTCTTCACCGTCAAAATATTTTATTATTATTTTTTTCACATTTTTCTCTTTTCTTCCTTATATAAATTATTTTTAAATTCAATCATTGACTTGATCCAATAAGAAAACTTATTTTGAAGGTTACACAAGATTGAGCATTTGACACTCGCAATAAGTGCATGCAAAAGAGTTGGGTGAGGTCTTTCCCTGAGTAAAAGTGTAACCTGGGTCAAATCCGAACTAGTGGAAGTCATAATAACTTTAAAAACCAAATAATCTAAAAAAAATATTATTTTAGATTTTTTTTGAATAACTATAAAATCTTAAAATATTAGTTTTCTTTAGTTTAAAATCTTAAAATTTCTAATAAATGAATTATATTTTATCCACCAAAATTGTATGTTAGTTGATAATCTTTTCATTTATAATGATTATTTTTTTTATCCACACAAATTAAATGTATAGAAAAATCTAAGTTATATATATATATATTTCATAATACGACATGTTTGGCACGTGAAAATCATTATTATTATTATTATAATTTTGTCCTACATGAGATGACCATTCCAATTTTTCTTGGTGATAACCAAAAAAAAAACAAAGAATATGAAAATCTTATCTTGTTTATCCAAGTCTTATTGGATATTGAGATATCTTATTGTATCGGACTGTCTCATCTTTTCCTCACGTTTTTTTTTTTAGTTCACACACATACATGCATACATGATTTATCAAAAAAAAATAAAAATAAAAATACATACATACATATATATATATATATAGCTGAACTACTAAGGGACTTTCCTAGTTTAAGTGAGAATGATGGTTCGAACATCAACTCATATATATAGTTGTTTAAAATCTGGGGCCAGAACTTCTTCTTTTACAAGAAACTAACCCAACTCAAATAAGGTTTAGTTTAGTTCGAACTCATTTAGGGTACCTCGTGTCAAAGAAAAAAAAAAATAGTTGTGATTTCATAAAATATTTTTTTTAGATATTATCAAAATTAAATAATATTTTAGAGATGCAAAAGTTTCTGTTTGATTAGTATTATATATTGTTTTATATTTTTTAAAATATTTGTTTGATCCATGTAATTATATATTGATAAATATTTAATAAGTTTAACAATCTTAATCTCGTCAAGAAAGCGTAATTTAGTTGGTAGCACTCTCACTTATGACATGAGAAGTCATAAGTTCGAGAGACATGATATAAAAGTTAGAATTTTTCAAAAAAAAAACTAAAACAATAATGTCAAAATAGTATAACTAAAAAAATGACAAAAATTTGAAAAATGATAATAAAACCAAAATTTTCTATTCAGCAAGATGACATTAAAAGCTTTATTTTTTACAAGGAAATTTGAAGAGACGAATATAACAAAGTTTGACGCATACTCATCAACAGAAAGCGAACACTTGTCAATATATATATATATATATATATATATTAATTAATACTCATTTATTTCCTTAAAAATTAAATATTTATCCTTTTCTTTTATTATTTATCATCTTGCAAAATCAAAATAGTGATTTTTGTTTTAAATTTTTTTCTCACAATACATTCAATTTAATTCTTTAAACTAATATTTTAACTTCTTATTACAAAAATCACATTAATTTTAATGATTTCTAAACAATATAAAAGTCATAAATATAAAATTATGATTTTTAGAGATTATGAGCTCAAGATATAATACATACGAATATACCTCAAATTTAAAAAAAAAAAAATTGAGATTAGGGTTCAAAGGGGATCGATAATTCGAAATAATAATTGTATGTCATCTATATTTTTTCTATGTTAAAAAAAAATACATTACTACATGCAAAAAATAGTATACATCACTCTAAGTAAGTGAAGTGGACCTATCAAAATGACCCGTTTAAACTCTTGAGTGCTAAAAGGACTATCCTGCTTTTGCACTCTATAAATGGAGGAATTTCCATAGATCTTTAACTCGCAACACACAAAACAAATTAATTATAACGCAATGTTGACGCCAAAACTCCAGACCTCATTACCTTCTTCAATCAAAAATACTTCGTCATTTGCATGGCAGAAACGGCCAATATTTATCTCCGGTGGCGGTGCTGGAGTTGTTTCTTTCTCGGGTAAGCCAATCTCAGGCAAAGCTAAAAAGAAAAACCGAAATCGCCATTCTTCGAGTATCACCACCATTAAGGCTATTGCCAGTAGCTCTTCCGATACCCAAAAAGCTACCAGTGTTAAAGCAGTTGTGTCTGTGTTATCTACGGTTGGAACAAACCTATCGAACTTAGGGCTCGACCGTGCGAAGGATGATATAGCTGACCTTATTGGTAAAACCCTGCTATTGGAACTCGTTGCTGCAGAAGTTGATCCTAGTAAGTAAAAGTTACATAATCATGGTTCAAAGCTTCCATCTACTAAGTCAAGTTGTTTCTGTTTTAAAATATATTAAGTGATTAAAAGTTTTTGTATCAACGATATTAATTTATCCAAATAATGGAAATTATATATTGTATGATTTTGTTGATTGAAGAAACGGGAGTAGAGAAGCCGACGATCAAGGGTTATGCACACCGGAAAGGCAGTCACGATGAAGAGACGGAGTACGAGTGCGATTTCAAAGTTCCATATGA
Organism: Cynanchum wilfordii; assembly: GCA_025388415.1. Lineage (NCBI taxonomy): Eukaryota > Viridiplantae > Streptophyta > Magnoliopsida > Gentianales > Apocynaceae > Cynanchum > Cynanchum wilfordii. The sequence continues at coordinate 171,086 of JAHSUH010001291.1, read as the reverse complement.
TTTTGGAGAGGTTGGAGCTATACTGGTAGAGAATGAGCACCACAAAGAGATGTATTTGAAGAAGATAGTTTTGGATGGATTCCTTCTTGGACCTGTTTCTGCTATATGTAATTCTTGGGTTCATTCCAAGTTTCAAAATAAGGAAAAGAGAGTTTTCTTTACTAATAAGGTAAACCTGAATTTCTCTCTGTGTGTGTCACGATCTCGATCTATAAGCTGTGTTGCGGTGTAAGTATGAGTATAGTGATATCTATCGTCAATAATATTAATCTATGTTAAAGATTTTAGACAGTAACTTCTATCTTTGTAGTAACTATCTTTGTAGTAACGTCAATAAATTGACGATTTATACTTTATAAATATATAGAGAGGAAAAAAAAAACTGAAATTGAATTGCTGTCATGATGATGTGGAAACTAACATTCCCACCAGAATTAATATATAATATATATAGTCTGTCTGATAAAGGATCCCAGAAAATTTTTAAAAATAACCAGCTATATATATATATATATATGAATATGTTACATATTATTATCCTCTTTCTGTGAAATTACTGTTCAATCCCTCCTACGTGTAGTATATGATTCACGTAACATGCATATATATATATATATATATATGACAAATCTTTAAGTGAAAAAGATAGCATGATGGGGATTGGAATTTCTGGTTATTTTCACTATTTTTTCGCATATGAAACACTCCTATAATTACCATTAATATCTCTCTTCGAAGATTGATGATTATTATTTTTGACTTAATAATTACTCTTTCCCCTCTAATTTTATTCCCTACGAATATTATTATATATATATATTAAATTTTGATGTTGTTTTTTTGATATGGAAACAGTCATATTTGCCTTCCCACACACCAAGTGGACTGGTAAAATATAGAGAGAGGGAACTGGTAATTCTAAGAGGTGACGGTACCGGAGAACGGAAGAGCTCCGACAGAGTGTATGATTATGACGTGTACAACGATCTTGGAAACCCTGATGACGGTGAAGATAAAGCTAGACCTGTTCTTGGTGGAAAAGAGCGTCCATATCCAAGACGCTGCAGAACCGGACGCCCAAAAACCAAGACAGGTATAATTCTTAATTATCTCCTTAATTTAAAATGTTTTTTTCCTCTTATAACTAATTAACTTTTAATTTTTTGACTACTAATTAATTAAATATAATATGTTCTTGATTTTTCATGCAGATCCATTATCAGAATCAAGGAGTGGATCAATCTATGTACCAAGGGATGAAGCATTCTCAGAAGTTAAGAACGTAACATTCTCAGGAAAAACATTATTTTCTGCGTTGCATGCTGTAGTTCCAGCCTTACAAAGTATAGCCATTGACAAAGACTTAAGGTTTCCACATTTCACAGCCATAGATTCTATGTTCAACGAAGGAATTCATTTACCCGGTCTTGGATCTGGATTTGGTAGCATACTTCCAAGGCTAATAAAGTTTGTTTCTGATCTTCAAAAAGACGTCTTGCTTTTTGAGACTCCTGATTTATACGAAAGTAATCACTTTTTCATCACTTAAATTCATTTCTTCTATTCTTAATTTGTGGGAGCTTCCATGATCGATTCTGTTCTTCTCATGGCAGGAGATAAATTTTCTTGGATTAGGGATGTCGAGTTTTCGCGCCAAACTTTAGCTGGTCTGAATCCATGCAGCATTAAACTGGTGACGGTATGTAATAATTAACGTTATTGGCGTATGGGAATACAAGAAATTATTTAGAATTGATTAAACTATAAAAATGATGAAAATCCAGGAATGGCCATTGAAGAGTGCACTAGACCCTGCAGAGTATGGCCCTCCAGAGTCAGCACTAACCACAGAAGTCATTGAACAAGAAATCCGAGGTTTCATGACCGTTGAAGAGGTTAGTGAAATGCAAAACCCCATAAGAATATGTACTATTACTAACTTGAGGGTTCTTGTTATGGGCTCGTTGGCCCGGTTGTGACAAATATATTACAAGTACCAAATTTATTTCCAAAAGTTTGGATTAAAAAATTTCTTGTATCTTTCTTTCAGGCCATTAAACAGAAGAAGTTGTTCATTTTGGACTATCATGACCTACTCATGCCATATGTAAAGAAAGTGAGGGCACTAGACGGGACAACACTCTATGGATCAAGGACATTGTTTTTCTTGGCACCTGATTGCACTTTGAAGACCTTGGCAATTGAGTTAACTCGGCCACCCATGGATGGTAAGCCACAGTGGAAGGAAGTGTACAAACCATCTTGGGTATCCACTCAGTCTTGGTTATGGAAGCTTGCCAAAGCCCATGTTCTTGCTCATGACTCTGGTTATCACCAATTAGTCAGTCATTGGTAAGTTTATTTACTACCTTGCTTAATTTGTTCATGATTTTTTCTATGAATAACAATATGTATATATATATATATATATATATATATATATATATTTGCAGGCTAAGAACTCATTGTGCAACAGAGCCATACATAATTGCTACCAATAGACAACTCAGTTCAATGCATCCGATTTACAGATTATTGCATCCACATTTTCGTTACACAATGGAAATCAATGCTTTAGCTCGTGGATACCTCATCAATGGAGAAGGAATCATCGAGACATCTTTTTCACCTGGAAAGTATTCAATTGAGTTGAGCTCTGTTGGTTATGACCTGGAATGGAGATTTGATCATCAAGCACTTCCTGCAGACTTGATTAACAGGTAATTAAGTCTATTAAACTTGATAAAATTGTCATGTATCAGAGCAAGAACAGCTAGTTTAACATGTTCTGCAACAGGGGTATGGCTGTGGAGGATCCAAGTGCTCCACATGGATTGAAGCTAACTATTGAAGACTACCCTTATGCAAATGATGGTTTGGTTCTTTGGGATATCATCAAAGAATGGGTTTCAGACTACGTTAATCACTACTATCCAAAAGCAAATGTTATTGAATCAGATGAAGAACTTCAAGCCTGGTGGAAGGAAATTCGTGAAGAAGGACACAAAGACAAGAAAGATGAACCATGGTGGCCTGTTCTAAAAACTCCTCAGGATTTGATAGGAATACTTACAACCATAATATGGATTACTTCAGGTCATCATGCAGCAGTGAACTTCGGGCAGTACGATTTTGCAGGTTATATACCAAACAGACCAACCATAGCTAGACTACCCATGCCTACTGAAAATCCAAGTGAGGAGAGATGGGAACTTTTCTTGAAGAAACCAGAGATTGAGCTCTTGTCTTGCTTCCCTTCACAACTTCAGGCTACAACAGTTATGACAATTCTTGATGTCTTGTCAAATCATTCTCCGGATGAAGAGTATCTGGGAGTTGAGCCTGAAGGATCTTGGGAAGAAGATCCAATTATAAAGGCAGCATTTGAAGTGTACAGTGGGAGACTGAAGGAACTTGAAGGAATCATTGATGGAAGGAATGCTGATAGTAGTTTGAGGAACAGGCATGGAGCTGGGATTCTGCCCTATGAACTCTTGAAGCCATTTTCAGAGCCTGGAGTTACAGGAAAGGGAGTACCAAATAGCATTTCCATTTGAGCATTTCATATATATATATATATATATATATATATATATATATCATGTATGCATAAGCATTGTGATTGACGAACAAGAAGTAAAATAAATAAAAGAAGCAAGAACTCTTGGCTTTCATTTTGATGAGTTTGAATAAAGTTGAAATCATTGTAGTATTCCAATCTTTCTCCTTAAATGCTTTTCATGAACATCTGTTGTATAATATCTTCAAACTTTCAAAGTTTGACAAATACTGATATTCTCAATCCCATATTTATTGTCAACTTGACATATCTTTTGACACAACGAGTCTAATAGGACTCGGTCGTGAGATATATATACAACTATATATGTCAGCCTCCGTTAACAGTGCCACATAATCTCCAGACTAATATTATAGCCAATCACTCTATCAACTATAGGGTAAACAGACTGAGATATAAATTCTCAAATAATTTCTCTTAAATCATGACAAATATATATATATATATATATATATGAAAGCAAATGAACTTGCTATGGTCAGTTACCAGGTAAATGAAGGAACCACATATGATGGATAAGCATCAAATTTTAAGGCAAGTGCTTGCACTGAGGCATGATCTGCAACTTCTCCAAATTTACTAAGACCAAGTTCATCTGCATGTATGCCTCCAGTGACAAATATTGAAGAGATACCTGCCAAATATGCGCCTTTTATGTCATGGTGCAGAGAGTCTCCTACTGCAACACACTGAGAGACATCTGCACCAGTCATTTCTTCAGCTGCTTTATATATTATATTACCAGGTTTGCCCATCCATTTTACTTCACCGCCAAGTTTCTCATATGTTGAAGCCAGAGTTCCAGGCATAACACGCAAAGCTCTAGCCTCCACAGTCACAAAATCAGGATTTGCTACAACCATAGGAATACCTTTCGCAGCACATTTCTCTAGTACTTTCTCAAGATCATCAAGTTCCATGGAAATTGAAGCACCAGAAGAAACTCCTAAAGCCTCAGTTCCATGTGCTAGAATAAAATCAGCCTCTTCAACATTTTCCACGACTTGTAATCCCAAGCCATCAAGGGATATAGCACCACGATCATTCCAGGTCATATGAATACAAGACCTTCCTAGAGCTGCAAACCAGGGATCGTCTCTCCTCAGCAGGTACTGATAAGTTAATTCTCCACTAGTGATTGCCCCTGCAAAGTGTGAGGGATCAAATCCCAGACTTTTCAGTTTCTCTATAGTTATAGATGCACGTCTTGAGGAATTACTTATGATCACCATCTTAGCCCCATTTGCAGCCAACTTCTCCACCGTGGCAATGGCTCCAGGATAAGGTCGTTTCCCATCATGAAGAACCCCAAACTGGTCCAAGAACCAAGCATTGAATCGAGATTCAGCAAGTTGTTGAATGCCATTAAGGGTAATAAAGGGCTTATAATCTCGGACCAATGGTGGTGAATGTAAGCTGGAGAATTTGGCCATCAAGAATATAGAATACACTTGCCCCTCAATATCAAGAAAAATGGTATTATTTCCGGTGGCTAAAAAACCTTTCTTTACTGGAACAAAAATGTCCTTCCCAGTTTCAGGTTCATCTATTGTTTAGAATCACTAGTTTCCCTTCTTCTACCTTTTCTTATTCTGAAATCAAAAGGTTATCATACACCACCAGTAGATATGCCTGCCAAAAGTAAATAAATAAATCAAACTGTTCTGGCCCTTAATGCAGAGAAATAAAGTAAGTAATTTTCTCAGTCGAAAAGATTATTGGATAAATTGGAGCATATGAAGACAGCTTTTCGTAGTAGTATTATACAATCCCAAATGAATTAACACAAGAAATAACAACCTTCGTACCAAATTTCTAGAGTATCATTTATCAAAGAAGAAACTTTTCCATTTTCTTTCTCAGTTCCATAGAATGGACAATTGATGAATGTCATGAGCAATAACAAGATTAGTACAACAAAGCCCACAATTCAACTGAGGTAAAAACACCATGAAGGAAAAAAAGTGAATCTCCAAGAGCACACAATAATGATTGATTATGAACAATTTCAGGCTTTATTAACGAACAGAGAAAAATCTTTGAATTTTTCTGGAAATAACATTATATGAGAATATCGTATACAACAAATAAATCTACTTTTAACGTAAAACAAACAACAGATAAAAAGGATTCGGTTATTTCAGTGTAGCAATCAAATTTGACCAAGATCATCTCACATCACTAACCCCAATCGCAGAAAGAAACCAATTAAAGAAAGAAGGGGAAAAATAAACTCACCACAGCAATTGAGCAAGCCCATAAAAGAATCCGCAGTTGTAAATTTCTAGAGCGATGATATTCAATTGAAGAATCAAGATGGGTTTTTGAGTTTTCTACGGATACGGGTTTCAAGAATTAGAAATAAGCTGCGGATAAAAAATGATTAAAATACATTGAGTAAATCTGTAGATAATCAGTGTGGATTGAAGAGAGAATTGGCTTTAGCAGAGTTTCCTCATTTGGGGCTCAAATCAAGACGAATTCAGAAGATATATATAAATATGAATGTATTATCGGAAAATTTCCCAAGAATAAACTTAAAAGAGTTTTCTTTCATTAAAAGACTTATTTGGAATTAGTATAAAAGTGATCAGATTTAATGATATTTGTTAAAATGAGACTCATCCAAAATATCTCGTACTATAGTTAAAAAAAAAAATCTTGCTTCTGCACAACTTTCTAAAACCTACTTGATCCAGGTATCTTCAAGATTTTCTCATTCCTCATTACCATCCTTACAGATTCAACATGCCTCCAATCTCCCTCAGCTGCATATATATTTGAGAGTGTCACAAAGCCACCAGGTTTCTTCATTTGCATACTCTTAGCAACCTTTTCAGCAAGGTCTCTCCTTTCATGGATAGTGCACCCATTAAAGAATGCTCCAGCAATTGATTCACTAGCTTCAAATGGCATTTCTTGGACGATGTTATAAGCCTCTTCCATCCTCCCAGAACGACACAAAAGATCAACTACAGAGGCATAATGTTCTTTTTTCGGTTGAATACCATATTGTTTCTGTTGTTGTGCCATAACCTTATAATAGATCTCCAAACCTTTCTCTACTAAACCTCCATGACTGCAAGCAGAAAGAACAGAAACTAAAGTAACCTCATTAATTCGAATGCCTTCATCTTGCATCCTTTCAAACAACTTGACTGCAAGATTCGCCATGCTATGTCTTCCGTAACATCCAATCATAGCATTCCACAGAGCAACATCCTTGATGGAAATCAAGTTAAAAACATTCTCAGCATATTTCACACAGCCACATTTTGAATATGCATCAACAAGAGCACTGGCAACAAAGGCATTAATGTGTAGACCCATTCTGCAGATGAAACCATGAAGTTCTTTACAGATATTGATGGAACCTAACATCCCACAAGCATGAAGCAGGCCTGCCACAGTCACTTGATTAGGTCGAATGCCAGAAACAAGCATATTCCAGAATAATTTGAAAGCTTCACTAATTCTCTGACTCTGAAGAAAGCCAGAAATCATGGAATTCCAACTAGCTAAGTCTGCAACTAATCCTTCTGAGTGCATCCTGGAGAAGAAATCAAAAGCAGAATCACAATCTCCTCTCCTAGCATGGGCTGAAATCATTGCACTCCATGTAAATTCATTAGGTTCTATGCCCTCCTGCCTCATCTTTTCAAACAAAGTAAGGGATTTTTCAATCATCCCCAAATTAGAGTAACCGCATATCATTGAAGTCCAAGATGCAACATCTCTTTCAGACATTATATCAAACACCTTACCTGCATAATGAATGTCGCTACACTTACTATACATGTCAATTAAAGCATTACCCAGAGCTACCACCCTATCATAACCCATCCTATAAATTACACCATGGACTTCCTTTCCCTTGTTTACATCCATCAAACCAAGACAAGCTTTCAACAACACACAAAAAGTATGCTTGTTGGGACGACACCTTCTTGATTCTTGTAAAACAGAGAAGTACCTAAATGCTTCCTCATGGTAACCGTGGAAATTCAAAGCTGAAATCATCCAATTAAAAGCAAAAACATTTGGGTTTTCTGTTTCTTGAAAAATCAACTTCGCGGAATCCAGATCCCCACAACTTGCATACACACCAAGAAGCTTTCCCAGGAAAAAATTGTCGTTGGTATGTGATGAAGTCAACAGCAAAGCATGAACTTGCTTACATGGTTCAATTGCTTTACTTTTCATGCATCTTTGCAGTAGGAAATTGAACGATTTTGCAGATAATTTCATTATGTTTAGTAAATTGTGCAGATGATGAGCAAGAATTTCTTCTTACCCAAAATTTCAATAAAATTATTTTAAAATTGTTGTTATAATTATTTTATTATATATATATATATATTTAAAGTTCGAACTTTCATGATTTACACATAAGTGGTACAATTATATATATATATATATATTTTTTTTTTTTGATAATTGGGAAAAACAACAATTACAGAAGAAAAGGGAAACAAAACATTTCCCAGAAAGTAAAAGGAAAGATCAAAACAACACAACAAACATAACAAACTTCTACCCTTCTAATTTATGTCAAAACTCAGGATACTCAGTTTTCACAGAAACTGGGCTTCTAACTTTATGCTTGCCATCAATCCAAGTCAAGCTTCCAAAACAGTATCCCGTATTGAACTTGTGACTTGTAGAAACGGTCACCGTGTAAGACGCTTTCTTCACTTGAGCATTAAACATTAAAACATTCGGTTTCACTATAATCGTAAACCCTTGCGGAGGCTGAACCACAACTTTATATTCAGAATACACAGCTCCGACATTCGTGACGGTTCTCGTGACGGTGACCGGTGAGCTCGTTAGGCTAGGAACGGTTATGGAAGGCAAGTTCAGATCCAAGACGGAAAAACTATTTTTCCCTGCTGATGAACACGAGAATTTCGGTTTCCCCAAAATTTGACTGATGGCTGTGTCGTTGTAACCCATGGAACAGAGGTAATGGACGTAATCTTCCATTTGAATGTCGTATATTAGGCCGGGATCTACTGCTGCATTGGGATTCACCACTCCGGAACCAACATCAAATGGATTTGCAGGCTTTAACAGTGTATCTCCTTCAGCAAAAATTTGCTCTCCCGAAGAAGGATCATTGAACCATGCTGTGCGCATATATAAATATACACAATATTAGAGGTGTAATCGAATCGAGTTTTATCGACAACATTGAATATTTGAATATTATCAAATTGAATTGAATTTATACAGAGTCAATAAAATTACCTGTAGTTAGCATGGCTGACTTGATAGCGGCAGGAGACCAATTAGGGTGAGCAGATTTGAGTAGTGCAGCAATTCCGGCAACGTGAGGGGCTGACATGGACGTTCCTGATTCAATTTCATACCCACCTGGAACTGCTGCTAATATATTTACTCCCGGAGCGGCAATATCCGGCTATTAATTATCATGTCAACAACATTGGGTCAAATTTAATCTATTTCTATACTTTTAAAAGTATGTTTCCATTACAAATTTCGAATTTCAGTGTAATAATAAAAAAGAAGCCATGATCTATATATACCTTAAGAATAGCTGGATTAAGAGAATTAGGTCCTCGAGATGAGAAGGTGACAACATTAGTTGGCACTGGTTTGCCAATGTGAGTTTTTGATGCTTCAAATCTCACTTTTGGATTACTGCACAGTTTCAAATTTAGTTATATATATATATATATATATATACACATACATACATAAGTAGTTAGGTAGTTTACCTGGTGTAACGAATGTAGGAGAGAATTGTAGTGCCAATTTCTCTATTTACTTGAACTGTGGGAATATCACTGATAAAAGCATCCAAAATTTTACTTGGATTTTTAACAACAATCAAACCAACGGCACCAATTTGTAGTACATTGCTTATAACTTGGGAGATATCCAATTCAGTTCCATCATGAAAGCAAAGAACTGCACGTCCAGTTGCCCATGTTTCATTCGCCATTATAGTGTTGCAGTAACTATACAAGAACATCCATATATATACATATATATATATATATATATATATATATAAGTCCTTTTTTTTTCCCTCCACGAAAGCTCCCATAGTTCTCTTCTTGTTAAAGTGAAAATGAGAAAAGCACAATGGAAAAATTAATTAATCTTACCGAGAGTCATCAGAATCTGGGGTGATCAAGCTCATATACCCAGTATCCTTCCCATGGTATATAGCTTGACCCTGGAAGTAATAATTATCTCCACTCCTTAGTGTATATATATATATATGATATGATATTATATTGAACTTCTGGAACTTCAAGTAAAAGTAACCTTACCGTGAACTTTTGGTTATTGCCTAAAGTGATCATGGTCGGAAACGTCCTATCAATAGAAGTAGCAGCAACCGTGACAACCCAAGGCGCAACATTATTAATCGATTCCGCACTCGGTCCTTCATTTCCACCGGAACAAACCACGACAATCCCTTTCTCTGCCGCATGAAACGCCCCATAATGAATCAAATCTCTCGCATCAACTTCAGGAAACAACGGCAAAACACCGCCAAGAGAAAGCGATATAACATCCACGCCGTCGTGTATAGCTTCGTCCATTCCTTTCAAAACATCCGCCGCCGAAACGCCTCCTACCGACAGCCAACAAACTTTATACATAGCCAACCTAGCATGTGGCGCGCCGCCTCTGAGCGTACCACGTGCGAGTCCGTTAAAAAAGCTCACGTTTTCCACGATGTTGCCTGCTGCCGTACTAGCCGTATGAGTACCGTGTCCGTACACGTCACGTGGTGATAATACATCCTCTGTTGCATTTATCGGACGTCCCAAATATTCTGCCTCGAAACCTTTAGAGAAATAACGCGCTCCTATGATTTTGTTATTACAGTTGGTGGAATTAAACCCTGTTCCGGACTGGCAAAAACCCTTCCATTTTTTGGGGATTGGACCGATTCCATGGTCATTGAAAGATTCAGCATCCGGCGATATCCCGGTGTCTAAAATACCGATGATGACGTCATCTCCCATGTTGGTCTTACGTAAGAGACCATTGGGAGGGTTTAGAGAAACACCTAGATAATCCCAGCTTCTTGTTGTGTGAAGCTGGTATCGTTGATTACGCAAGACATCAAGAACTCCGGGCAATTCTGCATGCATTATATATATATAATTAAATTAAATTGAATCTTTGTTCAGTGAGAGATTAGTTGGATCTTGTAAAAAAATGGGCTCATTATCCCATAAATAATTTTAAAGAAAAAATAGAAATCGTTAAATCTGTTAATCTAACACTAAAAATTTCATACTATCAAACATTTATATGAGCCTTATTTCCTATGCCCTATAAATGTTATATGATATATATATATATATACCTGCAATCTGTTGTGCTTGTGATTTTGTTAGCGTTGCCGCGAAACCAGAAAAGCCATGTTTGTAGCTATAGATGATCGAACCTAGAGCTGCTTCTTTGCTGCTCATATATATACATATAGTAGTGTTATATATATATATCGATCTTCAAATTAAATGAGCAAAACGGAGACTGCAATGCAGTTAGTAATTAAGTACCTTCCAAGAACTCCGGCGAGCATTTCATGGTGGGAGGAAGTGATGAGTTCTACATCATCATGCGGCCTTCTTCCCATATAAACAATATAAACCTAATTCACGGATTATTAATTAAAATAATTAAGAAAAAATTAATTAATGATTTTTACAAAAAAGAAAAAAACTTACATTGGTTTCGGAAGTTGAGTGGGAGTGGGCTTCAGTAATATCAGGCAACTGAAGAAACAGAAGTGTAGAAATAAGTATTGAAACTGTGATCAATAAGGAACGTAAAGATGAATGACTGTTGTTCATCTTCTCTGCTTAAAGAAGCTTTCAGTTATGAAAATTCTTTAAGTGTGCAGAATTCTGGTGACATATATTTATAGTCAAGCTCAGAGGGGTCAAACAAAAAAAAAAAAGATTTTTTATTTACCTTTTTAATTTTTTTTGGAAATATAAAATTATTTATTTTAAGATATATATTTCGAGATATATGTATATAGATTATACTTTAGGGACATTCTTATGCGGACTCGCATAAGATCTTGTCGAATATTAGTGGAAAGAGTGGGAGAATGTCACCCTCCCCATGTATCAAAAAAAAAAAAAAAAAAAAAAAAAAATTCACACACAATAATATGATTAATCTCCTCCATAAGAATATGAAAGCAAAAAAAAAAAAGAAAAAAGCGCACTAGCAACAACATTAGACCACTTTGGACATTCCTAGGTTCCCACTTCCACATGCCTACGTGAAACACGATTGTATGTGTTTGTATATAATTTTTTTTTTCTAGAGAAAAGGTTGGGTCAGGTACAAGATCTGATGCGGCTTTTCTAACTAAGGGAACTCAACTGTCATGAAATGTTTTGTTCGTCATAACTCGTTGAGACTAAGCCCAACTTGGTCACCTTAACCCCACCAAAGCACACGAGGGGATAAGTCCCAAGCACACATGACCAAGGATTATATACCGATCATCGCCAAGCTCATAAGATGGGACTAGATACTCATAGTCAACTCGGATATCTCTTTTAATGTGTAGTATTCTGATGACTTATATTTATAGTCAAGCTCAGAGGGGTCTAAAACATAAAAAGATTTTTTATTTACCTTTTTAATTCTTTTGGAAATATAAAATTATTTATTTTAAGATATATATTGGGATATATGTAAATATATATACATTAGGAACTACATTAAGAAGACAAAGAATATTGACCACTTTGCGACTACATTGAGATATATATATTGGGATATAGCAACTACATTAGGAAGACAAAGAATATTGACCACTTTGGACACTCCTAGGTTCCCACTCCTAGCTATATATATATATATATATATATATATATAAACACACATGCACTAGTAATTACAAGAAGGAAATTAAAAAACAAGAATAAAGAAGATACAAAAATAGAAAAGACTTATATCCATTCATTGATATATTAAAAGTGTTTCTTCTTGCACATTAATTTTAAAGTTTACAAGTAATATAGATATTTATAAGAAGAGCCAATAACTAGGTCTAAAAACTAGACCAAACATGATACAAATACGAGTCACAATTAAAAGTCTTTAATAACTATCACACGCTACCTACTCAAAAATTCTTGAAAAGACTCCCAGGTTATCACTTCCATATGCACAGTTTACCCTACGTGATACACGACAATATATCACTACACATATATGTATATATATATGGTGAATCTTGAAAAGACTGGGATGGACTCCCATCTGCATTATTGAGGAAGAGGATTTAACGTGTAAAAACTCAGTTCACAAAACCCAGAATTATGCTTTATATATTCCCATGGGGCTACAACAAATATGCGAACCTGAATGAACCAAGACCTTTTATTTCTTAGAATGATGTGATGGTATGCTCCACTAACTAGCTACTGTGCTTAAAGTGCAATCAACTCATTCATTATTAAAGCTGCATATGTTTAAAGTTAGTACCACTCATTTTTTTTGTTTTGTTTTCTTTTGCTGTCATATATATATATATATATATATTATATATATAGGTAAATTGGTAAAAAAGTCCCTTACCTTATAAATATTTTACGATTTCATCCTTTTTTTTTTTAAAAAAAAAATTTCATTCCTTATCTTATAAATTTTGGTTAATTTCATCATTTCCGTTAATTTTTTTTGTCAACCATTAGTCAACTGTTATATTTAATAAAAATTATTTGTTAGGGGCAAAAATGTAAATTCACTTTTTTTTTTAAAAAAAAAAAAATCCCAAAAATTATTTCCTCCACTATCTCCCCCGCCTCCATCTCCACCACCACCTTCTCTCCTCCGCCATCTCCACCACCGCCTTCTCCCCCTATCACCATCCTCCAAATGCGGTTATAGTACCCAACAAACAGTAAGCCTGAGGACCAATACTGAGCTATATTCAACAACAAAAATAAACAAAAATAAACAGCTAAAAAGCAAGGATCTAGAAATAATATCCCAAACCAATCTCTAGGTATAGTAAATGCTCGCTAAATTTATCAACAATAAACTAAAAAAAGAAGTACGATCTCTGCTTGAATTGGTGTTTTAATTAATTGCTGCCGAGTAAAAAACATTTGTCTGTAAGATGTTAAGGATTAAAAGAGTTCCTACTGTTGTCTCCAACTACCAAAAGGAAGAAGGGGAGGAAGGTGCTCGCCAAGCAGGAGGATGCGGCCGGAATTGCTTCAGGAACTGTTGCCTTCTAGGTATTTGATAGAATGAATTTCAGAAAGCTTATTATATATTTCTTGCCTTTTACACGTTGAAATGCGGACTCCATATATTCCTGGGTTTTGGTTAAATTGACCTACAGGGGAAAAGCTCCCAATGTATGCTTTTAAGAGGGTTAGCAAAATTGTTGATCAGAAGGGTGTGCTTACCGGTTGGGTTACAATAGCTTGGGTGCATTTGCTACCATTAATCACCTCCATTTCCAGGTTTTTCCATCAGCAACTTTTGTTCATCATGCAATTTTTTTACTCTTTGATAATTGACTAATTCAGTGGTGGGGGAGATGGCGGAGGGGGAGAAGGCGGTGGTGGAGATGGCGGAGGGGGAGAAGGTGGTGGTGGAGATGGAGGCGGGGGAGATGGTGGAGAAAATAATTTTTGGGATTTTTTTTTTTTTAAAAAAAAAGTGAATTTACATTTTTACCCCTAACAAATAATTTTTATTAAATATAACAGTTGACTAACGGTTGGCAAAAAAAAAAATTAACAGAAAGGATGAAATTGGCCAAAATTTATAAGATAAGGGATGAAATTTTCAAAAAAAAAAAGGATGAAATCGCAAAATATTTATAATGTAAGAGACCTTTTTGACCAATTTACCTTATATATATATATATATATATATATATATATATTTAGCATAAGTAACTTTCAAATAAAAAATTAATATCTCCTAGCTAACTTAGGAAACAAAATATATGCACAAACACACACAAATATATATGGTTAGCATAAGTAACTTGTTGGAGTATCAATTCAAGTCTCACATCCGAAGATGAGACAAAAATTACATAGTATATAAGTATTTTACTTACTATATTAGTACAAGACTTTTTTGGAAAAATGCTCAAAAACAAAACCATAAAGATTTAGGTTCAAAGATTCACTGAGTTGAGTAGTGGGCTTGCATGGGCGATATATACATGACATTGCATCAATTAATTTTACACACACTTGTATATATATAATTTAAGTCTTATTTCCATCCATAGACATAATTGTTTTTCAAATTAATCAACAGAAAGTTGAGAAAGGAGGTGGGTGGTTTCCTTTCGAGGTTTGTACAATCCTCTCAAAGGCTTAACCCTATGCATAGCGAAGCCAATCTTTTCTTCCAAATCCACCATTTCAGGCCCCATTCTCTTCCACTCAAAGCATTGAATCAAAGTTCCCAATGCCAATCCCATAAACCTCATAGCCAAATTATTTCCAGGACAACTTCTCCTTCCCTTCCCAAATGGCAAAAACTTGAACCCTTCTTTTCCTACTTCAATTCCCTCGAATCTTTCCGGCTTAAACTTGTTGGGTTCTTCCCAAAGATTAGGGTCTCTATGTATGGCCCAAGCATTGACAAAAACTGTCGTTCCTCTCGGAATCTTGTACCCATTTATGGTACAATCTTCTAATGAAAAATGAGGAAGAAGAAGTGGTGTTGCAGGATTAAGTCTTAGTGTCTCATTAATTATGCAACGTAAATAAGACAAATTTGAAACATCTGAATCTTCTATCAAACGTTCTGTCGTGACATGGTTGTCTATTTCATTTCTTGCCTTCTCTAATGCCTCGGGGTGATTCAACAAATGAGTCATTGCCCATTGTAATGTTATATCTGAAGTTTCTGCTCCTCCTGCAAACATGAACTAAAACAATATGGACTTATATATATGTCAATCATTGTGACTATCATATTTAGTTAGAGTTAACTTAAATTAAAGTGATATAATAAAGTTTAATGAGTTACTCTATTTTTAATTAGTAATGAATTAATTAGGAATACGATTATTAATTATAGATAAGATGTTATAATCTCTAAGAGACTATCAAATATTTTCTATTCTAATATTGTATTAATAGAAAATAACTACTATTAACATGGATCATTCAAAAAGCTATATATAATCACTTTTGATTAGAAACACATAATATATAAGAAGATTGAATCATATTCCTTCTGAACTTGTAAGCTTGTTTGTAGTCGGGACACAACATTTATAATCAATTACTTGGTATTATCCTCGTTATACTAAAACGATATTCGAATTGACTATTAGTACTTGAGTTTATTCTTATATACCACTATAAATTCACTTTTTTTTTTCGATGTAACACGTAATATATACATATATATATATATATATATATATATATATATATATATATATATAATTGCAACAAATGCATGCATACATGGGGAGATTGATGATGATGATATATAACTTACTTGTATCAATACTTTGATCATAGTATCCGTGTAATGTTCAGGTTCAACTTCTTGCAAAGACAAATATTCTTGAACAAGTGTCTTCCACCTCCTCCTTTGCTTATCAATCGGACTACTTGATCTATTCCTCCTTCCCTCATCAATTAAATCCTGCAAGAATTTGTCAACTTCCTCGTACATACTAACTGCTTTCTTCCATTTATCACCATAACCAATCCACCTCAACATTGGAATATAATCAGACATATCAGACAAAGGAAACGTAGCAAAATTCTTAGTATAAACATCATCTGAAGAACAACATCTTCTTCCACGAACCATTTTCATCAACACATTTTGTGACAGTTCATGGATAACTGAAGTCAAGTTCACCTCTTTCCAACCTGCTGCTACTGAGGTACATGCTAAGAACATGTTCTTGACGCTGTACCTGATTTCCTCAGATCGAACGGCTGCAGAATCTTGAATGCTTTGGGACGAGTAGATATGGACGGTCGTGATACGACGGAGAGTCCGCCAAAGTTCCCCGTACGGAGTGAAAGGAAGGCTGCTACTTTTGTAAGAGAATAAATCGGCGAGATTGAATCGGGGACGGCTGGCGAGGACGACGTCGTTGTCCTTTGTGAAGCATTCCTCGGCGACGGGGGCGGATGAAACGACGACGGTTGGACTGTTCCCGAGACGGAGGTAAATGATTGGACCGTACTTGTCGGTAAGGGATTTAAGAGTACGGTGTTGTGGGAATTTGAAGAGGTGGAAATGGCCTATAATTGGAAGAGCGAGTGGACTCGGTGGTAATTGATTCTTGTTTTGCTGTAAATAATGTTTCAAAACTATGGATATCGTCATAATTATCAAGATTAATGCACTGCTGTAGAGTACCTCCATTTTTTTCTTTTTAGCTGGACAGGAAACATGTACAAAGAAGGAGTACATATTATATTCAACCATGCACGATATATATATATATATATATATATATATATAATAGGGTGATATATATATATATATATATATATATATATATATTTTATAAGGGGTGGTTCAAACATCATATATACTTATATATCAAGAAATTGACTCTCCAATAAATGATGAAACAATCGCGCGCCACTAGATTCTTCAGAGAAATGTCTCAAAGTTTCAAAAACAGTAATATATCGAAATGAAAAAAAAAAAAAAGCCTCAATTTTACAATTCTACTAAAAAAAATACCTTCTGCTTCTTCTTCAAGTTATTGTATATATTATATAAATGTATTTGTATTTCAAACAACATTATACATAACTTGAAGTTACAGATATAAAGCTCCACACGGCTCCATAAAAACCAAACTCCAATATTTTATTTCTTTGAATATATTTTATTTTAATACCCACTTAAGTGTCGATATTCTAACTTTATTTGGTGTGATTAATCCGGACTAGGCGTATATATATACACACGAAAGAGTCATCAGAATATCTTTGCATAAGGTCAAACAATAATGTTAACATAATAGTTGGAGAGTGGTCCTTTTCTTTATTTATATATTATTAATATCAAGATTTTTTTTTTTTATATAATTTTAAGAATAGATATTTTTGTCCATTAACAAGGTTTCTCATATATACATATAAACTTTCAACTTTGTATATGGGAAAATTCGTTATGGATGGAAGCCCAGCTTTTTTTCTAAGGTTTTAAGTCCAACTTTTGTTAATTATCCAAAACAAAAAAAAAAAAATAAAGGCCCAACTTTTGTTTCCTTACTACAATTTTTTTTTTTTTTTTTCCTTTGGTAAATTCCTTACTACAAATTTAAAAAATTGATTTTTTGGCAAGTAATACTACTCATAATGCTGAGTTGAGTGGAATTTTCTTCGTCAAAGATTCAAACATGTGCGTAAATTTTGGGTCAATTCTGCAACAAATCTGCTACAACAAATCAACAAGTCCCATGTAGTGATAACTTGTCTTCCTCTCATAGGATTTCAATGGTTGTTTTCTACTGTTTAAGTTCCTTCTTTATTCCAAGGTTTCAAGAACTTGACCATTGAAATTTCCAATTCTATCAGTAAAACTTAGCTTTTCTCCAGAATCTTCTTCTTATCCTTTTCCACTTTTTATAGACTTAAAACTTTGTTCAGCAAATTAACAAGGCTGTGGATTATCTGCTTAATTTCCCCCCAAGAAAAATGCATTGCTCCTTTGTTGTTTTCTTTTTCTTCTTCAACCTTCTTTTGCAATCAGATTTTGTTATTTCCCAAAACAATGGAAATGTAACAGTGGGATTATCTTTAGTTGCAGATGGGAATGGTGCTCGGTGGCTTTCTTCTTCAGGTGATTTTGCACTCGGGTTTCATCAAATGGAGGATAAAGACAACTTCTTGCTCTCCATATGGTATGAAAAAATTTCTGAAAAAACTATTCTTTGGTATGCAAATAGTGATGATAATCTTGCACCAAGAGGTTCTCAATTGAACCTTACAGCTGATCGTGGGTTAGTCCTGATTAATCCTCAAGGTGAAGAGAAATCAATTTCTGATCCAATAATTGGTACAGTTGCTTATGGATCAATGGAGGATACTGGTAATTTTGTTTTGGTAGATAGAAATTCCGAGAGATTATGGGAAAGTTTTAATCATAGCACAGATACTATCTTGCCTGGTCAAACATTAGTTGAAGGATCTAAACTTTCTTCTCGTTTAGGAGAAAGTAATTTTTCCAGGGGAAGATTTCAGCTAAATCTGCTTCAGAATGGAAAGCTTGAACTTAGTACCATTAATATACCTAGTGATTTCAAGAATTTTAAGCCTTACTTTTCCAATGGAACTGGAAATGATTCTGATTCATCAATTTCTCAATTGGTATTTAACCAATCAGCATATATTTTTCTCAGGAGAAATGATGGTCAAGAACTAGTTCTTTCACAGGGTGAATTAGGCCAATCTACAGCTTTCTATCACAGGGCAACTCTGGATCGGGATGGGGTTTTCACTCACTATCGCCACCCAAAAAATGGTGATGGAGGTTGGTCTGCAATTTGGTCTATACCTGATAACATTTGTCTTCATATTCCAATGGCCAAAGGAAGTGGTGTTTGTGGCTATAACAGAATTTGTAGACTTACTAATGATAAGAGACCTGATTGTCAGTGTCCGAGGCCATTTAATCTAGTCGATCCGAGTGATGAATACAGAGGTTGTGTACCAGAATTCTTACAAAGTTGTGAGAATGAAGATTTTGAAGATTATTACCTTAATAATTTAACTAACATAGATTGGCCAACAAGCGATTACGAGCAATTGCAGCCTTATGAAGAGAATGACTGCAGAAGTTCTTGCTTGAATGATTGTATGTGTGCTGTTGCCATTTTTAGGAACAACACTTGTTACAAGAAAAAACTACCACTCTCCAATGGCAGGATAGATAGCAGTTTAAATGGAAAAGCATTCATCAAGATGAAGAAAAGTAGCTCTAGTCCAGCTGGTGAGAATTCTCCAGGAGGAAATGGGAAGAGAACACAGAATTCCTTGGTGATCCTGATATCAGTGTTCTTAGGCAGTTCTGTTTTCATCAATTTTATACTCCTTGGAGTGATCTGTTTGGGATTTTTGCTTATTTATCAAAACAAGATTGGAAAAAGTAGTGTCAAGGCCAAGGGAGAAGATGTTCTCGAGAGAAATTTGTGTTGTTTTAGTTATAAAGAACTTGAAAATGCCACAAATGGATTTAAAGAGGAGTTAGGAAGAGGATCTTTTGGCATTGTTTACAAGGGAACCATTGCTAAAACTGGTACTGATCCTGTAGCTGTAAAGAAGTTAGATCGTTTTATTCGAGAGGGAGATACAGAGTTCAGAACTGAAGTGAATGTGATAGGCCAAACTCATCACAAGAATCTTGTCCAACTGCTAGGATTCTGTGCAGAAGGAAGTAACAGATTATTAGTATACGAGTTCATGAAAAATGGCACATTGGCACAGTTTTTATTTGGTGAATTGAAACTTACTTGGAATCAGAGAACACAAATTGCAATTGGGATAGCCAGAGGACTCGTGTACCTGCACGACGAATGCAGCACACAAATCATCCATTGTGATATAAAGCCACAGAACATACTTCTTGATGATTATTACAGTCCAAGAATTTCTGATTTCGGATTAGCAAAACTCTTGAGAATTGATCAAAGTGAAACACACACAGCAATAAGAGGAACAAAAGGTTATGTTGCACCAGAATGGTTCAGAAACATGCCAATAACTGTGAAAGCAGATGTTTATAGCTTTGGTGTTCTACTGCTAGAAATCATATGTTGCAGAAAAAGTGTAGATTTAGAACTTGGAGGAGAACAAGCAATTTTGACATACTGGGCTTATGATTGTTATCAAGAAGGCAAATTTTCTGACCTAATTGAAGGTGATTCTGAAGCAAGTAATGATATGAAGAAACTGGAGAGGTTCTTGACTGTGGCTATTTGGTGCATTCAAGAAGATCCTCATCTTAGGCCTACCATGAAAAAAGTTATGTTAATGCTTGAAGGAATAGTTGAGGTTCTTGTTCCTCCTTGCCCATCTCCCTATAGTTCTTTCATGAAAAATTAATTTACCTCCAATATATACATATATATTTTCCTTCCATGTGATTGTAAATACTTGTATTTTATACATATTTTATTAGCAAAAGATGCAATATATTTTATGCTAAATTATTAAATTATTTAGATCTTTCAAAATTATTTTAATCCAAACAGTTTAATAATATCAATCCTTAACCGACTATTAAAAGGATTTATTTTCGAAATGTTAATATAAGTGAGGAAAAAATATCAATTTGTGATTATAAAAATTCCTCACTCTGCTATTCTTCCCCACTTCACTTTTTCTTTTTCAAGTTTTTAATATTTTACTATGGAATCTCAACTGTCTCAAACATCAAAGAAAATAGAACCAGTAGTCCACGTCACCACTGCCACTGCCACTGCCGCCACTGCTTCCATCTCTGAACCCACCGACGACAAGAGGTGGGAAAGTGTAGATATATGGTCTTGTTGGTCGCCATCATCGGTGCCGCCGATATATACATATACCGGAAGTCTTGAAGAATCGGTTGGATCATCTCCTTCCCCTTCTACTGATAATATTTTCGAATTACTTGACGATGGGGACAGTTATTTCCATGCAAATCCAAAGAAACGACCCCTCGTTACCTACAACTTCTTTCCAGTCAAGAATTGCCACGAAGAATCTTCCAACACCATGCAACCATTGACGACGGATATATCAAGTTCTTCTCCCGCCAAAACTGGAGAAGAAGAAGCTGCGTATGATTATGATGATGACGAAAAACATTTGCCGATCAAGAAACGTCGACGACGTTTTCTCCAGTTTAATATATAAATCAATCATTTGTAGGGTTTAGTTTTCATGTATATGATGATTCTTCAATCTTTGTAATTACGGAATCTTGAAATTCAACTAATTAATCAATTGATATTCTTCTGATCATATGAATTTTACACGCACAGATATTTTTTGTTTTATCGTTAGATATTTTATCCATTAATCTGTTATTTTGTTGTTGTATAATTAAAGTATCATAGTAAATTTTTAGGGATGTATAGATTGTCGCCTTAAATAGAAGAAAATCTCCGAAATAATATATGAAAAATCTTTAATTTAGCTCCAAATTTTATTCTATTTATTTAATTAAGTCCTAAATATTTATTTAATTTTTACTAAATCGATATTATATGTTTTTATGTTAATCCAACTTTAAAAAAAAAAATTAAATATGAGGTTAAATAAATATAAATATGGTATCAATTGTGTAAAAATTAAACATTTAAAATCTAATTAGTGAAAAAAAATGTGTAGAACTGAATTGAAAATTTTCAAAAATATTAATTAATTATTTATAAAATGTATATACTTATTGAGACTTTCGAAAATGTCTTTGGTATCATAAGCAAGTTTTCATTAAAAGAGAGTAGTTGTGGTGCTCTATATTTCTAGAATGCTCTAGAATTTTCCGTCACATTCTAGAAAAATGTAATGTAGTATAGAAAGTTTTAGATATGAGTAGAATAATCTAAAAGATTAAAAATAGTTATATGACGTATAGAAAAGAGTATAGAGTTTTAGTTAAGTCTTAACTACAATTAGATCAAATCAAATTAATTTTTGCTATTAATTGAGGAGGTGAAAAACTATAAATATATCGAGGATGATGGTTATTTATAATCAATCATACTAGTGAGAAAAGTAAAGAGTAAGAGGAATTTCAATTTCAATTGCCAATGAAAAAACACGACAGCAAGAATTTCAATTTTAGCCTTCCTAGAAAATTGAGTCTCATGTAAAACCACTTGATATTATTTATAATCCCCAACCATAACATAACACAATTAGCAAAATAATCATCATTTCATTAAAATCAACTTGAATAAGTCCTAATTAATCATTAGAAAAAGAGAAATTAGAATTTAGAAATAATTTAGAATTGGAATTATTGTTGAATGTGTAAATAACTATGTGATCAAATAACTCAAAAATATTATCTCTAATTGAAGAACATCATCGTACAAATTCTTCTGCATTGTCAATATTCACATAGGTTGGCAGGAGTGATGCTGCATCCACTGCTGCATGTCTTGAACCCAAGAAGACAGGTCGGAAAGTTATTATTCTACCGGCAGCGGCGATGTATGATCTTGTTTACTGGAAATCTAGCTAGAATAATCGGTAGGATCATGTCCTTCACCTAATAATGATAATGATGATAATATATTTGAGTTAGTTTATGATGGAACAGTTTTTCCCATGCAAAGAAACAACCCCCTCAGTTATGTACAATTTCTTTCCTGTCACGAATTGGCAGCAAGAAATTTCCAACGCCATACAACCATTGACCGGATAATTACGACGAATCATGTTTTCCCGCCAAAATTGGAGAAGAATAAGCTTCTTCAGATTTGATGATGAAAGACATAGAAAGGTCAGCGTTTCCTCCAATTTTAGTTTCCATTCCATGTAAACGATTTTTTCAAATCTTTGTAATTATGGAACTTGTTATCATGTGGACTTCAAACTTAAGTTAATTAATTATATCTCGATATTCTTGTGATGATATGAATTTTACAATGCCACACACACAGATATTTTCCCTTTTTTTAATTAGATTATTATTCATTAATTTGTTATTTTGTTGTTGTTTAATTAAATTATGATGTATATTTTTTTTATCAATATTTTTATTGATTAATTTA
The DNA here is from genome assembly GCA_025388415.1 of Cynanchum wilfordii. Taxonomy (NCBI): domain Eukaryota; kingdom Viridiplantae; phylum Streptophyta; class Magnoliopsida; order Gentianales; family Apocynaceae; genus Cynanchum; species Cynanchum wilfordii. Next base: position 147,756 of record JAHSUH010001291.1, on the reverse strand, counting down.
GAGAATTTGTGGAGAAGTTATCAAGACTTTAACATTTAACTAAAATTGTGGGCACAAACCCATTGTCCATGAACTCACGTTCGTCATTCAACAAGTCATGTAAAACACAAAGAAAATTATCATGTACATTTTTAAGAGACTTACGCTTTAAATAGTGAAAAAGAAGAAAATCTCCAAAATATATATATATATATGTGTGTGTGAAAAATCTTTAATTCAGCTCACATTTATATTTTATTTATTCAATTAAGTCCTAAATATTTAATTTTTTATCAAATTGATATTATATGTTTTTATGTTTATTCAATTTTTTTTCCCTTAAATTTTTAACTAATTTGACCACTTTAACTTTGAAGTATTATATTGTAGGAGTATTTTACAATAAAATATTTTTAAAAAAAAATTAAAAGATTTTTATTTGAACAAAAAAAAATACACTATTTGATATTTAGAATTTTTTTTTTAAAAAAATGACATGAGGTTGGATAAATATAAAAGAGATTCAAGCAAACAGTAGCAGCTAGCAGGAAGGATTATTTATAACACTTAAATTCTGATTCTATATATACTCACCATCTTTGCAATTAAAATTCTTTTACAACAGACTGCAGAATTACAATTGAGAATACAAAATAATAGAAATATATATAAATATATAGATGTATATATAACAAAGAACTACTCAGGAACAGAGGAAAAAAGAGATGGGCATGGAGGTTTTAGTACTTCCACAACTCCTTCAAGCATCTGACATACTTTCCTCATTGTTGGCCTAAGTGATGAATCTTCTTGAATGCACCAAATCCCAGCTTTAACAAATCTTTCCAGCTTTTCTTTATCATTTGAGGCCTCCAAATCATTTCCAACCAAAGTGTCTAATCTCCCTTCTTGATAGCAATCCCAAACCCATTCAACAAGAATTGGATTCTCTCCACCATCACCACCAGTTTCAACATCTTCCAAGCACCTTCTACAGCAAATTATCTCCAGTAAAACTACCCCGAAGCTGTACACATCCACCTTTGCATTTACTTGTGTGTTCCTGAACCATTCCGGAGCTACATATCCCTTTGTTCCCCTTATATCAGTAAGTGTTCTACTCTGATTCAGTACCAAAAGTTTTGCCAATCCGAAGTCAGAAATCCTTGCATTGTAGTACTCATCCAGTAGTATGTTCTGTGGCTTTATGTCACAATGGATTATCTGATTGGTGCATTCCTCGTGCAGGTATGTTAGTCCCCTGGCTATCCCAACTGCCATCTGATTCCTTAAATTCCAGCTTGGTTTTGGTTTACTGAACAGGAAGTTTGATAAGGTGCCATTGGTCACGTACTCGTACACCAACAAACGGTGTTCTCCTTCATCACAAAATCCAAGTAATCTAACTAAGTTCTTGTGATGAGTCCGGCCTATTGCATTTACTTCAGCTCGGAATTCCTTTTCCACGTCTCTTGCAACTCTGTCTAACTTCTTTACTGCAACTAAGCAAGTTGAACCAATAATCAGTACACCTTTGTAAACAATTCCAAACGAGCCCCTGCCTACTTCTTCCTTGAATCCATTTGTAGCTTCTACGAGTTCTTTGTAAGTGAAAACTCGCAAATTGCTTTCCACAGAATTGTTCCCTTGAAACACCACTCTCTTTTTCTTCCCATATATGAAGAAAAACCCAAAACAAGCAGCAGAAATGAATAGTACATTGACGAAAACAGAAGTGCCAAGCAGTGCAGATCCAACAGTTATCAAAACCCCATTTTCCTTCGACCTTGTTCTGCCTGTTTCTGGTAATCCAGGATTAAGAGGAGTAGGAATTGCACTTTTGTTGTATTTCATTAATGCTTTCGAATTAAGACTTATATCTACCCTTCCGTTTGACAATGGCAGCTTCTTCTTCCAGCAAGTATTGCTTCTGAAAATGGCAACAGCACAGAGACAATCCTCCAGGCAAACTTGCTTACATCTTTCTTCAGTAAAATCAGTGAACATCTGGTAGTCAGATAATGGCCAATCAATGTCAGGAATCTCCAACAGATCGTAAACATTTTGGCCATCACGACCACCACCACAGGTGAGGGTAAACTTTGGTTTGCAGCTTCCATACTTATCATTTGGATCTATCAATTCATACCCTTCTGGACATTCACAATCTGGTCTTCCATTATTAATTCTACAAACACTATTATACCCACAAGCACCACTCCCGGTACCTCCGGTAATACTCGTACATATGTTATTTGGTAAATTCAAGAGAGGAGTCCAGCCAGGATTACCTGTGAAATTTCTTGGATGATAATAATGTGTGAAAACCCCATCAAAATTAAGAGTTGCCCTGTAATAATTTTGTGCAGCAGGGGGCAAAGACAGGGGAGTAAGTACCTTTGTTTGATTATTCCTTCTCCGTATATAAATTGAACCTCTCTGTTCAAAGATTACCCGAACACCAGATTGCGGTCCGTCAGCCGAAGTATCGGAAGTCTGACTGCTGTAATACTCGGCATCGGCTCTTGAATTAGTCGGAAAACTTCTGGTGGTGAGGACGAGATTCCCATCGTCGAGGAACCGAAGGTAGAATCTTCCCCTAGTGAAATTAGTTTCTGATTTTCTTGAAATTAACTCACTTCCGTATACCAATTCCTGCAACGGTAATATTGTATCCGACACGTGTGCAAAGGTTTCCCAAATCCAACTAAAATCAGTTCTCTTGAGGACGAAATTCCCAGTATCGTTCATAAAACCCTGACGAACTTCGTCGGCGATGCCTTCTGGATTCCAAACCGAGGCTCCTCTTGGGTCGCGCAGGAGTAACCCTTCTTGGGCATTTAGTTCCAGAGTCGACCCTCGAGGCACCGGATCTACTGTGTTGAGAAACCAAGCAACGGTTTGATCGGGAATCTTGTTGTACCATACGCAAACCAAGAAAAGGTCCTGATCTTGAATTTTTTTAAACCCAAATGCAAATTCTTCAGAAGGAGAAAGCCATGGTGTGGATGTTTCACCAGCAGTCAACTTGCTACCTACTTGCACAATACCAGCGTTGCTGCCATCATCATTTTGAGACAAAGCAAAAAGGGGAAAAAGAACAAATACGATGATCAAGAAGAAGAAAGTAACAGAATTATTGCAAGCCATGATCAAGAGAGTTCAGATTTCACCCCCCCAAAGAAGAAAAGAAATAGCTCTATAACAAGAAAAAGATAGCCATGGAAGAAGAAGACTTTTTGGAGTCAACTGTACTTTTTGGGAAAAAAAAATATAAATATTGTTCTTTATATTCCACACCAAACTATTCAATCGGATTATTGTTCTTTACACAGAAAAATTCGACCAGTGAGCGAGCTTCCAGGAAATGCTTCAAATCAAACTGGGCCACGTACATACTAAGAATTTTCAAAGTCATCTTTTAAATTTTGGCTTACCAGGTCAATGTTTTTGACATAATCATATATAGCAATAAAGTGTGATACGGTACAACGAAATGTTAAAGGTTGAAGGGTTCAATGTTTATTACGATTATCCTGTAAAAGTCAGAATAAAATCAAATATATCATATAGTATTGGACTCCGTTGATAGATGCAAAATCTAATTTGTTGTATTTAAAATGTGATTGAGCACAAAGTATACTCTATTTTCAAGATAAACTTTAAATTTCCAATTAACAATCAATAAGATGAGCAGTTATCAAATTAAACATTGTGATATATATATATATAAGATTCTAAGTTTTTAATAGTATATAATTTGTAATTTTGTTGAACTCCTTCGACTTTGTTGTTTTTTTTTAAATCATCATGATGACATTATTGTAATTTGTTTAATCTTCTTTAGTCTTTTTGTCTCATTTTATGTTTAATGACTTTTGAATTTTTTTCTCAATTTTTTAGGTTTTTTTTTTTAAAAAAAAATAACTTTTCATTTTTTATTAATTTTAATTTATATTAATTTTTTTAATGCTTATTTTATATTTAATTTTTTTTTCATTTCTTTAATTTTTTTTTTTTACTTTTCACTTCGTCTTTATTTTTTATATCTATATTTTATAGATTATAAGTTTTCTAATTCCATGATTTTGTAATTTTTTTAAAAAATTTTAGATTTTATTGTCTTTTTTTTCATATATTTTTTTTTTGGTAAATGTTTTTTTTTTCATATCTTTGTCTTTTTATATTTTTTTTTTTATAGTATTTTAATTGTTACTTTTGTTTGGTATTTTTAATTCATTAAATTTTATTTTATTTTTTAACTTTTCATCTTGTTGATATTCTACTTTATTTTTTAAAATTTAAATTTTTATATTAAATTAATTGTATTTTTTGTCTTTTTTTCAATTCATTGACTTTTGATCTTTTTCATATTTTACCATTTTAATATTTAACATTCAATTTTACATATTTCACAATTTTTTTAAAGTCTAACTTTTTAGTTTTCTTTAAAATATTTTATATTTTTATAAACTTTATTATTCAAAGTAATAATCTTATTTTAATATTTTTAATATTTCTTTTTAAAAAAATTTTCTTTAAATTTACAAGTTTCTAAATTTTTTATATTTCTATTTTATAAATTTTTTTAATATGTTTAATCGGTGAAATATAAACTAATGCTACCTAATTTGAATAATTATGTAGCATTATTATTACTTTAAAATACTATGTTACAAAATTAAATTATAATTTTTTATTATATAAATATTTAATAAATAGATAAATACAATCATATATATATATATAATAAAATTTATCAATTTATTTATATATAAGTACATTTAATATTTAAAAATTTTAAATCAATAATTTATCACACAAATAAAAATTAGATAATTTCACAGTTCGGATTTGGAATGTTCTAAAGGTTGAAAAAACAGAAGCTCCAAAATTTAAAAGAAGACTATGAAATTCTTAGTATATACATGCCCCAGCTTGATTTGAAGTTCGCTCAGTCGTTGAAGTTTTCTTTGGGCAAAGAACAAACATACGGTTGTGGAATTTAATTCGAGAAGCCAAGGGATATAGAGATATTTTTCAAAAAAGTACACTTGACTCCACAAAGTCTTCTTCTTCCATGGCTATATTTTTCTTGTTATAGAGCTATTTCTTTCCTTCTTTGGGGGGACCAAATCTGAACTCTCTTGATCATGGTTTGCAATAATTCTGTTACTTTCTTCTTCTTGATCATCGTATTTGTTCTTTTTCCCCTTTTTGTTTTGTCTCAAAATGATGATGGCAGCAACGCTGGTATTGTGCAAGTAGGTAGCAAGTTGACTGCTGGTGAAACATCCACACCATGGCTTTCACCTTCTGAAGAATTTGCATTTGGGTTTAAAAAAATTCAAGATCAGGACCTTTTCTTGGTTTGCGTATGGTACAACAAGATTCCCGATCAAACCGTTGCTTGGTTTCTCAACACAGTAGATCCGGTGCCTCGAGGGTCGACTCTGGAACTAAATGCCCAAGAAGGGTTACTCCTGCGCGACCCTAGAGGAGCCTCGGTTTGGAATCCAGATGGCATCGCCGACGAAGTTCGTCAGGGTTTTATGAACGATACTGGGAATTTCGTCCTCAAGAGAACTGATTTTAGTTGGATTTGGGAAACCTTTGCACACGTGTCGGATACAATATTACCGTTGCAGGAATTGGTATACGGAAGTGAGTTAATTTCAAGAAAATCAGAAACTAATTTCACTAGGGGAAGATTCTACCTTCGGTTCCTCGACGATGGGAATCTCGTCCTCACCACCAGAAGTTTTCCGACTAATTCAAGAGCCGATGCCGAGTATTACAGCAGTCAGACTTCCGATACTTCGGCTGACGGACCGCAATCTGGTGTTCGGGTAATCTTTGAACAGAGAGGTTCAATTTATATACGGAGAAGGAATAATCAAACAAAGGTACTTACTCCCCTGTCTTTGCCCCCTGCTGCACAAAACTATTACAGGGCAACTCTTAATTTTGATGGGGTTTTCACACACTATTATCATCCAAGAAATTTCACAGGTAATCCTGGCTGGACTCCTCTCTTGAATTTACCAAATAACATATGTACGAGTATTACCGGAGGTACCGGGAGTGGTGCTTGTGGGTATAATAGTGTTTGTAGAATTAATAATAATAGTAGACCAGATTGTGAATGCCCAGAAGGGTATGAATTGATAGATCCAAATGATAAGTATGGAAGCTGCAAACCAAAGTTTACCCTCACCTGTGGTGGTGGTGGTGATGTCCAAAATGTATATGATATGTTGGAGATTCCTGACATTAATTGGCCATTATCTGACTACCAGATGCTCACTGATTTTACTGAAGAAAGATGTAAGCAAGTTTGCCTAGAGGATTGTCTCTGTGCTGTTGCCATTTTCGGAGGCAATGTTTGCTGGAAGAAGAAGCTGCCATTGTCAAACGGAAGGGTAGAAGTAAATTCAAAAGCACTAATGAAATACAACAAAAGTTCTATTGCTAATCCTCAAAATCCTGGATTACCAGAAACAGGCAGAACAAGGTCGAAGGAAAATGGGGTTTTTATAACTGTTGGATCTGCACTGCTTGGCACTTCTGTTTTCGTCAATGTACTATTAATTTCTGCTGCTTGTTTTGGGTTTTTCTTCAAATGCGGGAAGAAAACGAGAGTGCATTTTCAAGGGAACGATTCTGTGGAAAGCAATTTGCGAGTTTTCACATACAAAGAACTCGAAGAAGCTACAAATGTATTTAAGGAAGAAGTAGGCAGGGGTTCATTTGGAATTGTTTACAAAGGTGTACTGATTATTGGTTCAACTTGCTTAGTTGCAGTAAAGAAGATAGACAGAGTTGCAAGAGACGTGGAAAAGGAATTCCGAGCTGAAGTAAATGCAATAGGCCGGACTCATCACAAGAACTTAGTTAGATTACTTGGATTTTGTGATGAAGGAGAACACCGTTTGTTGGTGTACGAGTACGTGACCAATGGCACCTTATCAAACTTCCTGTTCAGTAAACCAAAACCAAGCTGGAATTTAAGGAATCAGATAGCAGTTGGGATAGCCAGGGGACTAACATACCTGCACGAGGAATGCACCAATCAGATAATCCATTGTGACATAAAGCCACAGAACATACTACTGGATGAGTACTACAATGCAAGGATTTCTGACTTCGGATTGGCAAAACTTTTGGTACTGAATCAGAGTAGAACACTTACTGATATAAGGGGAACAAAGGGATATGTAGCTCCGGAATGGTTCAGGAACACACAAGTAAATGCAAAGGTCGATGTGTACAGCTTCGGGGTAGTTTTACTGGAGATAATTTGCTGTAAGAGGTGCTTGGAAGATGTTGAAACTGGTGGTGATGGTGGAGAGAATCCAATTCTTGTTGAATGGGTTTGGGATTGCTATCAAGAAGGGAGATTAGACACTTTGGTTGGAAATGATTTGGAGGCCTTAAATGATAAAGAAAAGCTGGAAAGATTTGTTAAAGCTGGGATTTGGTGCATTCAAGAAGATTCATCACTTAGGCCAACAATGAGGAAAGTATGTCAGATGCTTGAAGGAATTGTGGAAGTACTAAAACCTCCATGCCCGTATCTTTTTTCCTTCTGTTCCTGAGTAGTTCTATGTTATATATATATTATATTATTTTGTATTCTTAATTGTTGTCTACAGTTTGTTGTAAAATTTGCATTGAAAATATGGTGAGTATATATATATAGAAGCAGAATTTAATCAATGAAATGATGATTATGACACTTATAACCAGATGGTCGAGAAGTAAGTTGAAAAAAAATTGCTATGATTCAACCCAGAAGTAAATTAATTGAATAAGGATAGCAACAAAATGCATTATTGTTCAAGAATTAAAAGTACACTGAGAAATTCTACTCCGAAGTTTTGTTGAAGAAAATTTCCATAAAAATTTTACCTTTTAAATTTGTAAACTTCTTGAATTTCTAGATCTCCCCTCTCTCGATCGGCAAGTCCATATATATATATATATATATTTATAATTAATGAATTGATAGAATGTTTTTTTCCATTATTTAATTTTTTATTTTTTTTAAGGTTTATGAATTGTTGTTTTAACATCATTGGTAGTACTCATATTCTCTGTTTCAGCAAAACTACCGTTGCTGTCGTCATTGCCGCCGGCACCGGTACCATTCCGAAACCAATCTTGAATCCCATACCCAAATTAAAATTAAAAATTAATTATAAGAATACAAAGATAAAAAATAAAATAAAATCTTAAAATTAAAAAAAAAAAAATTAAAAATTCATGCTATTAGAAAACTTATAATCCTCCTACCACTTTATTTATTTTTTAATTTTGGTGAGTTATTGATTGTCTTTGCAATTTAAATATTGTAATATAGTTTTTGTGAATAAGATTCAGTAAGAAGTGCTAAATTTTTTTAAAAATTGAAATAAGAAACAAAAAAGGGTAAAACATAAAAGATAAATAAATAAATATATATATATATATATATAACTGTAAAGAAAATATAATAAAAAGAAAAACCTATTTTAAAAACGTTCAAAGAAAAAGGAGTAATATATAATAAGAATAATCTTAAATGAAAAATATATTGATGAAAATATGAAAATGATAAACATAAAAAATAAACAAATTTAAAATTTTAGGTATTAACTACAAAATAGTAATAATAATTTTTTTTTTTTTAAAAAAACCTATTAAAACGAAAAACAATTAGGAGAATGATTTGTAAAATAAAGTTCTTTAAATTTAATTCACTTAAACCATTCAGAAAAAAATTAAAAAATACAAATTATGAGAGAAAAAAGAATAAAGAATTTGAAAAGAAAGAACAAAAAAGAATGAGAAGAAGGTGGATGAAAATACAAAAAAAAATATAAGTACAAAGAAAAATAAAGAAATAAAGAATTGTTCCAATTTTTATAATAAAATCAAAATCAAAATCAAATGAAAAGAAATATAGTCTTATAAATAAATAAATAAAGCAAAACCCTATAGAAGTATGGATTAGAAAAATAAAAATATAAGCAATAAAAAAAAAATTAAGTTATATAGAGGAGAAAGACAAAGATGGAAAGAAAAAAAAAATTAAATAGAAAATATGAATCTATTTTTAGGACTTATCACGTTCATGGAAAAGAAAAAAAAAATAGAATAAAAGGAGAAAACAAATACATGTATATATAAAAGAAAGAATAGGAAGTGAAAAGTTTAAATATTTATTTAAGAAATAATAATGAAACATAAAAAGATAAAAAGATAAAAGTTTTATATATATATATATATATATATATATATATATATATATATATATATATATATATATATAGAGTGAGATTGTAGTAGGCTAAATGTTATATAAAGATATGATATAATTTTATAAAAAAAAAAATGAATTGGATAAAGGAGATAAGTTAGAAGGTCAAAAAACAAAATGGTAAGGAAAATACTATGACTAATAATAATAATAATAATAATTAGAACAAAAAAAATTTATTAAATTAACAAAAATAACATTAGAGTATCTTATATCTTTTATATATATAAAAGATATGGTAAAATATTTTATTAACTCCTTTTAAATTTTAGAATCCAAGTTTAGTATCTAAACTATTTTTGTCGCTCTAGCGACACTCAATCTTTTAATCGTTCGGAACTTGCACTTCTGTCCAGTTTGGCCGTTAGGTCAATAATTTTCCATCAAATCTCATTTTTCACTATGTTGGCAGGGGCATTTTTGTCCAGAAATTTAAAAAATAAATTCAACTATTTTATAAAAGGTATTTTTATAATTTTTAATAAAAACCCTAAAAGCCCTAATTTTTTTTTCTTCTTCTTCATCTCTCTTCTTCTTCTCTTCTTTTTACAAAATTTATATCTTTTAAATTTATATATTCTTCTAAAATTCACATTTCTTTTCAAAAATCAATTTTTTTATTTTTCAAAATTCAAATATTTTTCCAAAATTTATATCTTCTTCCAAAATTCACACTTCTTTTCAAAAATCAATTTTTTTATTTTTCAAAATTCAAATATTTTTCCAAAATTTATATCTTCTTCCAAAATTCACATTTCTTTTCAAAAATCAATTTTTTTATTTTTCAAAATTCAAATCTTTTTCCAAATTTATATCTTTTAAATTTATATCTTCTTCCAAAATTCACATTTCTTTTCAAAATTCTATTTTTTTCCAAAATTTATATATTTTAAATTTATATTCTTCCAAAATTTATTATAACTTCTTCCAAAATTCACATTTTTGTCAAAATTCAAATTTTTTATTTTTCAAAATTTAAATATTTTTTCCAAAATTTATTATAAAGGGTATTTTTGTAATTTAAATAAAAAACATAAAAGCCCTAAAATTTCTCTCCTTTGTTCGCTCAGAGAAAAGAAGAAATCATTTTCGAATTTCCATGTTCATGTAAGCAAGAAAGCATAGAGTTTGACACAAACACCGAAGAACATAAAAATAACAGCAATAATAACTCTAGTTTCAGTGTGAAATCTACACAAAAAAACGACCAAAAAGAACAAACAAAAGGTTTTGATTCATTGATAATGCCAGACACCGTTTGCTGCTTTAAAATTTCAAACAAATTTCTCCAATTCCCCGCCTCCCAAGTCCTGTGATCAATTGCTGAAATTGAAAAAAAATAATCGAGGGTGAGCAAAGATTCTCCGCCGCCCAAGTCTCGTTGAAATTGAAGAAAAATAATGGGGGGTGAGTAGAGAAGAAGAATTAGAAGAGAGAAGAAGAAGAAGAGAGAAGAAGAAGAAGAAAAAGAAGAAGAAAGAAATTTTTTTAGGGCTTTTAGGTTTTTTATTGAAAATTACACAAATGTCCCTGCCCAACATAGTGAAAAAGGGGATTTGATGGAAAAATTACTGACCTAACGGTCAAACCGAACGTAAGTGCAAGTTCCGGACGATTTAAAAGATTGAATGTCGCTAGGACGACGAAAATAATTTAAGTGCTAAATTTGGATTTTAGAATTTAAAAGGTGTTAATAAAACACTTTACCCTAAAAAGATAAGATATAAAAAAATAAAGAGAAGTGAAAAGTGAAAAGAAAATCATTAATAAGTTAACAAAATAAAAAATAAGTCATTAAGTATAAGATAAGATATTAAAAGTTATACAAATTAAAATTAATAAAGAGAAAGTGAAAATTTATAAATAAATAAATAATAAATACTAAAAGATCAAGAAAATTTTTTTAAAAAGTTATTAAACATAAAATGAAACAAAAACATTAAAGACGACTGAACAAATTGTAATAATATCATCATTATGATTTAAATTAAAAAAAAATAAAGACAACAAAATCTAAAAAGTTCAACAAAATTAAAATTGTATGTCATTAGAATTTTGTAATCTTATATATATAAAAATATAAGATATATCTTATTATATATAAAAAAAATAAATCGGTTGTTTGTGAAGTAGTTGGCAGTCAAGCTGCCCCCAAACACCTCTCTGCCTACATACAGGAGTTCGACACCCCCATCCCCAGTATCAAAAATATATATAAAAGATAGATATAAAAAATAAAGATGAAAAGTGAAAAGTAAAAAAAAAAAATTAAAAAGTTAAAAAAAATTTAAAAAAAAAGTCTAAAAATAAAAAGATATAAAAGATATGTATATAGTTTGTTGCATTTACAAAAAAAGTTTGTTGCATTTACAGTGTGATTGAGCACAGAGTATACTCTATTTTCACAGATAAATTTTAAATTTTTAACTAACAATAAATAAGATGAGCAGCCCTCAAATTAAACCTTGTGATATATATGAAAATCCTTAGTATAGACAAGGCCCAGTTTGATTTGAAGCTCACTCAGTCCTTTCTTTTTCTTTTTTTTTTGATAAGCAAAGCTCACTCAGTCCTTGAAGTTTTCTTTGGGCAAAGAACAAATAATACGGTTGTGGAATTTAATTCGAGAAGAACAAGGGATATAGAGATATTTTTTCAAATAGTACACTTGACTCCACAAAGTCTTCTACCAAATAATACCGTTGTGGAATTTGATTCGAGAAGAACCAGGGATATAGAGATATTTTTTCAAATAGTACACTTGACTCCACAAAGTCTTCTACTTGCATGGCTATCATTTTTTTTTTTTTAAATAGAGTTTTTTCTTTTCTTCTTTGGAAGGTGAAATCTGAACTCTCTTGATCATGGCATGCAATAATTCTGTTACTTTCTTCTTCTTGATCATCGTATTTGTTCTTTTTCCCCTTTTTGTTTTGTCTCAAAATGATGATGGCAGTAACGCTGGTATTGTGCAAGCTGGTATTGTGCAAGTAGGTAGCAAGTTGACTGCTGGTGAAACATCCACACCATGGCTTTCACCTTCTGAAGAATTTGCATTTGGGTTTAAAAAAATTCAAGATCAGGACCTTTTCTTGGTTTGCGTATGGTACAACAAGATTCCCGATCAAACCGTTGCTTGGTTTCTCAACACAGTATATCCGGTGCCTCGAGGGTCGACTCTGGAACTAAATGCCCAAGAAGGGTTACTCCTGCGCGACCCTAGAGGAGCCTCGGTTTGGAAATCAGAAGGCATCGCCGACGAAGTTCGACAGGGTTTTATGAACGATACTGGGAATTTCGTCCTCAAGAGAACTGATTTTGGTGGGATTTGGGAAACATTTGCACACGTGTCGGATACAATATTACCGTTGCAGGAATTGGTATCCGGAAATGAGTTAATTTCGAGAAAATCAGAAACTAATTTCTCTAGGGGAAGATTCTACCTTCAGTTCCTCAACAATGGGAATCTCGTCCTCAACACCAAAAGTTTGCCGACTAATTCAGAAGCAGATGCCGAATATTACAGCAGTCAGACTTCCGATACTTCGGCTGACGGACCGCAATCTGGTGTTCGGGTAATCTTTGAACAGAGAGGTTCAATTTATATACGGAGAAGGAATAATCAAACAAAGGTTCTTACTCCCCTGTCTTTGCCCCCTGCTGCACAAAATTATTACAGGGCAACTCTTAATTTTGATGGGGTTTTCACACATTATTATCATCCAAGAAATTTCACAGGTAATCCTGGCTGGACTCCTCTCTTGAATTTACCAAATAACATATGTACGAGTATTACCGGAGGTACCGGGAGTGGTGCTTGTGGGTATAATAGTGTTTGTAGAATTAATAATGGAAGACCAGATTGTGAATGTCCAGAAGGGTATGAATTGATAGATCCAAATGATAAGTATGGAAGCTGCAAACCAAAGTTTACCCTCACCTGTGGTGGTGGTCGTGATGGCCAAAATGTTTACGATCTGTTGGAGATTCCTGACATTGATTGGCCATTATCTGACTACCAGATGTTCACTGATTTTACTGAAGAAAGATGTAAGCAAGTTTGCCTGGAGGATTGTCTCTGTGCTGTTGCCATTTTCAGAAGCAATACTTGCTGGAAGAAGAAGCTGCCATTGTCAAACGGAAGGGTAGAAGTAAATTCAAAAGCACTAATGAAATACAACAAAAGTTCTATTGCTAATCCTCAAAATCCTGGATTACCAGAAACAGGCAGAACAAGGTCGAAGGAAAATGGGGTTTTGATAACTGTTGGATCTGCACTGCTTGGCACTTCTGTTTTCGTCAATGTACTATTAATTTCTGCTGCTTGTTTTGGGTTTTTCTTCAAATGCGGGAAGAAAACGAGAGTGCCTTTTCAAGGGAACGATTCTGTGGAAAGCAATTTGCGAGTTTTCACATACAAAGAACTCGAAGAAGCTACAAATGTATTTAAGGAAGAAGTAGGCAGGGGTTCATTTGGAATTGTTTACAAAGGTGTGCTGATTATTGGTTCAACTTGCTTAGTTGCAGTAAAGAAGATAGACAGAGTTGCAAGAGACGTGGAAAAGGAATTCCGAGCTGAAGTAAATGCAATAGGCCGGACTCATCACAAGAACTTAGTTAGATTACTTGGATTTTGTGATGAAGGAGAACACCGTTTGTTGGTGTACGAGTACGTGACCAATGGCACCTTATCAAACTTCCTGTTCAGTAAACCAAAACCAAGCTGGAATTTAAGGAATCAGATAGCAGTTGGGATAGCCAGGGGACTAACATACCTGCACGAGGAATGCACCAATCAGATAATCCATTGTGACATAAAGCCACAGAACATACTACTGGATGAGTACTACAATGTAAGGATTTCTGACTTCGGTTTGGCAAAACTTTTGGTACTGAATCAGAGTAAAACACTTACTGATATAAGGGGAACAAAGGGATATGTAGCTCCGGAATGGTTCAGGAACACACAAGTAAATGCAAAGGTTGATGTGTACAGCTTCGGGGTAGTTTTACTGGAGATAATTTGCTGTAGAAGGTGCTTGGAAGATGTTGAAACTGGTGGTGATGGTGGAGAGAATCCAATTCTTGTTGAATGGGTTTGGGATTGCTATCAAGAAGGGAGATTAGACACTTTGGTTGGAAATGATTTGGAGGCCTCAAATGATAAAGAAAAGCTGGAAAGATTTGTTAAAGCTGGGATTTGGTGCATTCAAGAAGATTCATCACTTAGGCCAACTATGAGGAAAGTAAGTCAGATGCTTGAAGGAATTGTGGAAGTACTAAAACCTCCATGCCCGTATCTTTTTCCCTTCTGTTCCTGAGTAGTTCTATGTTATATATATTATTTTGTATTCTTAATTGTTGTCTACAGTTTGTTGTAAAATTTGCATTGAAAATATGGTGAGTATATATATATAGAAGCAGAATTTAATCAATGAAATGATGATTATGACACACTTATAACCAGATGGTCGAGGAGAAGTAAGTTGAAAAAAAAAATGCTATGATTCAACCCAGAAGTAAATTAATTGAATAAGGATTTCGAATAAAGGATAGCAACAAAATGCATTATTGTTCAAGAATTAAAAGTACACTGAGAAATTCTACTCCGAAGTTTTGTAGAAGAAAATTTCCATAAAAATTTCACCTTTTAAATTTGTAAACTTCTTGAATTTCTAGATCTCCCCTCTCTCGATCGGCAAGTCCATATATATATATATATATATATATATATAGATTAATAATTAATGAATTGATAGAATGTTTTTTTCCATTATTTAATTTTTTATTTTTTTTAAGGTTTATGAATTGTTGTCTTAACATCATTGGTAGTACTCATATTCTCTGTTTCAGCAAAACTACCGTTGCTGTCGTCATTGCCGCCGGCACCGGTACCCATCCCGAAACCAATCCCGAATCCCATACCCATACCAAACCCCATACTCATCCCCCCACTACCCTCACGACCGCCATTATTCATATTACCACCATTGCCTTCTCCATGTCCATATCCTTCTCCAGAACCTTGTCCATCATTTCCGGCGCCACCACCACTTCCGCCTCCTCCTCCACCACCACCTCCATTATTTCCGTATCCAACTCCAGCCCCAAAACCACTACCATGACCCGACCCACTCCCGCTGCCCCCACCACCTCCTCCTCCCCCACCACCTCCGCCCCCGCCACCTCCACTCCCGCCAAAACCAACTCCCATTCCAAAACCACTACCGTGACCATAACCGCCATTTGATCCTCCATCACCGCCACCTCCTCCACCGCCGCCTCCACCACCACCATTGCCGCTAACTCCAGCCCCAAATCCGCTGCCGTGACCGGATCCTCCCCCAGAACCACCTTCTCCTCCTCCCCCCTCTCCACCACCTCCACCTCCACCACCACCCCCATTATTACCACCTACACCTCCACCAGCTCCAAATCCACTCCCGTGACCGGATCCTCCCCCAGAACCACCTTCTCCTCCTCCCCCCTCTCCAGCACCTCCACCTCCACCACCACCCCCATTATTACCACCTACACCTCCACCAGCTCCAAATCCACTCCCGTGACCCGATCCTCCAAATTTACCGCCATCACCTCCCTCTCCTCCACCACCCCCACCACCAAACCCTGCTCCACCTTTCCGCCCACCAAAGCCAGCACCCCCACCATAACCACGACCTTGTCCATAACCTCCATTTAAGCTACCACCCCCACCACCACCACCACCACCACCGCCGCCGCCGCCGCCACCTCCACCACCTCTACCAACACGACCGAAGAAATTATTATTATTACAACCTCGCCAGTTTACGTAGTTGCAATAGCTATCAACATCATCACCATCACCATCATCAGCATAACACGTGTCAAGTAATAAAGCAAGTACACAGCTCAAAACAAGAACAAAAACACACAAGGATCTCGCTAAATTGGCCATGAAAATGACGAAATGAAATATATTTAATTAATTAAAAACAATGCAAGCAAGCTAAGTGAAACTCTGAATTTCTAAGTTTCAGCTCACCTGGCATTCTATGAAGAAGAGTTTACTACTCTATTTATAGGCATTCCTCAATCTTTCAATGGACTGCGGTCAACGCTGAGACACCCTAATTTTAGTAAGATTCTCAAATGGTCGTCAACTAATTGACAGCACTAAGACTAAGTGCATTATTTATTTATTTATTATTATTTGCAATATTTTATTTCGATGAAATATGTTTATAATTAAAAAAAATGTAAATTTAAAAGATTTTATTCTTTTAAATAAAAATTCGTATATTTGATTAGTAAAAAATTAATAGGAATAATTGTAAGGGTATTGAAAAATAAATAAATATATTTTCCGCAATTTGGAAAATATTTAATTAAATATTTCAATTGCTACATCTATATATATATATATATATATATATATATATATATATATAGACTACTATATTTCAGCTATGAGGAATTTAGCTGGTAATGCGTTTGTACATTGAACAATGATATCATTAGTACTTAATTTAAGCAAAGAACAAATTAAGCAATAAATATTATTAACCTATGTAATGGAGTTGGTGACCATATATATATATATGTATGTATATACATTATATATCATAGGTATATATATACAAGCAAAAGAGTTGGTCATATCTCCACGTGCCAATGTGGCCGAATAATTCTTCGATTTCTATCTGACATTTTGTCTTTTCAAGTATTATTATATGTAAAGAGTTGGATTATAACTATATATATATATATATAACTATCTTATAAATGATATATGAAATTTTGAGTTTAACTCCATCTGAATTTAGATATCAAATAATTTTTTTTAAAAAAACTATATATACATAGCATTGTGCAAGCCACGTGAGTAGATATATATCCTATGCTTGAAGGGGTTTATTCCCAAAATGGGGCAAATTTTGATATTATTCCCAAAATGGGGTTGCTTTTTGAGCAACTTCCCAAAATGGGGTACCTCTACTTTGGCAAAGTAGAGGCTCAATTTTTTTTAATAAAATATTCAACCTCTACTTTGGCAAAGTAGAGGCTGAATATTTTATTAAAAAAATTGAGCCTCTACTTTGCCAAAGTAGAGGCTTATTTCTTTTTTAATAAAATATTCAGCCTCTACTTTTGCAAAGTAGAGGCTTATTTTTTTTTTAAAATAAAATATTTAAATATAATTTCTTATTTTTTTAAAGTTATTTATAAATTTTAATTTTATTATTTTCTAATAATATTAATTTATAAACATTTTTTGAATATAATTTTCATAATATAGAATATATTTATTATTAATTATTATCATTATACTTATATTATATTTAACAAAGTGATATAAAAATTAATTGAAATTATAATATATTATAATATTAAAATAATATTTTATGTAATTATGTGAAGTAATTTTTTTTATTTGTGTTTATATAATCAATTAATTTTAATTTAAGATTTATTTTTATATTTTTGAATTAAGTAATTTAATAAATTTATATTATATATTGACATAAAAAATATTTTATTCAAATAAAAAATATTTTATATATTTGATGATTTTTTTAAACTAATATGACATGAAATAACAAGTCATTAATAATTTTTTAAAAAATTGTTCCACACTTGAATAACAATAATATATATATGAAAATAATTTTAATATTTTTTATTTAAATAAAATATTTTTTATGCAAATATATAATATAAATTTATTAAATTATTTACTTAAAGAATATAAATACAAGTTTTCAAATAAATAATAATAATTAGTTGAAAGTGTTAAAAAAGTAAAAATATAAGAATTTTTTGTTATTCAAGTGTGGAACAATTTTTTAAAAAATTATTAATGACTTGTTATTTTATGTCATATTAGACATTTTTTTTTAAAAAAAAAAAATCATCAAATATATAAAAGATTTTTTATGTCAATATATAATATAAATTTATTAAATTACTTAATTCAAAAATATAAAAATAAATCTTAAATTAAAATTAATTGATTATATAAACACAAATAAAAAAAATTACTTCACATAATTACATAAAATATTATTTTAATATTATAATATATTATAATTTCAATTAATTTTTATATCACTTTGTTAAATATAATATAAGTATAGTGATAATAATTAATAATAAATATATTCTATATTATGAAAATTATATTCAAAAAATGTTTATAAATTAATATTATTAGAAAATAATAAAATTAAAATTTATAAATAACTTTAAAAAAATAAGAAATTATATTTAAATATTTTATTAAAAAAAAAATAAGCCTCTACTTTGGCAAAGTAGAGGTTGAATATTTTATTAAAAAAGAAATAAACCTCTACTTTGGCAAAGTAGAGGCTCAATTTTTTAATAAAATATTCAGCCTCTACTTTGGCAAAGTAGAGGTTGAATATTTTATTAAAAAAATTGAGCCTCTACTTTGCCAAAGTAGAGGTACCCCATTTTGGGAAGTTGCTCAAAAAGCAACCCCATTTTGGGAATAATATCAAAATTTGCCCCATTTTGGGAATAAACCCATGCTTGAAGTGTACTCATGGCAATGTTGCAATATCAGCTGGTACCTATACATAGTAATGTGGTATGCATGTCCCGGAATGTCCAACAGATATTTCAGCAACTCCGTCGTCTTTTACCGGGAGATACATACATACATATACATATATATATTTCACTAGCTTTAATTAGATTGGTGCCACCAACCAGCATGTTCTCAAATGCCACCAACTAATCTTGAAAATAATCGGATATATTTTGAGTTTGCAAGCTAGTAACATGGCTATAGATTTAATAAAATTTATCATCAACTTTAAATTGATAAAGCATATCTAAATTTATTTTATATTTTATTACATATTTTGTATTAATAGGTATTGTTGTGGCCTCCTTTCTCTAATCACTTCAACTCTAATTTCGAGAATCTTCGTTTCTACCAAAAACAAAAGTCAAACGAAGATTATGTTTAAGTCAGAAACAATCGAAAGAAAGAGAGGAAAAAGAGTTCGAGGTTTTAGAGAATGGTTCCACTTACAGTTCTTATAGATCCACCTCTTATTTATAAAGGTTGTGGTTGGCACAACTCCTAAATAAATTGAGAATTACTTAATTGAATAAATTTCTTTAGAATATCCGGAGATTTTCTAGTATCTTTAAAATATATGTGGAAATATTAAATATCTACCATAATGACATTTAAAAAAAAATATTAAATATCTACCATAATGACTTTTAAAAAATAAATAAAATATAAAATATATTCTGATAAAAAAAAAGGAAAAAAAAACTACTTTTTATAATTTCTTTCTAATCAACTATTGAAGGTTTAATATTAAAAATTTGTATTGGATAAATATACAAAATACCTAAAAAATGTTATGAGTGGAAAGCTTCATTATATTCCATATGCAAAAAATCTTTCCTCTAATTTATTGCAAAGATGCAAATATATTTATCTTTTTCAAAGTACATTTGTGTATATTTTATATATAGCTTTTCTTCACAAGAGAATATATTTTCGGTAGTGCATATATATATATATATATACATATGCATGCTTTAGAGTAACAACCATGATATATATATATATATATATATATGAATTCTTTTGCGGGAAGCATTATTTTTCGGCCACCTTATCTTGTTTTCTTCACAAAGACAAAAATTTCCAAGCTATTTTCTTGCAACTTCTATATATATATATTGCTATATTGGAGTACAATTGTACAAACTACTCCCACTTCAGCAACTTATATATATATAAATAGATATTACTTTTATTTTAATTTTGCTTTCCTTTTTCCGAATGTGGATATAAAATTTGTAGTGATTTCCAGTATTGATCTTCATAATGAGATGGCACATGCAATCCCCAAAAGAAGGTATGTTGGATATTTGTTGTCCAATTATTGACCCTTCAATATCTAATTTTCTTTTCTTTTCTTTTCTTTTGTGCAATTTCAGATTTTGTTTTCACTTGGCTTTTGCTTCTCATGTTAAATATAATATTTTGTACGAAACTTTACCAACTTTATTAATGAAGAAATTAAAAGGGATTTGTATTAAAAAATTTTAAAAAAAAAAACCTCACAATTACTTATATTTGAAGAAATTGTACTAATTAGAGATGAAAGAAAGCAATAATCTTAAAGATAATCTTACTACTTATAAGAAGTTGCTCGTACACTCAATGAGTTCTTTTGGAGTCACTTCCTCTAGTAATGGATCTATTCGGCTCGTGAACAAGAATTAGTTTAAATGTTGATTGACTTAAAGTGTTCTTCTATAGTTAAGACCTATCTAAAAACGAAAAAAGCTTTTGAATAAATGTATAATTTATCGTATAAAAAAAAACTCTTTAAATAAATACAAAAATATGTCTTTTAATTGAAAAAATTAATATATTCTTCAATTTTATTATTTTAAATATGAATTATGAGTATTAAACTTTAATTATTAAAATATAAAGAAAAAAATATCAATAAATAGAGATATTAATTTTTTAATATTACAAATAAAAGAATATAATTTTTTTCATACTATAATAGGTAAAAAAAATAAAAAGGAATAATGTGATTTAAATGTCAATAATACTTTTGTACTACATATTCTCTTAAAGTCATAAAATGTATACATAAAAGTAAAAGAATACAAGGACATAATAAATACTTCGTGCCATTTAATACAGTGAAAAATTTTGTCAAACTATTTACATAAAAATTATAAATAATTTTTTTAAAAAACAAAAAAATTTAAATATTTGGATTTAAAATTTTAAAGAAATATTAAAATATTAAAATATATTTTTAAAATAAATAAAAAGTAATCAAATTATTAAAAAACTTTTTAAGAAAAAAAAAAGTATTGTCTAAAGGAAGTATTTTGAAATAAACAAATAAAATAATAATTAATATGAATAGGAGGGAATAATAGAGTACCGTTTCTCCCCATTTTTCATAATAATAATAATAGTAAAGGGGAAAAAAACAAAAAGGAGAGAAGAAAAGAGAGAAAAATAAAAGCTCACTACCACCAGTATTGATCGGGGACGGTGAACAATGCATCGGCGATTTCAAGCTACCATGGAATTCCTTCCCAAACTTCTTCTATCTATACTTCTACTACTCCTTGTGAATCCCCCTGAAGCTCATGGTTTCTTTCGCAAGTACGACTTTCAAAGTATAGACCACACAAGTACCGATGTTTCCCCTGTTTCCCCTTCTTACGGAATACGCGTCCTCAACCGGAGCAGTTTTCCGGCAGGTTTCATCTTTGGGGCTTCTTCTTCTTCTTATCAGGTATGCACAGCTTCAACTTTATAACTGTATAGCTGCTATTATTCTTTTTTTTTTTATGTTGAGTAGAGCTTTACAGATTGAAGGTGGATGGAATGTTGATGGTAAAGGTCTGAGTAATTGGGATCACTTCACGCATAAATTTCCAGGTATGTTTTTTTTTTACTTTACTGTTTGTAGGACAGAAATTCCCAAATTGATGATTCTGTTTGCCTTCTGATTAATTGGTTTATTTACTTCAAAACCTGTAGAGAAAATAATAGATCGGAACAGTGGAGATGTAGCCGCCGATTCCTACCATTTATATAAGGTATTGTATGGAGCAGAATGTTTTGTTTATTTTATATTATGGTTTTGGTGTGAATAATGCCTACCTACTGATTGTATTATGTCTGTTCATAGGAGGACGTTAAGCTTCTGAAGAACATGAATGCTGATGCATATCGGTTCTCAATTTCTTGGGCTAGATTGTTGCCAAGTTAGTATCCATTTCTGTATATCAATGGGAGCCATATAAATTCCTTATGGACATTTTTTTCTTATTATTTTTTTTCCCCCATATTTTTCAGGTGGAAAACTTAGTGGAGGGATCAATGAGAAAGGGATTCAATACTACAATAATCTAATTGACGAACTTATTTCCAATGGTTTCTCCATCTCCCAACAGTTTTATGTTTATGGGACTAAAAAATTGATTATTTGACTTGAATTATCAATCATTTATCATTCACAGGTTTGAAGCCAACTGTGACCCTTTTTCACTGGGATATCCCACAAGCCCTGGAGGATGAGTATGGTGGCTTCTTGAGTGAAAATATTGTGTAAGTATATCACAAATAGCTACTGATTTTAAAACATGACTATGATGGTCTGGTAGATTTTGTCTGCTAAGGAAATGAACCTGATTCTGCAGAAAAGATTTTCATGATTATGCTGATTTGTGCTTTAAGAGCTTTGGAGATCGAGTGAAGCTTTGGATTACATTGAATGAGCCATTTTCTTATAGTTACATGGGTTATGGCTCTGGTGATTTATGTCCCGGTCGATGCTCTGCCTGGATGAACAAAAACTGCACAGGTGGAAATTCAGGAACTGAGCCATATATAGTTGCACATAACCAACTTTTAGTTCATGCCGATGCTGTGCAATTATATAGAACAAAGTATCAGGTGAGAACTATAGCATATACCACATACAATGTGAATTTCATAGTAATATGTATTCAAGAATTGGGCATTTCAATATATCTATTGCAGAAACTACAGAAGGGGATAATTGGAATTTCACTCCCAGGATCTTGGGCAGCTCCTCTCACTAATTCAACTGTTGATTATCGAGCATCGATTCGTTTCCTAGATTTCACCTTTGGTTGGTAAGTATCAAAATTCTTTACTTACTTTTTACAATCTTGAAAGGATGGATTACCATATCTGGACTCTGTTTTTTTTTTTTTATATTCCCAAACATTGTTGCAGGTTCATGAATCCTATCGTATATGGCGATTACCCTGCTAATGTGAGAAAACTAGTGGGTAAACGCATGCCAAAATTCACACCAAATCAATCAAAGCTATTGAATGGATCTTTTGATTTTCTTGGATTCAACTATTATACTGGAATTTACGTCTCTAACTTGGATAATAGTAGACCTCCTAAACCAGAGTACACTAGCTTCTTCAGTGACATGCATGCTACTGCATCATGTATGCTCATTTTCATCCCCTTTCATAGATATATTCCTCTTTTTTTTTTTCCATTTTAAAATGGAAAATTTTAACTAATTCAACTTGACATTTTCCCATGTTACAGATAAGGATTATAGTGGGAAATTAATCGGGGAACAGGTATGAAACTAAGCCATATATATCACATATATAATGCAAATGGACTCTGTTGGTTGTGCAATTTACACAATTTCTCCTCATTCTCATTATAGTTTTTCACCTGAATTTTCTGTAAAGAATGAATTTTGTTGTATGCTAATGCCTGATTCTAAACATTGTGCAGCTTGGCACTGATTGGCTGCATGTGTATCCAGTAGGACTTTTGAAATTTCTTCTCTACATCAAGCACAAATACAATAATCCAATCATTTACATTACAGAAAATGGTATTTATAGTTTCTTACATATATATGTATATCACATTTGTTCTTTTACATTTTCCCAAAGTTTTAATAAATACACCAAATTGATCAATTTCGATTCTTGTTCCATCTTCAGGTGCTTGTGAGGCAAACAACCCAAATTTATCCCATGAAGCTGCTCTGGAGGACGGTTTTAGAATCAAATATTACTTCCAACATCTTGCTTCCGTGAAGAAAGCAATTGAGTAAGCATATTTACCATAAATGTTTCTTTCAACTGTCCAAAAGTGGATTATTTTCACAATTTCACCTTTTCTTCCCCTCTTTATTTATTGCAGACATGGGGTTAGAATAAAGGGATTCTATGGATGGGCAATAATAGACAACTTCGAATGGACTCAAGGCTACAGTGTCCGATTTGGAATACATTACGTGGATTACAAGACATTAATAAGATATCCGAAGCTTTCTGCCAAATGGTTCAAGAAATTCTTACAAATGTAATTTATTTTATGGTAATGAAACTGTAACGAAGACAATTTATGTTTTTTTCTTTTTCTTTTTTTTTAATTAGACATGGAAGGCAGGAGGACCAGAGATAACTTATATATATATATATATGACTGTGAAAGTTTATGAATTTGATTGGCAAAAAAGCCTTATAAAATAAATAAACAAATAAAAATCATTATGTGGCACTAACAATTTCTTTGCTCTAATGATGATGATAAGTTCAAGTGAAGTATGTAATGGAAACAATAAGGTCAAATCCAATTATGAAATGGGATTAATACAAACAAACACAGAATTCTAGAAAGTGGGTTTCCAGCAAAAATGCAAATTTCAACCAAATGATTATTATGACCTCGAGACTAAGGAAAAGAAATAATCAATTTGTTAGTAATAATTTAATTCAATTAGGTTAACTATTAAAACTGCAAATTAATACCTATTTTTTCAAAATCAAATTTAAATAGCCTTACCACAAAATTCTCCAGGATTGATGTATCATAAACTGCAAAAACAAGGCAAAAATTTTAAAAAAAAAATAAGAGAAAATTTTCTCTAACATAAAAGAATATTGGCAAGTTAACCAACCATGGTGCAAAGAGGACGCCGAGATATGCTTCCTGTAAATAGCAATATCGGCGTCCTCGTTTGCACCATGAATAGCGAAATTGCACTGAGAATAAAAATACCAATCTTTCTCCAACAATTTCTGAGGTAGAAACTAGTTTCTTTTGGCTAAAAACTCAAGCATTCTTGCCCTTAAATAGAGCAGCTAGCAGCCTAAAACTTCCATCAATTTTCCAGATTCCTCAAGAAAAAAAAAAAGACAACTTTTCTTTAAAGATTCTCTTACTGAACTGATTGAAGACTCAATATTTACTTCTAGAATTAGAATATCATTCCTTATTTGACAATTCTTCCAACCTTTGTGGTTTTCTATTACAGAATATGAACATTTTTCCTTTTTTAGTGCATTGCTGATTTAAGCATTCTGAAGGTGCTCTTATATATATATATATAATTTTTTTTTTCTTGTTAATGTTAAAATGATAAAATATCTCATAATTAAAAAAAAAAATTCTGATTCTTCTTGCTTTTTTTTAAGAGTCGGAAATAAATTATTTGATAGTAATATTAATATTTAAAGGGAAGGTATATGTGCTCTTCCACTTGGCGTGGCAAGACACCATTGCCATTTCTCTTTCTTTCTTACCCCTACATTTCCAGAAAGAAGGGAATAAAGGATTCCTCTTTTTCTTTTTCTTTTTCTTTTTTTTTTTTAATAAATAAGAACGAGAAAAATAAACTATTTAAGTAAGATATAAAAATAGGTATAAAAATATCTATATAAAAATAGATATCTATTCACCTATAAAATTTTATGATGAAAAAAAGAAGACGGTAATAAAAAAAAAAATTGATAGTTTTTTTTAAAAAAATGAAAGAGAACAATAAAAAAAATCAAAATATTTTTGAAAAATAGGAAATGTAAAAAAAATTTAATAGAGTAGAATAAATAGAAAGAAAAAAAGGAATTTAAAATATTTTTGTTAAAAAAAATGGTAATGAGAATAAAATTTGATAGTTTTGGAGAAAAAAATTTAAATCTTATAATGAGGAGAATAAAAAAAAAAGGATTTCAATATATTTTTTAAAAATATGAAGTTTAAATTTTTTTAAAAAAATAAAAGGAAGATTGTAATGAGAAAAAATAATAGTTTTGAATAGAGTAGAATAAATAGAAGGAAAAAAAGGAATTAAAATTTGATAGTTTTGAAAAATAAAATAAAATAAAATTTTAAAATAATTTTTAAAAAATAAGAAGTATAATTTTAAAAAAAATTAAAATAGTAGTGAAAAAAAAAAGAATTTGATAATTTTGAAAATATAAATTAAAATCTTATAATAGAATAGAATAAATAGAAAGAAAAAAAGGAATTGAAAATATTTTTGAAAACTAGGAAGTATAAAAATATTTTGATGAAAAAAAAAGAAAATTGTAATGAGAAAAGAAAATTTGATATTTTTAGGAAAAAAAAAATTAAAATAGAGGAGAATTAATAAAAAAAGAAATTCAAAATATTTTTGAAAAAATAGGAAGTGGAAATTTTTTTAGAAAGATAGTTGTAGATATATAAATATTATTTATATATTTAAATATATAATTAAATATTATTTATATATTTTAAATATATATTTATATTTATATTTTATATATTTTGATATTAAAAGATTCACCCCTTAGATGAGTGACACGTGGCAACATCATGGCCATTGGCTATCACTCACTCCATCTATAAATAGAGGGCAAACTCCCTCAAGAAATGTTACACACACTCACTCTCTTCACACACCCGATGGGAGAAATTGAGAGATATTCGGAGAGTTCCCGAACCCTGTCGAAGTCGGCCCTTCCTCTCCGAATCCATTCCGAGACAAAGTCCTAAAGCCCATCGGAAGAAGAAATCAAATTGTTCGATAAATCGAGATCAAGCCCAAAAGCCCTCGAGATCGAATCCATTCCGAGATCCAGCCAAAACGCCCCTCGAAAAAAAACAAATTCATTGGATCGAGACAAGCCCAAAACGCCTCTCGCGATCCACGACGGATAGAATCAACGGATCCATAGAGATTGGACCCAAAATCTCATTTATTGTATAAATCAGTTGTATTCAATTATTATTATTTCTTGTAATTCCGATTTTACAGGAAATAAAGAAATTTAATTGTCTACAAATTTGGCACGCCCAGTGGGACCATCTCTACCGTTCATCTCATTCCGTCGGAATACCGTTGAAATGGAGTCCAAGGACGACAATGTCAACAAAGGTGATTCAAGCAACGTCGTTGCAGGCACAAGCGTTGGTGGATCGACGCTTGAAACTTACGTTGGTCCTACCACACGAAGCAAAGGAAGAATGTTCGTTGATTTGCGAAAAAGATCGATTGGCGACATTTCCAAAAATTACGGTAATCCTTGTTTTGATGCTTCAACGCAGGATCAACCTAAAGGCGCCGTAAGAGGAATGGTTCGAAAGACGCTTGCAATGCTTGGAGAATAAGTCCGTTGCAAACAAGGAAGAATCAGAAGATGAAGAGTCATTTGCGGATTCCATAGATGCTGTCCAAGAAGATCAAATGAGCAGCGATGATGACCGCGAAGATACCTCCGCAAATACCTCTGTGCCCGCCATGATGATGGCAGACGCCCAACCATAGAAGAACAATTGGCAAACCTAACAAAGTTGGTGGAAGGCCTTGCGATGCGGGCAAGAAAGAAGCAAGATCGCATCATCAACCAGTTACTAAGTAACAATGGTGAGTCCAATCAAACTACGCAAAAGCGTGTCGAAGAAGCAAACAAAGGTGTTTCCTTCAAGCAAGGGGAGGGATCAAGCAATCCCGAGACCATCAAAGTTGCTGAAAATCAATCAAAATACGTTGGCGGATCGGAAACTGTCAAACAACAAAGGACCGTTCATGTTTCGTCAGACGGACTCATTCCTATTGATGAACTCAAGAATTTCATCGAAGGGACGATAAAGGATAAGTATGAAGGAAGTTCAAAGTCTTCCTTCGCATATTCAAAGCCGTATTCAAGGAGGATTGACAATTTGAAAATGCCTGTGGGCTATCAACCTCCAAAACTACAACAGTTCGACGGTAAAAGGTAATCCTAAGCAACATGTTGCTCATTTTGTTGAAACATGCAAGAATGCAGAAAGAAGGTGATCTCTTGGTCAAACAGTTCATCGATCTCTCAAGGGAAACGCATTTGATGGGTATACCGACTTAGCTCCTGGATCGATTGACAGCTGGAATCAACTTGAAACAGAATTCCTAAACCGCTTCTATAGCACTCGAAGAACCGTAAGTATGTTGGAGTTAAGTCACACCAAGCAGTGGAAAGACGAGCCTGTCGTCGACTACATCAATCGATGGAGGAGTTTGAGCTTGGATTGCAGAGATCGACCGTGTGAAAAGTCTGCTATTGAGATGTGCATTCAAGGGATGCAATGGAGTCTTCAATACATCTTGAAAGGTATTCACCCAAATACGTTCAAGAATTGGCTACTCGCGGTCATGACATGGAGTTGAGCATCAAAACTCACGGAGATCAAGGGACCTTTGTCGCTGAACCACGTAAACGAGATAAACCAGATTTCAAGAAAACAAGTAAGTACCTACCTAAAT
This sequence comes from Cynanchum wilfordii, assembly GCA_025388415.1. Classification (NCBI taxonomy): domain Eukaryota; kingdom Viridiplantae; phylum Streptophyta; class Magnoliopsida; order Gentianales; family Apocynaceae; genus Cynanchum; species Cynanchum wilfordii. The sequence continues at coordinate 119,388 of JAHSUH010001291.1, read as the reverse complement.
CGGATGTAAAGGAGTCTCTCGGGGAGAATCGGCTCCTATCAAAGTTGCAACAAAGGTAAATAGAAACGTTACAGAGAGGAGTGACGTTCACTCAAGTTTACCGAAAAGAAGACCGACGTTAGAAGAAAGACAAGAGAAAAGTTATCCATTCCTTGATTCAGACATATCAGAAATGTTCGATGACTTGATGAATGCCTGGTTTGATTGAGCTACCGAAATGGAAACGACCTCGACAAAAAAAGAGATTTAACGATCCAAACTACCGCAAATATCATCGTCTCATTAGTCATCCTATCGAGCAATGCTTTGTCTTCAAAAACAAAGTGATGGACTTGGCACGCAAAGGAGTAATAGTGCTTGGAGGAAGAAAAGGTAACTGCTAATAAGATAAGTTCATGTTTTTGCCTCACACGCAGGAAAGGGTCGACAACGTTACAAGAATGTTACCCGGTGAATGTTCCACAAAGGAAGATGAGTCTTCTCCAATGGTAGACAGCTTTTACGACTTCAATAAACTTCACCGATGATGATTTGTTGTTGGGATCAAAGCCACACAATAGACCTTTATTTGTATCCTGGATACATATGTCGAAGAGGATTAATCGAATATTGCTTGATGGTGGACTTACTGTCAACATTCTTCCCTTGCGAATGTTGAAGGAATTTGATATTACGGTTGAAGAACTCTCACAAAGTCGCCTCATGATTCAAGGCTTTAATCAAGGAGGACAAAGAGTTGTTGGTGCAATAAGACTTGAACTCTTGGTTGAAGAAATGATTTCAAGTGTACTCCTCCACGTAGTAGATTGCAAGACATCCTACAACATGTTGTTAGGAAGACCGTGGTTACATGACAATGGAGTAGTACCATCAACGTTACATCAATGCTTCAAATATGTAAGTAATGGGCAAGAAAGAAAGTTGTTGCAGATGACAAGCCTTTCACTGGGCAGAGCATACATTGCGGACGCAAAATTCTATTCTCATGGCAAGATTGCAACGATGCATCATGAAGACAATCCGACTTTCATCGAAGAAGCTTTATTGACAAAGAAAGTACTTACCAAAGCAAGTCTGCAAAAACAAGGTAATGATGACGATAAAGCTTCCACTTCCAATGTCTTGCGTTACGTTCCTAAGTCGATGAGGAGGGAAGGAGAATCACCCTTCGTGAAAATCAAAGCATTAAGTGGCCTTACCATGCCATTGACGAAGATTGAAACAATCAAGCAGACAAATTCAATCCTCGAAGGTTTCATACGACCTGTAGAAGGTAAGAAAATTGAGCACGGCCAATTACCCGACAAGAGAACGAAAGAAGGCTTTGATCCCTAATGCCTACGATTGTTAGCAAAAGCGGGATACAATCATGAATCGAAAGGTATGTTAGGAAAACTTCCAATGACAAGCAGAAGATGCAAAAATCAAAGACGGCAAAGAAGGGGTGAGAAAAGGTCACGACTTGGCCTTGGATATGTCCAACCTCCTCCCGTCCGGATCACCATAAAACGTGCATCCAACTTTTTTGTGACTATGGAAGACGAAGAATCATGCATAGCAGGAGATTCGGTCTTTGATCGTTTGGGGAAAAAGACAATTCACAAACACCCAAATTTAACAGAAGAGTCTCAACAACGGTGGAAAGAAACAAAGGTAAAAAATATGGAGTGTCTAACACCTCAAAGAAAATTCAAGTCCGAAAACTTTCCTTGTTGGGACAAAGTGCAAAGCAGGATTCCTTCACGAATGGTAAGACGTCGGATCCTTGTCGTAGATTGTGGAGCAGTATTGAAAGCAAAAATGCACACAATAATCTCTACTAATCTAAGGGAGGAAGACGAAGAAAGTGTAGGGTCATCATATCATATTACCATTGTTGACGGAAATGACGTCGAAGAAGAAGATGCAAAGGACGCTCCTCCGGAACTTGAGGAAGGTGTGAAGGCCCTGTTGATAAGTTGAAGGAAATCAACTTAGGGATCGAGGAAGATCGCAAGCCAATCTACATAAGTGCTCTTTTGTCCCAGAAGAAGAGAAAGAGTATGTTGAACTTCTACATGAATTCGAACGCTTTTGCCTGGTCATACAAAGAGATGCCTGGTTTTAGATTCCAAAGGTTGTTGTTCATCATTTGGCCACCAAGCGAGGGGCAAGACCGGTGAAACAAGCTCAACGTCGTTTTCGACTGAATTAGTCCCATCAATAGAAAATGAAGTAAACAAACTTATCGAAGCGGGATTCATACGAGAAGTCAAGTATCCCACATGGATATCTAGCATTGTACCTGTCGGAAAAGAAAACCGGACAAATTCGAGTTTGTGTTGACTTCAGAGATTTGAACAACGCTTGTCCGAAAGATGATTTTCCACTTCCTATTACAGAATTAATGGTCGATGCTACAACTGGACACGAAACATTGTCCTTCATGGATGGATCGTCTGGATATAATCAAATCCGCATGGGGCAATTGAGGATGAAGAAAAGATCGCATTCGAACCCCCAAAGGTATCTATCGCTACAAAGTAATGCCGTTTGGATTGAAAAATGCTGGGCAACTTACCAAAGAGCAATGCAAAAGATCTTCGATGATATGTTACATAAACATGTTGAATGTTATGTGGATGACTTAGTTGTAAAATCAAAAAAGACGACAAACCCATCTTGAAGATTTGAAGAGTGTTTTTGAACGACTTCGTTGCTACGATTGAAGATGAATCCTTTGAAATGTGCACTTGGCGTCACTTCGGAAAGTTCCTTGGCTTTATCGTACGTCAACGAGGAATTGAGATTGATCAAGCTAAAGTTGATGCAATTTTGAACATGCCCGAACCACGCAATTTGCATGAAGTGAGAAGTTTACAAGGAAGATTAGCGCGTTCTTGCGTCGCTTCATTTCGAATTTGGCTGGTAGATGTCAACCATTTAGTCGATTGATGCGAAAGAATGAACCTTTCAAATGGGACGAAGCATGTAGCAACGCTTTCAAAAGCATAAAGTCTTACCCGGTGAAATCTCCAGGACTGGCCGCACCAACTTCGGGAAAACCGTTGTTGCTTTCATTGTTGCTCAAGAACGCTCGCCGGAGCTTTACTTGCCCAAGAAAATGATAAAGGTAAAGAAAATGCTTTGTACTATTTGAGTCGCATGATGACCCCCAACGAACTGAATTACTCTCCAATTGAAAAGCTTTGTTTGGCGCCGATTTTTGCAATTCGAAGTTGAAGCATTATTTTCAAGCTCATACAAGTAAGTTGATTTCCAAAGCGAATCCAATCAAGTATGTAATGACAAAGCCGGTATTGTCCGATCGCTTAGCAAGATGGTACTTGCAATTGCGAGCTTTTGATATAATTTACATACCTCAAAAGGCGGTGAAAGGACAAGTTTTGGCGGATTTCTTAGTTGATCATCCTATACCAAATGAGTGGGAATTGACCGATGATTTACCAGGCGAAGATGTTCTTCCGATTGAAGTTATGCCTCCGTGGAAAATGTATTTTGATGGAGCGGCACATCGAAATGGTTGCGGCATTGGAGTAGTCTTTATTACACCCGATGGAGATGTTCTACCGTATTCTTACTACTCGACGCAACAATGCTCCAACAATATGGCGGAATACCAAGCTCTTATTCTTGGTTTGGAGATGGCCGTTGACATGAAGCAGCTACAACTTAACGTCTATGGAGACTCAAAGTTAGTCATCAACCAACTTCTTGGTGATTACGAAGTAAAGAAGATTGAACTGGTTCCTTACCATCAATACGCTAAAAGACTAATAGGATGGTTGGGCGATGTATCTCTCGAACATGTTCCAGAGGAAAGATAATCGGCAAGCGGATGCATTAGCCAAGTTAGCTTCGGTCCTCGCATCATTAAAGTCAAGTATTCAAATACCTGTTTGTCAAGATTGGGTCGTTCCTCCACTATTCGACGACGATGATGACGATGACGTTGGTGACGACGATGATTTTCAACTCGTTGTCAATGCTATTTCCGTTGTTGAAGAGAAAGACCGGCGTCTACCAATTATTGATTTCTTGGCATATGGTATCCCTGGCCTGATGCAAAGAAAAGAAGTGACATTCGACGACGTGCACCAAGATTTGTCTATTTCAATCAAGTACTCTACCGACGTTCATTTGAAGGAGTATTGCTACGATGTTTAGCAAACGATGAAGTGAAACAAACGTTAGAAGAGGTACATTCTGGAGTTTGCGGAGCTCATCAATCCGGACCAAAATTACATTTTCGAATCAAGAGGATGGGGTACTATTGGCCTACCATGGTAAAGGATTGTCCGGATCATGCTCGAAGATGTCAAGCTTGTCAATTCCATGCAAACTACCTCCATCAACCGCCTGAACCATTACATCCGACAGTTGCATCATGGCCGTTTGACGCATGGGGACTTGACGTAGTTGGTCCATTACCTCCGTCGTCTGAAGGACATCTCTACATCCTTGCAGCCACCGATTATTTCTCAAAATGGGCGGAAGCTACTGCATTGAAGGAAGTAAAAAAGGAGAATGTCGTGAACTTCATTCGAGTAAACATCATATTCCGTTATGGAATTCCAAGATATATCATTACCGATAATGGTAAGCCTTTCCGCAACAATCTCGTAAAACAACTTTGCAACAAATTTGAGTTCAAACAATTCTTCTCATCAATGTATTATGCACCCGCGAATGGTTTAGCTGAAGCATTCAACAAAACACTTTGTAATTTGTTGAAGAAAGTAATTGTCAAGTCAAAGAAAGATTGGCATGTGAGGATTGAAGAAGCTTTGTGGGCATATCGCACAACGTTTCGCACTCCTACGCAAGCAACTCCTTATGCATTGGTTTATGGTGTGGAGGCTGTTTTACCGCTAGAACGTCAAATACCTTCATTAAGAATAGCAATTCAAGAAGAACTTACCAACGAGGACAATGCTCACCTGCGCTTGGAAGAGTTAGAAGCGTTGGATGAAAAGAGGTTAGAAGCACAACAAAGATTGGAATGTTATCAAGCTCGTCTGTCCAAAGCCTTCAACAAAAAGGTAAACATCCGTTCCTTTCAAGTTGGTGACATGGTGCTTGCGGTCGCGGAGGCCGATTATCTTTCCCCAAAAGATCAAGAAACTTGAAGCAAAGTGGGATGGTCCTTATGTTGTAGTCGAAGTATACTCAAGTGGGTCGTATAAGCTCGCTGACAAAGATGGTGTTGAAGTTGGACCAATTAACGGGAAATACTTGAAACGCTACTATGCTTGAAAGTGAAAAATCCTCCTTGACGTACGAGGTTAAACCGCAAGTTACTCATTGATAAGAGTATAAACTATCTACATGATGATGATGTGAAAGTCCTCCTTGACGTACGAGGTTAAACCGCAAGTTACTCATTGATAAGAGTATAAACTATCTACATGATGATGATGTGAAAGTCCTCCTTGACGTACGAGGTTAAACCGCAAGTTACTCATTGATAAGAGTATAAACTATCTACATGATGATGATGTGAAAGTCCTCCTTGACGTACGAGGTTAAACCGCAAGTTACTCATTGATAAGAGTATAAACTATCTACATGATGATGATGTGAAAGTCCTCCTTGACGTACGAGGTTAAACCGCAAGTTACTCATTGATAAGAGTATAAACTATCTACATGATGATGATGTGAAAGTCCTCCTTGACGTACGAGGTTAAACCGCAAGTTACTCATTGATAAGAGTATAAACTATCTACATGATGATGATGTGAAAGTCCTCCTTGACGTACGAGGTTAAACCGCAAGTTACTCCTTGACACGAGTGTAAACGTTTCGCAAAGGTTGAAGAAGACTCCTTGATACGAGTATAAACCGTCTGCGAATTTGAAGAATGTTGCTCCTTGACGCACGAGCTAAAACCGCATGTTACTCCTTTGATGTACGAGTTGAAACCGCAAATTTGAACTAAGTTCGACTTGATTCCTTTACGGGATACGTAGGCAGCTTAGAAAAAAATTCTAAGTTCAACTTTAAACATAAAAAAAAAAAAAAAAAAAAAAAAAAAAAAAAAAAAAAAAAAAAAAAAAAAAAAAAAAAAAATTGCCAAAAAAAAAAAAAAAAAAAAAAAAAATGCATTATTAAAAAAACAAGGGGAAAATTACAAAAAAAAAAAAAAAAAAAAAAAAAATCCATATGGAGAAAGGAGGTAAATTTTATTGATAAAAATTGGTCTGTGTTACAAAGAAAGTTGAGAAGTGCAATTTTATCTATCTACTTGAAGATCTCCAATTTTTGTCTTCTCAATTCATCTCAAATTCAGCCTTGGCCTCCTCTATCTTTTCATTTGGTGTCTATGTCTTGTTAATGGTGTTGGTGACTTTTAAATTGATTCTTCTATCTTCGAGTTGTTGTTGGGATGAAAATACCATTGGCTTTATGCGAGACTCACTACAACGATCAAGAAGGACAATATGTTGGTAAGGATCCATGATGTTTGTTTGGCTAAAGAAGCTGCAGAAAAAAAATATATCTATATAAAAGGATGCAGCATAAATAATTAAATAAAAAAAAAAAAAAAAAAAAAAAAAAAAAGAAAAAAGAACAGCGAGCCAAAAAAAAAAAAAAAAATTGGCCCATAAAATAATTTTTCAGCCCACACAAACAGCAAAAAAAAAAAAAAAAAAAAAAAAAGGGCCCCGCAGAAAAAAATATTGGCCCACATAAAAAATTAGCCCATACAAAAAAAAAGGGGCAGCCCAAATAAAAAAAAAAAAGCAGTGAAATTAAGAGAAGATGAACCCAAACAAAAGGAGCAGTCAAAAAAAAAAAAAAAAAAAACATTAGCCCAAAAAATAAGAAGGTCCAAAAAAAAAAAAAAACACAAAACCAAATTGGCCCAGAGAAAGAAAATTGGCCCATACAAAAGAAACTATTTTGGTCCACACAAAAAAAATATAGAAATTGCCCTATACAAAAATATATTGGCCCAGTCAAAAAAAAAAAAAATGGGTCCCCAAAAAAAAAAAAAAAAGGAGAGGGCAAGCCCACGTGGCCTACATGCAATCAAGGCCGCACGCGCCCAATTTCCCCCAACGAAACCAAGTTAACCATTTTGCTGTTTTTCAAAAAAAAAAAAAAAACGCAAATACTTCTTCTTCTTCATCGATTCTGTTGAACTCGCACTACATATCTAATTTGCAGTACTGGTTCTCTTCCCATAAAACTACCATCTGCCAATTTCAGTTTTCACGCGGCAGTCAACACATTAACATTCTGGAAATGAAGCCACTATGTCCAGTCGTACCACATCTTGGGATGGAGATTTTAAGTTAAAGGAAAATAAAATAACGTTGAAGTTTACCCAGCATCAGGAGAAAATGAGTTTGGGCAGCCATCAATGAAGAAGAAGAACAGGTTTGATTGCTTCCTGAAAAGAACAAAAAAAGTTGTCCGTTGTAGATTTGAAGTAGAGATGTGCGATACTATGAATTTGAAATTGTTTCCTCATCTATTAAGAATGAAATTGTTGGCTTGATGTGTTTTCTGGCCAAATGCATTTATTCCATGCTGTGTTTATCACTGTTGAGTCAGGAAGAAACAAATGGTTGTACAACTCTCAGGTTTTGCCTTCATTGTTAAGGGATAATGTTAGACTCCCTCTCTTGTCCACTTTTGTGTGTCAGTCTTTTGAAGGCTTCTTTGCAGGTATTCCAATAACTTCACCACCATGTTACAAATTATTCGCCGGACAAAGAAGTCCCCTACAAACCCTGTAAAAGAAAATGATATACCTGTCTTTGTTTCGAAATCAGCCATTGGAAGGAACTTTAGTCACTCGTTAACAGCTCCATATTGGGTTTGCTCTTGAAAATTATCACCAGATTGAGGGTTCATCATTAGTGCTGATTGTTGTGGCGTGCTTGAACTCTAAATCATGCTTCTTTGATTATCGATAGGATTGTCATTACAGGATGCCATCGCCATTGAAAAAAAGGAAAAAAATTTCACAGCTCCTCTGAATCTTCTCCGCAAATTCAGCTGCTCAAATTTCTAGAAATCCCAAGGATGCAGAAGAGATTACATCGGTTGCAGATCGTGAAAGGCTTCATCATCGTGTCCAACGAACTGGTCTGGTGACTCTCAAGATTGATCAATCTGATCTTGGATTGCGTTGGAATCATCGATGGAGTAATCTTCTCTGCAAATGCGGTCGTCGCCCACATGCTAAAAGTGTCATTGCTTCTCTATATTTCAAGGGGCAAATGAAATCACTGAAGAAATTCAACACAGCAATGTAGCTTGAAAGTCTTCATTGTCGCGTGAAACAGGGTAATGTCGTGATCCTGTAACTACAAAAGACGTACATACCTTTAGTCATTCCGATGCAACTTTAATTCAATGCGGCTCTATGGAGGTACTTGGTATCATCACTGGATGGCTGAGTTTCGTTTTGTTGTTGAAGAAATCAAATCACCTTGGGAAGAAATATGCCAACGTGTGGAGGTTACCTGCTCAAGCGACTGCCATAAGGTGACTTCCGGCTTTGGAAAAGATAGGCAATAGTATTAGGAATGACACGAGCAGCTCCGCTTGTGGGGTTTGGAAAGTCTTCTATTCGTAAGAGTTCGGGATCAGAATCTATAAGTAATGAATGTGGGTTGCCGGCAGGCGCAGTAATTTCTTCTGGACCGCCATTGATGGTTAATTTCAATTACACTCCACCCCTATGTTCTTCAACTGGCAGAAATTTCAGCTGATTAATGTTTAGCAAGCACCGTTTTTTTTTAGAGTTGCATCTGCCTTCGGTTTTGTTCACTAATACCTCCAGTAAATCTTGCAAACATTTGATCCCGTCAAAAGAGGCAATGATGATTACAATAGCCACCTGTCAAACACACAAACAAAAACAACACAAAAAAAAAAAAAAGAAAAAAAAAAAAAAAAAAAAATGTTATACAGCTTGCATCTTCTAATCAATTTCTTTGTACCAATGCTGCATGGCAAGCTTCCATTTATGGGGCCCTTGTGCTCATACAAGTACTCCATCTGTGATGCTTTAAGGAGACTTGAAAACGGTATTTTGTGTCTACAAAAAAAAAAAAAAAAAAAAGGGGGTATGACACTTGTGAAGTGGCCTCAACACTTGAAAGAAGAGGATAGGCATGGAAAATTGAGCCGCATGATCTATTTGTTGATATCAATTTGATATCAAATGTCTGAGTTGAGGCATTTAAAAAAAAAAAAAAATAGACAACAATAATAATAAAAGGATTAAAAAAAAAAAAATTGGTTCTTCGATTTGAAACTTAATGATTTTGATGAAGACGAACCTCTTCAACCATCTCAATATTGTGTGGAAGGAGGCAAATTCTGGTTCTTCAAAGAATCCCGAAGACTTGAACAATGATGATGTTAAAAGGATGGAAGTACTCTTTATATAGATCTCTCAAAGTCATAAAGAGTCCTAGTAGGACTATATTTCGCAATCATATTTATCTTTAAGTTATAAGATTGATATGATATACAAGATTTTTGGAACTTATTCCCTATACAAACTCTCCAATCTCGGGAACAAGTCCAAAAAGGGGCAATTTGTAGATATATAAATATTATTTATATATTTAAATATATAATTAAATATTATTTATATATTTTAAATATATATTTATATTTATATTTTATATATTTTGATATTAAAAGATTCACCCCTTAGATGAGTGACACGTGGCAACATCATAGCCATTGGCTATCACTCACTCCATCTATAAATAGAGGGCAAACTCCCTCAAGAAATGTTACACACACTCACTCTCTTCACACACCCGGGCCGAGAAATTGAGAGATATTCGAAGGTTCCCGAACCTCTCTGTCGAAGTCGGCCCTTCCTCTCCGAATCCATTCCGAGACAAAGTCCTAAAGCCCATCGGAAGAAGAAATCAAATTGTTCGATAAATCGAGATCAAGCCCAAAAGCCCTCGAGATCGAATCCATTCCGAGATCCAGCCCAAAACGCCCCCTCGGAAGAAAACAATTATTCATTGGATCGAGACAAGCCCAAAACGCCTCTCGGATCCACGACGGATAGAATCAACGGATCCATAGAGATTGGACCCAAAATCTCATTTATTGTATAAATCTGTTGTATTCAATTATTATTATTTCTTGTAATTCCGATTTTACAGGAAATAAAGAAATTTAATTGTCTACAATAGTAATGAAACCTTTTTTTTATATACTTTGAGAATATAAAATAAAATATTAGGATATAGAATAGAATAAATATAAAGAAAAAAAGGAAATGAAAATATTTTTTAAAAATAGGAATTATAATAATTGTTGGATGAAAAAAATAAAGATGATGATAATGAGAAAAAAAGGAATGCAAAATATTTTTGAAAAATAGATTGAAATAAGAAAATAAAATTTGATATTTTGCAAAAAAAATAAAATTAGAGGAGAATAAATAAAAATAATTCAACATATTTTTCGAAAAACAAGTAGTGTAAAATTTTTTTAAAAGTCATAGGAAGATTGAAATGAAAAAATTTTAATAGTTTTGAAAATATAAATTAAAATCTTCGAATAGAATAGAATAAATAAAAAGAAAAAATGAATTGAAAATATTTTTAAAAAATAGGAGGTATAAAAATTTATTGATGATAAAAAAGGATGGTAATGAGAAAATAAAATTTGATATGTTATGAAAAAAAATAAAAATCTTAAAATAGAGGACAATAAATTTTAAAAAAAAATGGATTTAAACTATTTTTGAAAATCAGGAAGTAAAAAAAAAATTAGAAGAGAATAAATAGAAAGAAGAAAAAAAAAGGAATTGAAAATATTTTTGGTAATAAGAAAATAAAATTTGATAGTTTTGGCGAGAAAAAAATTCAAAATAATTTTTTAAAAATAGAAAGTGTAAAATATTTATAAAAATTAAAAGATATTAATGAAAAAAAATGGATTTTTATAAATTATAAATTAAAATCCTATAACAGAATAGAATAATTAAAAAGAAAAAAAAAAGAATTTAAAATATTCATGTAAAAGTAGGAAGTATAAAAACTTTTTTATGAAAAAAAAGATGTTAATGAGAATAAAATTTGATAGTTTTGGAGGGAAAAAAAATTAAAATTTTAAAATATAGGAGAATAATATTAATAAAAAAAAATGAATTCAAAATATTTTGGAAAAGTAGGAAGCCTAAAAGTAGTTTTGAAAATATAATTTAAAATCTTATAATGGAATAGAATAAATAAATAAATTGAAAACGTTTTTGAAACATAGGAAGTATAAAATTTTATGATGAAAAAAAAAGATTGATAAATAAATAAAATTAGATAGTTTTTGAAAAAAAAAATTTAAAATCTTAAAAATGAAGGAGAACAAATAAAAAAAATTAAAATATTTTTGAAAAAAAGAAATGTAAAAACCTTTTGATGAAAAAAAAAAGAAGAAGATGGTAATGAGAAAAAAAAAATTAAAAAACTTAAAATGAGGAGAATAATAAAATTAAAAAAAAAGGATTTCAATTTTTTTTGAAAAATATGAAGTTTAAAATTTAAAAAATAAAATAAAAGGAAGATTGTAATGTAAAAAAAAATAAAAAATTGATAGTTTTGAATAGAGTAGAATAAATAGAAAGAAAAAAAGGAATTAAAAATATTTTTCATTAAAAAAAAGAAGATCGTAATGAAAAATTAAAATTGGATAGTATTGGAAAAAAAAAATTAAAATTTTAAAATAGAGGTGACTAAATATAAAAAAAAAATTCAAAATATTTTTTAAAAAATAGGAAGTATAATTTTTTTAAAAACAAAAATTAATTGGAAATAGTAGTGAATTTTTTTTTGATAATTTTGAAAATATAAATTAAAATCTTAGAATAAATAGAAAGAAAAAAAGAATTGAAAATATTATTGAAAACTAGGAAGTATAAAATATTTTTAAAAAATAAAAGGAAGATAGTAATGAAAAAAAAATAGTTTTGAAAGTATAAAATAAAAGTTTTGATAGAAGTAATTTAAAATAGAAAGAAAAAAAAGGAATTTAAAATAATTTTTTTAAAATAGCAAGTATAAAAAAATTTTAGGAAAAAAAGAAGTTTTGGAAAAAAAATTAAAATTTTAAAATAGAGGAGAATAAATAGGGGGAAAAAAATTCAAAATATTTTTGAAAAATTGAAGAGAATAAATAGAAAAAAAATGAATTAAAATTATTATTGAAAAATAGGAATATAAAACTTTTTTGATAAAAAAAAATAAAATGATAATGAGAGAATAAAATTTGATAGTTTTGAAAAAAAAAAAGTAAATAGATGAGAATAAATTAAAAAAAAAATTGCAATATTTTTGAATAATAAGAAGAATAAATTTTTTTAAAAAAAATAAAGGAAGATAGTAGTGAAAAAAAAAATTGATAGTTTTAAAAATATAAAAAACTTAGAAAGAAAAAAGGAATTGAAAATATTTTTGGAAATTAGGAAGTATAAAAAAATTTGATCAAAGAAAAGATTGTATTGAGAAAATAAAATTTGATATTTTTTGAAAAAATAAAAATAGAAGTGTAAAGTTTTTGAAAAACAAGAAGTGTAAAGTTTTTTTTTTAAAATGATAGGAAGATAGGAATGAAAAAAAAGATTTAATAGTTTTGAAAATATAAATTAAAACTTTAGAATAAATAGAAAGAAAAAAAGAATTGAAAATATTTTTAAAAAATAGGAAGTATAAAATTTTTTTGATGATAAAAAAGGATGGTAATGAGAAAATAAAATTTGATATGTTTAAAAAAAATTAAAATCTTAAAATAGAGGAGAATAAATTTAAAAAAACGGACATTTTAACTGTTTTTTAAAAAATATGAAGTAAAAAAAATTAGAAGAGAATAAATAGAAAGGAAAAAAAGGAATTGAAAATCATTTTCAAAAATAGGAACGATAAAAAAATTTTGATAAAAAAAAGAAGATGGTAATGAGAAAAAATAAAATTTGGTAGTTTTGGAAAAAACAAATATTTTTTTAAAAATATGAACTGTAAAATATTTATAAAAAATAAAAGATAGTAATGAAAAAACTTGGATTGTTTTGAAAATATAAATTAATATCCTATAATATAATAGAATAAATAGAAAGAAAAAAAATAAGATGGTAATGAGAAAAAAATAAGATAGTTTTGGAGGGAAAAAAAATTAAAATTTTAAAATGAAGGATCAAAATATTTTTACATTTCCGAAAATATTTTTGAAAAAACAAGGAAGTATAAAAAGTTTTGATGAAAAAAAAGAAGAAGATATTAATGATTAAATAAAATTTGATATTTTGTGAAAAGAAAATAAAAATCTTAAAATAGAGGAGAATAAATTAAAAAAAAAAAGATTTAAAATATTTTTGAAAATTAGGAAGAATAAAAATATTTTGATAAAAAAAAGGAAATCGTAATGAGAAAATAAAATTTGATATTTTTAGAAAAAAATAAAAATCTTAAAATAGTGGAGAATTAATAAAAAAAAAAGAAATTAAAAATATTTTTGAAAAAATAGGAAGTGGAAAAAATTTTAAAAAAATAAAAAGGAAGAAAGTAATAAAAAATTTTATATATAATTTTGAAAATATAAATTAAAATATTATAAATATAAATAAAAAAAGGAATTGGAAATATTTTTTAAAAATAGGAATTTTAAAAAATATTTAATAAAAAAAATGATGATAATGAGAAAAAAAGAAATTGATAGTTTTGGGGGGAAGAAATTAAAATCTTAAAATAGAGGAGAAAAAAAAAGGAATGCAAAATATTTTTGAAAAATAGGAAGTGGAAATTGTTTTTAGAAAATAAAAGGAAGAAGTAATGAAAAAAAAAATGATAGTTTTGAAAAAAGAAAATATTTTTGAGGAGAATAAAATAAGAAAAAAGAAAGGAATTCAAAATATTTTTGAAAAATAGAAGAAAATAAATAGAAAAAAATGAATCGAAAATATTTTTGAAAACTAGGCTTATAAAAAAAAATTTGATGAAAAAAGAAGATTAATGAAAAAATAAAATTTGATAGTTTTCGGGAAAAAAAATTAAATCTTAAAATAGAGGATAATAAATTTAAAAAAAATAATTTCAAAATATTTTTGAAAAATATGAAGAATAAATTTTTTTTAAAAAAAAATAAAAGGAAGATAGTAATGAAAATAAAAAGGGAATTGAAAATATTTTTGGAAATTAGGAAGTATAAAAATTTTTGATAAAAAAAAAAATTGTAATGAGAAAATAAAATTTGATATTTTTGGAAAAAATAAAAATAGAGGAGAATAAATGTAAAAAAATTCAAAATTGTTTTGAAAAATAAGAAGTGTAAATTATTTTTGGAAAAATAAAGGATAGTAATGAAAAAAGGAATTCAAAATATTTTTTAAAAAAAGGAAATGTAAAATAGCTTTTAAAAAACAAAAGTTAGTAATGAAAAAAAAAATTGGATAGTTTTGAAAATATAAATTAAAATCCTATTATTCTATTCAAAATATTTTGAAAAATAGGAAGTGTAAATTTTTTTGGAAAAATAAAAGGAAGATAGTAATGAAAAGAAAAAAGTGATAGTTTTAAAAATATAATTTAAAATCTTATAAAAAAGGGAGTGTAAAATAGGAAAAATATTTTTGAAAAATAGGAAGTGTAAATTTTTTTAAAAAAAATGATAAGGAAGATAGTAATGAAAAAAAAATGATAGTTTTGAATAGAAAGAAAAAAAGGAAATGAAAATATTTTTGATAGTTTTGGAAAAAATATTAAAATCTTAAAATAGAGGAGAATAAATATAAAAAAAGAATTCAAAATATTTTTGAAAAATAGGAAGTGTAAATTTTTTTTAAGAAAAATAAAAGGAAGATAGTTTTGAAAATATAAATTAAAATCATAGAATAGAATAAATAGAAATTAAAAAAAAGGAATTGAAAATAAAGAAATAGGAATTTAAATTTTTTTTTTGATGATAAAAAAGAAATGGTAATGAAAAAATAAAATTTGAATGTTTTGAAAAATAAATTAAAATCTTAAAATAGAGGAGAATAAATAGGAAAAAAGAATTTAAAATATTTTTGAAAAATAGGAATTGTAAATTTTTTTGAAAAACTAAAAGGAAGATAGTAATGGGAAAAAAAATGTGATAGTTTTGAAAATATAATTTAAAATCTTATAATGGAATAGAATAAATAAAGGAATTGAAAATATTTTTGAAAAATATGAAGTATAAAATTTTTTTGATGGTAATAAAAAAAAAATTGATAGTTTTGGAAAATAAAATTAAAATAAATGGAAGAGAATAAATAAATAAATAAAAGAATTCAAAATATTTTTTATCTTAATTTATGGGTTATAGAACAAAGATTTATGTACCGAGAAAAATATACTCACAAAAGAACAAATATTCACAATTTACACATACAATGAATCAAGAAAACAAACATTTACTGCAAAAAAAATAACATGAAAAAATAAACAAAACAGATAATAAATAATAAGTAGATCTTTACGATCAAGCCTTGTCGCAATGGCGGCGGCGATCGGTTCGTTTAATCACCGCCGCCCCCAAGAAAAACCAAATTTGAAATCTAAAACAATTTCAGTACAACTGAAATCAGCCCCCAAGTCCCATTAAAATGCAATAATCAAGAAAACAAAATAGATACCAACAACAAAAATGAATAATAAGATCAAGAATGAAGGAAGAAGTACTGACCTTGGAATTTAATATAAGCACAGACAGCACTGTCGCAATGGCGCGGCGGCGATCGGTTCATTTAATCACTGCCGCCCCAAGAAAAAACAATAAAATTCTAAGTCAGCCCCAACTCTCAGTAAAATCCAAAAACCCTCCACCTTTCGTCTTTTTAATCAAGATTTCACATGAAATCATCGGATTCTTAAATCTTGATGGGATATCAAGAAATCTTGAAGTTTTTTCTATATTGAAATTAAAAAAAAAACAAATTATTATAACGGAAAAAAAAACAAATTATTAAAGAAAAAGAAAAAATGGGTTTAGTTAGTATACTTACTTGAAGCGGGCGACTTCACTTATCATCTTCTTTCACGCGAAGAAATGCAGTAATAGAGAGAGAGAGAGGGGAAGAAATCAATGTGCAAGAAAGAAACAATATATAGAGAGAGAAAAAGAGAAAGGGAAAGAATTGCAATGTACAAGAAAGAAAAAAACAGAGAAAGAAATTTGTGAAACCTTAATTTTTGGAAAAGGGCAGTGGGCTATTTATAAGCACACTACGCCCTCTCAAGAACCGACTCTGCCCCCAACCAACGGTAAAATGGTTACCAAAACAAACTTTCGGTCATCGGTCAACGGTCAAAGCGCGTAGTAGTTTCTTGAAGCCCAATCATTAAAAAAAATAAATAAATAAATAATAATAATTAATTAATTACAAGTTCAGTTATTGTGTATATTATATTATATATATAACTTTCAAGAAAAATAATGATGAATATGATTGATTCTAAATAATTTTATTTTTATTTTTTTTAAAAAAAACAATGATAATAATTATCATAAAATTGGAAAATTACTGGCAAAATATTATAAATGAAATCCAAATCATTTACTAATAATACATAGAGTTAATGATCATTGGATGAAATAGATGGCCTGTAAAATGCCTCCAAAGGCTTGAATCTATGCATGGTGAGTCCAGGTTTCTCTTCCATATCCACCATTTCCGATCCCAACCTTTTCCAATCAAAGTTTTGAATCAATGTCCCAATTGACAATGTAATAAACCTAACAGCCATAACCGAGCCAGGACAAGACCTTTTTCCTTTTCCAAAGGTAAGAAATTTGAACCCTGACTGATGATCGGAATATCCCACTTGATCATTAATTCCTTCGAATCTCTCCGGCCTGAACTCATTTGGATCTTCCCATACTTTAGGGTCTCTGTGAATCGCCCAAGTATTGATCAAAACAGTTGTTTCTTTAGGAATGTTGTAGCCATTGATGGTGCAATCCTCTGAAGTGAAATGAGGCAAAAGAAGTGGAGCTGGTGGAAAGATTCTTAGGGTTTCGTTGATGATGGAACGTAAATAAATCAAGTTTGGAAGATCTGAATCTTCAATTAATTTGCCTGGAGAAATTTTGTTGTATATTTCTGCTTTGGCCTTTTGTAAAACTTCTGGATGGTTTAGTAAAAGGGACATTACCCATTGCATTGCTGCAGCTGAAATATCTGTTCCTGCTGTGAACATAATCTACATGGAACACAAAAATTAAGTATCATTACTGATCATGAATGAAACATTAATTTTAAAGATATTAAAGGAATATATATATATATAATAATAATAATTTAAAAATGACAAAAATGAGGATTTATCGTACGTACCTGAATCATCCCTTTGATAATTTCATCAGTGTAGTATTCAGGTTCAGTTTCTTGAAGCGACAACAATGATTCAACAACAGTCTTCTTTTCCGAACGTGAATTTTCTCTCATCATTTTCCGGCGTCCTTCGTCGACGAGATCCTGCAAGAACTTATCTCTCTCTTCCTGCACCCTTTCCATTTTCTTCTTATAATTCCTATACCCTCCAATAATATTCCACTTCAAGAATGGAAGATAATCATAAACATCAATCAACGTATTAACAACCTTAAAATTAGATGACTCATCATCGTCCGACCATCTTTTTCCGGCAGCAATTCTCATCATCACGCTGTACACCAGTTCATGACACGTGGAAGTCAGATTTATTCTTTTCCATGGCTGTTGGTGATCTTTGACTTTGACTTTGACAGTAGGATCTTTAACAATAATTAGTCGTCGGATTTCTTGTGTCCAGATGGCAGAAGAGTATTGGAGGATGATTTGGGTAGAGAAAATGTGTGTGGCGGCAACTCGGCGGAGATTCCGCCAGTGGTTCCCGTAAGGGGAGAATCCTAGTGTGGTGTAGTCATACTGAAGGAGTTTGAGGGCAATGGACTTTGGTCTGTTTGCGAGGACGACGTCGTTTTTCGTGAAGCATTCTTCTGCAATGTCCGGAGATGAGACGATGAGGGTGGGACGGGATCCGAAGTGGAGTAACATGATTGGACCGTACTTGTCGGAGAGAGATTTGAGGGTACGGTGGAGTAGTGGCGGAGGTTTTTTCAGGAGGTGGTGGAGGTGGCCTACGATCGGAAGTGATGGCGGACTTGGTGGTAGATTTTGCTTATTCTTTCGCCGGCGATGCATAATCAAGAATATTATTGAGAAGAGCAAGAGAAGAATGTAATAATAGAAGATTTCCATGGCCATGGGAGATACTTAGTTAGCAGATTAATTTGCAATGCATGGCTACTTAAAACACTCACTCCATGGTCAAACCTCAATTAAAATAAAATTGTTGAATCATTTTTTCTTTTTTTAATTCTTTTATATGTTGTATATAGTTATGCAGACTAACTCTCACACAGAAAAAGTCTCACTATAACTTTGTAATGAGTATCAAGTTTTGACCTCGTAAATTGTGTTAAGTATAATGTGTTTGTAATAATATATATATTGTGATTAATATTTAGAAATAAGTAAATTGATTCGTGGGTAAAATTAAATTTATAATTGTGTTGAATTTAATTTAAAAATTAAATAAAATCTTAAGGATATTTTTGGGAAAAGGGGAGAGCCGATTGTGCTAAGTATATAATTACTTTTGTAGTAACGAAGAAGATTGTGTTAAGATTATGTCAATCTGTTTTAGCTAAGGATAAAATAAACAAATAAGCGTAAATTAAAAACCTTAAAGAATTAAAAGAACATGCTGAATTAAGCAGTTTGGGTGAGTTGGTAAGTGGACTCCTAAAGCTTCTTCTCAGAGCGGATGGTCAAGGGTTCGAACTCTCCCGAGGTGGTTAGCGCTATGTTAAAAAGTTCCGGGTCAGACCCTCACCATCGAGTAAGAGTTGGACTCTGCGAGCGCACCCCAAACCGAATCCCGATTAGTCGACCCGTGTGAATTCAAACACCGGATACTTAAGAAAAAAAAAAAACAAGCTGGCTTTCCTTGGAAATTTTTCTCTACCATTTTTATTTTTCAGATAACACGTTCCTAGGGAAACCCAAAAACATTTTATATTTATACATATATAAGTTTTCTAGATAAGTGAGCATGTGAGGTTTTGACATTTTTTTTAAAAAAAATTTATTAAAAAATATGATTTTCAAAGTCATCACGACTCGATCAATCTAGATTTGGTCTAAGTTATATCTGTAAAGTTTAACTATCGATCACGTCTAACATTTATAATACGGTTTTCTATTATACTAAGTGAATTCTTTACTCATCCCTTTCATCCAATATGGTTTTGGTGATTTTAGTTTGATTTTTTTTTTTTTTGCTTATCGCACGGGTGTCTTGGGTGGGTTTCGTCACCGAGGAGTAGCACCTTTAAGCCATTTCACGCTCAGACTAATCTCGCTCGCTGATTTGTAAACACCTCATTGAGTGGGACAGCTAACTAGATGATTTAACATTTTTTCATACCCTAAACCAGGATTTTAGTTTGATTTTAAAACATAATTATTATATATATATTTTAACAAAAAATAATTAAAATTTATATTTTATTTAAAAGTTGGTTTTATAGTTTGCCACAAATAAAAATAATACTTCTTAATTTGTATTAAAAATTTTAACAAATATTTATTTTTTTAATAAAAATTTGGGAGAATGAATCAAACTTCTTTTATTTGATAAAAGGAGTTGGTCCGGAATTTAATTCTTACCTAAAAGTAATCATTGGTAATTGTCAACCCAATGAGCAGCCCACCCATTCCATGGCCCATTAATAATAGGAGCCCAATTCTGAAAAGGGGTAATTCAGTAATTACACAAACTTTGAGAAATATTGCTTCCCATCAAAGTTACCTTTTTAGGAAAGAGGAAAAACAAATGCAATCACCAATCCTACTGAGACCCCATTAATGAATCTGGAAAAAAGAATGTTTAGAAACTGTACGGTAGAGTACTGTACTGTAGAAACCAGTGACAAAATCAAGCTTCACACAAGGATTTTCAAACCGAGAGAAGAAGAAGAAGAAGAAGAGGAAGATCATGATGCCGCAGGAGGAAGCAGCACAAATGACAATTTTGTAGTGGTTTTGGTGCATCCTTACTCATTAATGGGAGGTAGTCAAGGACTACTGGAAGGAATTGGTAGAGGGTTGGCGAGCAGGGGTTATAAAGCTGTGACCTTTGACATGAGAGGTGTTGGAACTTCCACTGGGAAGTCTTCCATTACTGGCTTCAAAGAAATCAAGGACGTCGTTGCTGTTTGCAAATGGGCTTCTGAGAATTTCCCTACTAATCGGGTTTTATTGGTGGGTTCTTCTGCAGGTACTCTGCTACTTCCTTCTTCTTTCTTTAGTTTAATTCTGTATCTACATTGTTTCTATTACAGGGTTGCAATTGGGATTCTGGGATTCTGTTTAATTCCGTGTTGTTTTTATCAGGAATCCCTGCATGAATGTTGTGTAGTATAAGTTGTTTCTTGCTCTCTCTCTTGTAGGGTTTCAGCTAGTTTCTTGCATTCTATTATAAATGTTTAATTAGTCTTGTGATTCCTTCATTTGTTGATTATGTTAGGTCTTCTAGTTATGGAAATATCTGATTTCCATGGTTTAAGGAGTTCAAGAGCACTATTTCTAAGACTATTCATATAACTTGACATTCAATGCCCAAGAAATTTTGATGAGGTTATCTTTAGACTATAGATATTTATTACATAAATTGAGGATGATAATGATTAATGAATCCTAGAATTCCAAATGGTTAGATCCTTTGTGTTTCCATGAACCTTCCCTAAACAATGGAGCTTGGAATCCAAAGATGTTATCTGTGATGAATCCCTAAATTTAGACTGGATCTTGAACTTAACCTCATGCTAGTTAGTTCTAAATTAGAAAGTTCATTTAAATTGCTATGTTCTTTGTGGTCTCTGAACACGTTCTGGAACAGGTGCACCGATTGCAGGCTCTGCAGTTGACAAGGTTGAACAAGTGGTGGGCTATGTGAGCATAGGATATCCTTTTGGTTGTATGGCTTCAATCCTGTTTGGACGACATCATAAAGCAATTCTAAAATCACCAAAACCTAAACTGTTTATAATGGGAACAAATGATGGATTTACCAGTGTTAAGCAGTTGAAGAACAAGCTCAAGTCTGCTGCAGGCAGGGTGGAAACTCATCTTATCGATGGTATAGGTCATTTTGAGATGGAAGGACCTTCTTATGATGGTAAAATGGTGAATTTGATAGTAGAATTTATTGCATCATTGTAAATTACCATGTTTAGTGGACTTATAACTTTAAGGGATTTGTTATGCAGAGATAACAAGGTAGTTACATGTTAGAGACATTTTTTATATTGCATTTCAATTGTATATTGTAATATTGTAATTTTTTTATTCACGATTACCAAAAAGAAAAGGGAAACAACACAGATACACTGAAAGCATCAAGTTGATGCTATTATTATTATTGTAATTTTTGACTAAATTGAATTGCAAGAAAAAAAAAAAAATTCAAAATTTTGAAATACCTA
Source organism: Cynanchum wilfordii (assembly GCA_025388415.1). Taxonomy (NCBI): domain Eukaryota; kingdom Viridiplantae; phylum Streptophyta; class Magnoliopsida; order Gentianales; family Apocynaceae; genus Cynanchum; species Cynanchum wilfordii. Next base: position 97,852 of record JAHSUH010001291.1, on the reverse strand, counting down.
ACCTTTACAGGGCCATTTTAATACAACTAGTTAGGACATTCAAAAAAAAAAAAAAGGTGTATCATGGTACAACACCAGTTACATCACTGCATTATCCTAAATATTCAGTGGTTATTATTAAATGCAGTCAATTACTACCACTTTCATCATCTGATATATCTTCAAGCCTATTAATTGCATCAACAAGACTTCGTTCATGGTCCTGTAAGGCAGCAAAAAGAAAGAAAGAATTAAACTTTCTAGATAAAACTGTAAAAATGATGGAAAAAAAAGGATGAAGTGAGGAGAAAATAATGTAAGTTAATCATACGTTAAGAACCCTTTTTGCTCTCTCGATTTCAGTGGGATCTGGAGGGTTTACATTGAGGATTCTCTTTACCTGTTAACATTTGCCATTGGAGGGGAAAAAGTAAGCATCAAATGGTGAATGATACTGAAATATTTCCAGTTGCAGAAAGTTACCTCCTTTACTAGAGTATCAGTGTGGAGTATCTGAATATCACCAGACTGCATCCTCCCATTGCCATTTCTTGATGCAGGTAAATCATTCTTGGACGCACCCTTTACAAGAACACCTTTTCCAGCACCAGCACCAGACTTCTTAAATCGATGGCCTGCTTTACCATTTCCAGTTTCAGGAAATATTTCAAGATTCTCGCCTTCCCACTTCATGTCTTGTCTGGATGACTAGAAAAATTTTGATAGAATAGTAAATCACACTATTACTACATAAAGGAATACGCCAACTTATGGAATAAGGAAACAACAATATTCCCATTTCAACTTAAGAAATGCAGAATGAAGCAAGCAGCCTATGTAAAATAAAGACACATTCCAGAGTTTGGGATAACATGATCAAATAGTATTTTAAAAAGTCCCAATCTTCAATAAAATATAAAGATTCTATAAAAGTTTAAAGCCTTGCTAGGGTATATCCAATCATTATTGAACAAATATCAGTGAAAGAAAATACCCAACAAAATTAGTAGAAGCACATTGAAGTAAATTGGAGAATACCTCAAGAGGATTGTAGTCACAATGGGAAGCTTCATAGAAGTCATTGTCTTCTGGCCAACTACACCGAACTTTCCTCTGAACTAACTTGTCAAATTTTCTGGTCACAGTAGGACCATTTTCAGCAAATGCACCAGAAGAACCCAAACTAGGGAGATTGGGCATTCCTGTGGATACTGCAAAAGAGCAATGCAAGAATGTCACTGAATAGCAACAACAAATTTTCTTCCAAAAACAAACATTCGATACTGAACCAAGAAGATGCATATATGATTTCTTCAGTGGGAAATTTCAAGCTTATGGGAAAACACAACCTTTTAATTTCTGCACTTCACTACCTGTTCCTGAAAATTGACTTTGTTTTGGTGCCAATGATGATTGTGTAATTGGTATTCTCCCTGTTGGGGACGATGCTCTCAATGACATTTCTCTGGCCAATTTTAATGTCTTCTGTTTCTTACAAGTTGTTGAAACTCTAGGACTAGGTAACTGGTGATCCTGAGCTGGCTGGCTACCACTTAGTGTACTTGGTTGAAGTCCACTAGTCTTTCTCCAGTCCCTAATCACAAATTGAGGACAACATAAAATATTTAATTTTATATAAAATCCAGCAGAGCACTTGTTTACAAGATCATTTCAATTACCATCAGACCTTATCTTTTGGATGATCTCATCAGCATTAACCCTGGAGAGAAGTATTCTGTGTTCTTCATCTGAGACCCTTAACTCTTTCCTTAGTTCTGTGATCAAACTTTCTTTTTCCTGAACAATCCTCAAAAAAGAAAGCTCAATTATGTAGAAGTCTTTTGAAGTTGTATACAATGAATTTATTTACCATTATAGTGTCCATACCCAAGTTATTGCATCTGATTGGGCTTTAAAGGCACGCAAGACAGAAGTATATGCCTCTTGTTCTACATCATGTATCTCCGTCTCCAAGTCACCAATCCTATGAGGGAGCTGACTACTGCCTACAACCACAGATGTTCTGCGAATACAACCACGGCCTCCACCAAGAAACCTCCTCTGATGGGCACCATGGGTCTGATCCCTTTTTCCTTCAGTAATATCAATATTTACGTCACATTACTTTAGTAACTACATGGAACCACTAACCAAAAAAATATAATAATAATAACTGCTAAATTTTGCACTTGAAAATGTATGAGCTATTCCAAGTCTCTAGATCATTCTTTGGTTGGTTTCTCAGACTCCTAAAGAACTCATTTCACGCAAACAATTCTACCAAATATCGAAATGAGAAGCACAAAGCTAACATATATTCACTTATCCCAATTAAAAATCCAGTTCAATGAAACAATAACACAAAAGAAGGGTTGCACAGCTCTGTGGTAAAGCAGTTGGCTGTAGATCAAGCAGTATCAGCTTGATCTTGGATGGACCCTTAATCAACAGTCACTGATAATGAATGCCCTTCTTCTAGCAACATAATTGATATGGATCCGGGGATTCCAACCCAATCTACTGGAAACACTATCATCTGACAAAGATTGAATAATGTTTCAGACATCTGCTTACTTCTAGGAATATAATGCTCACATCTAACTTTTAGAGATCAGAGAAAACTCACCAAAAAATGAAACCATTTTCAAGTTTGGCAACAAAAACATAATTGTAAACAGGAAATCTCAATCAAATATGACTTTATATATACACATTCTTGTATGGGCATAAAAGAAAAAAGAATGTATGTATATATATATCAACAATTTCTGAAATTTACAACATATATTAAATTCTAGAACTTCCCAAGTTTCAATTGTTAAGTAAATTCCTATCAGCTCATTCCCAAGAGTTGAAAAGAATAATATCAATTTGTTAAGACATTCAGAAAAATTATAACTTCCTCTTAAAATGAAAAGATGAATTGTGAATCAATTGAGAATTCATTAACACCCCAAATTCAAATACATAGTAAAATAGATGAAATTAAAGCTCTGGAACTAACAAACCAAGCAACGGAAAAAATCAACTTTCTCATCAAATGCAGAAAAAAAAGGAAAACAAGAAAAAGAAAAAAAAATCAAAACAAAGAATTCACCTTTTCTAACGGGGAGTTCGTATTCCATTAACTAAAAATTACTGCAAAATATTCCAAAGAAATAATTTTCTTCCGAATTCCAACTTTAGCAACATCATTGGCACAGCAAGGAAAAAAAAGTTTGCAAGAAAATAAAGAGAAACACCAAGAAATCACAGAATTTTTTTTTTTTTTAATTTTTTAAAAATCAGAATTAAGAATTCCTCCAAGATTTTAATGGAAATTCACGCACCTAGAAATATTTGAACAATTAATTAATTAATTATTATTATTATTATTTTGTGATTTTGTGGTAGTGCTACATGGGTCGGATCTGACTTTCTATATTCGGGTCGGACATGATTAATGGAAAAACCAAATAGTGCTTACCCGGGATTTTGATGGATTTGATGGCCAAAAATGACGAAAAAGGTTTAGCGTTGGCGGATGGCAGGAAAACTGCATCCAAACCGACGTCGTTTCCTTATGTAGGTGTCATATATTTTTGGCAAATTGGTATAAATAGTCCCCAAACTATGGAGGTTTGGTGACATTGGTCCCCAAATAATTTTTTTGGTGGGATTGGTCCCCAAATTATAAAAAAATTGTGACATTGGTCATTCTGTTAAAAATTCTATTAAATCAGCATTAAGTTTTTAAAAAAAAAAAAAAACTTCATGGACATTTATGTCATTACTCTATTTAAATATAAGTCAAATTGATATAAATAGTCCCCAAACTATAGACTTTTGGTGATATTGGTCCCCAAATTATTTTTTTTGTGGGATTGGTCCCCAAACTATGAAAAAATTGTGACATTGGTCATTCCGTTAAAAATTTTGTCAATCACAAGTTTAAAAAAAAAAAAAAAACCTAAGAGGCAACCGTAGCTTTGGGATTTAGTAAGAATCCACTCAACATAATCATCAATTTCTACCACCACCATTATACACAAACAAAAATGTAACTTTTTTTTTTTTTTTTTTTTTTAGGACAACAAAAATGCAACTTGGAATGACTAAATTCATTAGGGATCTCCAACTCGTAAGACAATCGGAGGAAAACCCATCCCAATTTTTTTTTTGGACATAACAGAAACCGAAATGTATATGATCAATGAGATGACTAAATTGAAATTGGTCCAAATCCCGCTTAGAGCAACACCTTTGATGCCGAGATTGAGAAAAACAAGAAGGAAGTAATTGATGGGTATGTGTATAAGAATGACTGCATCTGCACAAAATGTCAAAGACAATGTTAGCAATGCGTTTCGACTCCTCTGCAATTGCAAGAGAAACAAGGGTTTCAATTTCACAGAATTTTTTAAAGCTCTTGGAATTTTTTTTTTAAAAAACTTAACTTGTGATTTAACATAATTTTTAACGGAATGACCAATGTCACAATTCTTTCATAGTTTGGGGACCAATCTCACCAAAAAAATAATTTGGTAACCAATGTCACCAAAAGTCTATAGTTTAGGGACTATTTATACCAATTTTCCTTATATTTAAATAGTGTAATGACATAAATGCCCATGAAGTTTTTTTAAAAAATTTAACGGTGATTTTCAACGGAATTTTTAACGGAATGACCAATGTCACAATTTTTTTATAGTTTGAGGACCAATCTCACCAAAAAAATAATTTGGGGACCAATGTCACCAAACCTCCATAGTTTGGGACTATTTATATCAATTTGCCTATATTTTTTCTTTTTCCCTTTTTTTTCCTTATATTTTAAATTGTAATATTTTTTTCGATAATTAATAAATTGTGTCAAAAACATCAATCAAAACTCAAAACATAAAATAATTAAACCTAATTTTACTAGAAAAAATTGGAAAGAAATGTTAGTTATTACATTTATGTTTCCTATTTTGCTCCTTTAAAAAAAAAAAAAATGGAAAGCGGTGGATACATAGTTTTTTTTGATACATGGGGGGAGGGGGTTGGTGTCGAACCCTCGCAAGGGGGGTTGGGGGCAAGGCCTTCTCGGCGGACACATAGTTATAAAAATTAAAGTTTGAAAAAGAAAAAAAAAGAAAAAGAAAAAAGAAAATGTTTTCCCACATTTCAGCTTCTTCCACCACCAGCGCTTTCGTCTGCCATCTCCGCTCTTCTCTCTTTTCTTCTTCAACAAAAAAATTATTCAGACCTAACTTCCATTTCTACCCTTCATTTCCTTCAGTTTCCCGGCAAAGCCACCCCAACTTCTCCCTCCGTGCCTCCTCCTCCTCCTCCTCCTCCATGGATTCTTCTTCCGTCGTCGCCGCCGCCGTGGATTCCGTCGCCGATGATTTCAGAAAGCAGACCTTGCAATCGAATGATGTTGCTGACGTGAAGAGTGATGGTGATAGTAGCGGTACAAGGACAAAGTTGAAACTCGAGGAACTTAATTGGGACCATTCTTTTGTTCGAGAGCTGCCTGGTGATCCAAGAACTGATACAATCTCTCGAGAGGTTTCCTCTCCTTAATCAGTTTATTTATCTATATCTATATCTTTCGGAAAAAAAGATTGCGCTTTTGTTGGTTTTATGATTTTATTGGTAGAGGGATTGGTTTATTATTTTGATTTGCGTTTAAGTACTTCTGTGATTACTTTCAAGTACTTAATTATTGTTTTTCTTTTTTCTTTTGTATTGATTGGAAAAATGCTTGATCAAGATATCATTTTTAATTTTGAATTATTAGCTATTTTGCAGTGTATATAGAGAAATGAGACACACATACATGCAAAGTATATGTGCGTGTGTGTATTTGTGTGTCTTATTTTTAAGACTGAGAAAGAGTGCATGAAAAATACATATATACTGACGGATTAATAAACATGTGTTTATCCGATAAAAAGATGCGAAAAGGAAATGTTTAATTCATAATAGTGGTGATTCAACTTTCTAATTATGTTTGGTTTTGATTTATAGGTATTGCATGCTTGTTACTCAAAAGTCTCACCTTCAGTTGAGGTGGAGAACCCTCAGTTAGTTGCATGGTCGGAATCAGTTGCTGAATTTCTTGATTTGGATCCTGAAGAGTGAGTACATCACTCTATTCTTAATTTACTTTGGCCTTTTGTGAAGCATTTTTGATAGGTATACGAAACTCTTATTGGAAGTTTGCCATTTGCATAATAAAACCAATCATCTGGGGGATATCCATTTTCCCCTTTAATGCTATTCAGGGATGTATGTAAATGGACCTAATTTTAATTGGATTTCGAGCCACTAAAGAACCTACAGTATCATTTATGTTTCACAGAGGGTTTGGAAAATCATTATTGTATTGGTTGGTTTCAGTTCCAATTCTACTACTAGAACAGCACGGTGCTATGAATGATATATTTTGCACTCATATATATCTTCTATTCTTTCTTTTTTTTTGCATCTTCTCTCTTTTTCTTGAATCTTCGATCTCTACTTGAAAATTTTATTGATTTCATGCTTATGAATTTTATTTACCGTTTCAGGTTTAAGAGATCAGATTTTCCTCTCTTATTTTCTGGAGCATCCCCTTTGCCTGGAGCGTAAGTTCCATTCACTTTTCCTTTTTCCCTTTTTCAACCTTTTAGGTAAATATTCTTAACACTAAATTGGTGTTGACACTTCTCTCTTTCTCTCTCTCTACTTTACAGGGTTTTCTATGCTCAATGTTATGGAGGTCACCAGTTTGGGATGTGGGCCGGTCAGTTAGGTGATGGACGAGCAATAACTCTTGGAGAGGTTCTAAACTCAGAGAAACAAAGGTGGGAGCTGCAACTTAAGGGTGCTGGAAGGACACCTTACAGTCGGTTTGCTGATGGTCTTGCAGTATTGCGTAGTAGTATTCGGGAATTTCTATGCAGTGAAGCTATGCATTTTCTGGGTATCCCGACAACTCGTGCATTGAGTCTTGTTTCAACTGGGAAATTGGTCATGAGAGACATGTTTTATGAGTATGTTCTCAAGAGCTTTTCTATTTTTGTTCTCAACTCATAAATGGACGTGATTTCATAATCTCATTTCCCATATTAAAGGAAAAAAGACAAATGGGATATTTATTTGTTCATATAAAAGTCAAAAAAAAAACTTTCCTATTTCCATTGTGTACCTTGATGACATTGAACTATAAGTTGTTACTTCTGCTAGGGGATAATTTTTTTATATGCTGCTTTCTTGGAATTAAGAACATCATACAGATACGGACATGGGTCTTGGTGAAGAAATGTTGTCATCTAATTAATCTGCTTGTTGATATGCAGTGGCAATCCAAAGGAAGAACCTGGCGCAATTGTTTGCAGAGTTGCTCAATCTTTCCTGCGCTTTGGATCATACCAAATACATGCCTCCAGAGGGAAAGAGGATATGGATATAGTTCGTACTTTAGCTGACTACACGATTCGACATCATTTCCCTCATTTGGAGAACATGAGCAGGAGTGAAAGTGTATCTTTTAGCACTGGAGAAGATGGCGATGAAGTTGTCGATTTAACTTCAAACAAATATGCAGGTTTGCATTGTTGTGTGCACATTTTGCATATCTCAATGATATATTTAACGCATTGATGTTCCTTTTGCCTGAGCTATACTGCAAGTCCTTGATGAATAGCCTTGGGTCCACCTGTCCCCTGGGTATTCTTCCCTTTTTAGTATTTGTTTACCTTGCATGGGCCAAGAGAACCCAAGATTTCAAGGCAGGGGGGTGTTATTCAGGGTGACCCCATAATTATCCTGTTAATGATTTGTAGATTTACGTTCTTATACATGCAAACGTTAAATGGAAAGATATACATGATAATTTTTCTTGATTTAGACTAACATTCAATGCAAGATAATGAAACCCATACATATATTAGGCATCTACAATTTCTTGAGCTCGCCTTGGGATATCATGTAAAATCTGTATTTTTCAATGTTTGTGACTAGAAAATATGTTTGGTATGGGGTTCTTCTACAGGACAAATATTCTGCCTGTTTAACTGTCTGACTGAGAAAAGCATAATGTGTACTCCTATTTCTCAGTGATTTCTCTTTTTCTTTTTCTATTTAATACCAAAAGGTTGAAGAGGACCTTTATTTTGCATGCTGAATTTCTTGTCCTTGCTTTGATGTGATTTTCAGCTTGGGCTGTGGAAGTTGGTGAGCGTACGGCTTCCTTGATTGCTAAGTGGCAAGGTGTTGGTTTCACGCATGGAGTCTTGAATACCGATAACATGAGTGTGCTGGGACTTACAATTGATTATGGTCCTTTTGGTTTCCTGGATGCTTTTGATCCCAGTTACACACCAAACACCACAGATCTTCCAGGTAGAAGATATTGCTTTGCAAATCAACCAGATATTGGATTGTGGAATATTGCGCAATTTGTCACAAGTCTTTCAGCTGCTAATTTGCTTAATGAGAAGGAAGCAAATTATGCTATGGAAAGGTATTTTCACTTTCTTAAAGTCCAACATTATTTTTCAGGTGGGATGTATGTATCATTAAATACTGGAACAAATTAATTTTTACAGATATGGAATCAAATTCATGGATGATTATCAAGCTATAATGACTCGCAAACTTGGTCTACCCAAGTATAATAAACCATTGACCAGTAAACTTCTCAACAATATGGCCGTGGACAAAGTTGATTACACAAATTTCTTCCGGTTGCTTTCCAATATCAAAGCTGATCCTACCATTCCACAAGAGGAATTGTTGCTTCCGCTGAAGGCAGTACTTCTGGATATTGGCAAAGAACGAAAGGAGGCATGGACTAGCTGGGTACAAGCTTACATCCAGGAGGTAAATGGAATCTGTGAGATATTTTATTTCTGACTTTACTATGGTTTGTGACTTATATCACAGCATTTATCCATTCACTTTTACAGCTTTCTTCTAGTGGTGTTTCGGACGAGGAGAGAAAGGCTGCAATGAATTCTGTAAATCCTAAGTACATTCTGAGGAACTATTTGTGCCAATCTGCAATTGATGCAGCTGAGATGGGTGATTTTGAAGAGGTGAGAAGGCTATTGAAAGTTATGGAACGACCGTATGATGATCAACCAGGAATGGAAAAGTATGCACGTTTGCCACCTGCTTGGGCTTATCGTCCAGGCGTGTGCATGCTCTCTTGTTCTTCATAAAAGAAAAAGTTTTATATACATACATGGAGAATCAGGCTTGTACATAACAAACATTACATACATATATATTTTCCCTTGCCTTTTTTTTAATAGTTTTCTGTAGAATTAGTCCTGCTTTTCATTTACACACATTTTTCCTAATCTTAGGTGTAGATGAAATAATGGTTTAACATCATCTGTATGCATTTGTATGCTGAAATTCTAAGTTCATATAAAAAAAAAAAGAAAACAAAAAAGGTATACTTTTATAGCACAATTTTTTTTTTCTCAGGGATTCCTGTTACATTTTCTTGCCATATATATATATATATATATATTTACCAAATAGAACTTGTTGTAAAGAAATTTTGGCAATTAGTTTGTATTTATTTGTAAGCCAAAAAAGGATTGCAATCCAGAAAGAAAAAGAGGAAAAAAGGGGATTTGTAAATAGGGGCAAAATTATAATTTCTTAAATTTAAGGTCCTCAACGATAAAAAAATATCTAGTTTCATCGGCTCAAATCAAAGCAATGCCCAAGACTACTCTGATATTCTATCGGTTCTTTTAAGAGTTCAGCTTCCATCCTAGAAGGTAAAGATTGATTAAGTTGATTTCTATTTGTAGAAAAGAGAGTTGCAATGCAAGATTTGTTACGAATTGTTCCAGGGTTTGACGTGATTCTTTCTGTAATCTGTTTGATAAAATGTCTCTGTGAACTCTTTTGGTAAATTTACTTAAAAGGATTGCTTTAGTTATCGGAAGTTCAATATTTGCTTTGCATTTATGCCTTCTTTATCCAATAGGATAAACTTTTACCTGGGAATATTTCAAAATCATGAATTCTTGAGAATGTTTTAGTGGATAGCTAAGTCATGTAATCAAGAAATTCATTCATTAATTTGATTTTTTATTCTTTCTGAAATTTGATTTTTTTATGCCTCTAGGAAATCTTGTTTCAATCTAAATGAAAGTACTGAGAACCTTGGAGGTTTGGAAGATGGGCACCGTCAATTACTTAGAGGCCCTTAATTTGCAGGAGAAGCTTGCTTCTGCTAGAAAGGCTGGGAAGATATCAGATATTCTGCTTTCCTTACAACATCCACCTACATATACCCTTGGCAAAAGACGCACTGTTCACAATCTATTAGTTTCTGAATCAGAACTCAAAGGGATGGGAGCAGCACTCTATTACACAAAAAGAGGTGGTGATATTACATTTCATGGACCTCATCAAGCTGTTTTATATCCCATTATTAATTTGAGAGATATTGGTATTGGAGCTCGAAAATATGTTGAGAATCTTGAACTAACCATGATTGAATTAGCTTCTCAATATGGTTTGCAAGCTCGTGCTGGACACACAGGAGAAACTGGAGTTTGGATAGGGGAAAGAAAGATTGGTGCTATTGGTGTTCATATTTCATCTGCAATTACCTCACATGGTTTGGCATTCAATATTAATCCTGATTTAACCTACTTTAAGCATATTGTGCCCTGTGGAATTGCAGATAAAGAAGTTACTTCTTTGAAAAAGGAGGTACAAATAAATCTTCCTACTGAAGAAGTGATTCATGAGCAGTTAGTTTCATGTTTTGCAAGGATATTTGGCTATAATAACACTACATGGAAACATAATGGATTCTTTTTGAGGGAAGAACAACAACAAAAGTAAAGACATGCATATTATGTAATATTATCCACGTTTCAATTGATTGTTTCCATGATATTTATTCCTTTGGCATGTAATTATTTCTTTTTCCTTTTTTCTCATATTGAATGGCATTTCAAATCCAGGGAAATAATCAGCTTACTGGAATTTTTTTTTCTCTGTTGCTGATTTCTACATTGGGAATAGATTGATAAAATGTATAGCTTTCTTTCAAGTTAAAATTTAAAAAATTCTATTTGTGATTTGGTGCTGGTAGCAGAAATATTTGCACTATGCTACTGCAGCACAGCAGTAATGATATAGCTAATAATGGTCAATCTGGTAGGAAGCTTCCTTACTGGAACATGGCCTAATTGGTTTAATCCTTGCCAGTTTATAGTTGATCCCCTTTGCTTCCCCATAGCAATAATAAAACTTTCTAGAAAAACAGGAATGCTAGAACACTGTGGTAGAACTAGTAATGATGAAATTGCATAAAAAGCTTAACCAACGAACTTTAGCTGTTCTTGATTCCCTTACTAGAGATGCTTAAAACTATAATTTATGTAGAGGAAGGACAGAAAAGAAGGTGATTAACATGTTGTCTTGTGATGGATCAGTCACATGAGGCATGTTCTTTAATCTCTGAAGAGATTTGCATTGGAATCAGAGATCTAATATTAGTCAAATCAGCATCACATGTTCATCATCTGCTATCTATTTTCCTATTAAAGTACTTCAGAAATGCTTTTCATTTTCTGGTACAACTTTGTATAGTTTATGTTTGTAAGAGTAGTAAGAGTTTTTTTTGGGTTTGGTCAAATTTAGTATAAACAGACATTTTTGTTCAAGTGTGGGATTAAAAAAAGCACACTTGCCATTTGTTGACTTAGATAGCACATTACCCTGAAAATTACCGGAATCTATAGTCATTGTTATTATGTCTGTCAAGTCTAACTCTTACAAGTCTAACTCTTACTAACTTAAAAAGTCGTGCGTTTTACTAAATACATATATAGAAAACACATGTTTTGTCAGGGCTAAGCACAAGCTTCAGCCAACAATCATGCAATCCCATTATTTTTTTCATAATCAGGGCCTTATAAAAGCAAAACACAAGCCTCCAGAGTTGGCCAACATAATTTCATTTACTTTTGGAGCAAGTATTACACAAAGTATGAAGCTCACTGACAAAGCTTTCACTCTTCTTTTGTTAACATTAGTTCTTTGTGAATTGCTCTGTTTTTCTTCTGCTAAATCTCTCTCAGATGAAATGAACTCAATACAACAACAAGAAGGCAGAAATCTGTCAAGAAGATTGCTGATAACTCAGAACTCATTTTCTGTTGAAGTAAACAAGCTGAAAGGAGGAAGAATGGTAGAGCCTGAGAAAGCAGTGAAAAACAGTCTACGTTCACAGCCACCAAGTTCTTCCAATCCTACACAGAACAAATGAGAGCAATTTGTATTCATTTCCTTTTGCTATTATAATAAGTAGAAAGAAAGAAGAAAGAGAAATCGAACCCGTTTTCTCTTTCTGCATTTTTGCAGTTGAATATGTTGTTTTATTTTGTACTACTATTCTAACATTATAATCAATCAATGTTACGGCATCTGAAACATGCTATCAAATAGCTAAGCTGCATCAATTGAATGGGAGTCTGGACTTGAGGTTGTGGTTGAAATGTAAACCAATCAAAGCTCTGAATCAAAATTCCCAATGTCAATCCCATAAACCTCATAGCCAAGTTACTTCCGGGACAACTTCTTCTTCCCTTTCCAAATGGCATATATCCACCATTGGATTCTCTTCCCTCAAATCTTTCTGGCTTAAACTTATCACCTTCTTCCCAAATACTAGGGTCTTTATGGATCCACCAAATGTTGAATCCAAAAGTTGTACCTTTAGGTATCCGGTAGCCACTTATGGTACAGTCTTCTGATGATGAATGCAACGCCAATGGCACCGGTGGACAAAGTCTAAGTGTCTCTTTGATAATGCAATTTAAATACTTCAGTTTTGGAATATCATCATCCTCTAGAGCACGATATGGCTTTATCTCCCTCTCCATTTCTTTTCTTGCCTTCTTAATCACCTCTGGATTATACAACAAAAAAACCATCGCGCTGGTTAGGGCTAGACGCAAAGTAGGCTTTCCTGCTATAAACATCATCTGAAAAGTGAAAACACACACACACATCAGAAGATTTCAATCAAATATTTGAAATTAGAAAATTAGAATAAAATCATTTGTTTACATTTATAATCGTTTTGATTAGGTTATCAGTGTAATAATCAGGTTCAGCTTCTTGTAGAGACAAGCATGCTTCAAGAATATTTGTTGCCTTCTTCTTCTTCTTCCTGCTGCTGTGTTGATCATCATCATCATCATCATCTCTGTTTCTGTTTCTGTTCGTCCGAGCTTCATCAATTAGATCCTGCAAAAATTTGTCCATCTCCTCAGATAACTTCTCCATTTCCTTCTTTTCTTTATCAAGACCAAGCCACCCAATGATTGGGAAAAAATCGGAGAGGGTACATAAATATAAATCACCAAACACATCATCAGCTTTAGTAGACCATCTCTGTCCGCAAACCATCTTCATAATCACATTTTGTACCAAATCTTTTAAAAACGAAAGCAGTTCCACAACTCCCCCAATTTCTTTTCCTTTGAACTTGATCAGACGATTTTTTCCCTTGGTGTTGAACAGATCGCGGATCTTGAAATGAATTTCTTCAGTCCAAATGTCCGCGTAATTTTTAATACTGAGGGAAGAGAAGATGTGGATGGCGGCGACACGGCGGAGATTACGCCAGTGTTCGCCGTAGGGAGCGAATGGGAGGGTGGTGTAGTCATAAGATAGTAGTTTGGCGGCACCATACAAGGGTCGATTTGCGAGGACAATATCGTTATTATTATTACTCAGGCATTCCTCCGCGACGGATGCCGATGAAACAACGACCATTGGGTGGCTTCCGAATATAAAGTACGTGATCGGACCACAGTAGCGCGAAATATATGATACTGAAATATGATCCAAATTAGAGCTTTTTCCAAAGAAGTGGTGAAGATGCCCTAAAATTGGTAATGCTAGTCCTGGTTTTGGTGGCAATGATTTCCTTTCATAATTCTTCTTCAAAACTAAAAGAAATGAGAGAATTGTCAAGATTAATGTTAATGTGCAGTAGTTAATTATCTCCATGTTCGTGCCATAAAATTTGAAATCCATAATTTTCTGCTGCGGACGACGAGACGAAAGGGTTTCTTCTATCTGAAGAAGATGTGAATTTCCTATTTACATCTACTTAGGTTAGGACTCCGTTCAAATTAAATTATTTTATTAATTATCAGAAATTCAAATCATATACAATAAAAATAGCATATAGAAAACACCTAATCAAACACTTAGCTGAGAGAGGAGATTAGCGGTTACGTTTCGAGGTTTGTATAACCCACTCAAAGGTTTGACTTTCCGCATAGTGAGGCCATCTTTTTCGTCCAACTCAACCATCTCAGCTCCCAATCTCTTCCAATCAAAGCATTGAATCAAAGTGCCCAATGTCAATCCCACAAACCTCAAAGCCAAATTATTTCCAGGGCAACTTCTCCTTCCTTTCCCAAATGGCAAAAACTTGAACCCTTCACACCCTGCTTCGATTCCTTCAAATCTTTCCGGCTTAAACTTCGTCGGCTCTTCCCAAAGATTAGGGTCTCTGTGAATTGCCCAAGCATTGATTAGAAAAGTTGTACCTCTCGGAATCTTGTATCCACTTATGGTACAATCTTCTGAAGAGAAATGAGGCAGAAGAAGTGGTGCTGCAGGACATAGTCTTAGTGTCTCATTGATTATACAACGTAAATAAGGCAATTCGGAAACATCTGAATCTTTTATCAAACGTCCTGATTTATCAGTGTGGTTGTCAATTTCTTCCCTTGCCTTCTCCAATACCTCAGGGTGATTCAACATATAAGCCATCGCCCACTCCATAGTTACAACTGAAGTATCTGTTCCTGCTATGAACATGAACTAAAACACACACAATTTTGTATAAATAAGGAAAAACGCAAATATTTACACAAAAAAAAAAAAAAAAAGCTTCGATTTCTAGAAAAATGGAGGGAGTAATAGTTAGGGAAAGCATTGACCTGACTTACCTGTGTCATTACTTTGATCATGTTATCAGTGTAATATTCAGGTTCAGCATCTTGTAGAGACAAATAGGTTTCCAGAATTGTCTTCCTCTGCTTCTTATTCCCCTGAATCGAACACGAAGAATTGGATCTGTTTCTCCGACCTTCATCGATTAGATCCTGCATGAATTTGTCCATCTGTTTGCACATATCAGCAGCTTTCTTCTTTGCGCCGCCGTCAAAACCAATCCACCCCAGTATCGGAATATAGTCAGACATGCTTGTTAATGAGCTAATCTGTTTGAATATATCAGCGGAAGTAGACCATCCTTTTCCGCAAACCATCTTCATCATTACATTCTGTACCAAGTTTTGAAAAAATGAAGTCAAGTTCAGATCTGTCCAAGTTTCAGAACCAGAGCTGGCGGAGAATATATTTCGGACGCCAGATCTGATTTCATCAGATCGAAAACCTGCGGAATTTTGAAGGCTGAGGGAAGAGAATATATGGATGGCGGTTATTCGCCGGAGATTTCTCCAGTGTTCGCCGTAGGGAGAGAAAGACATACTGGCGTTATTGTAAGTAATTAGTGTCGTGAGAATAAATTGAGGTCGATTTGCAAGGACAATATCGATATTCTTCGTGAAACATTCCTCTGCTACTGACGGTGATGAAACGACGACGGTCGGTCGGTTTCCTAGTCGAAGATAAACGATCGGACCGTACTTATCGGAAATAGTTTTCAGAACGCGGTGTCGCGGACCTTTCAAGAGATGAAGATGGCCTATAATCGGAAACGCTCCTGGTGGACTCGGCGGTAATTGATTCTTCTGAAAATGTTTACGGAATACGAAAATGGTGATGATCAAGATTAATGCTGCGCAGTAAAGAACCTCCATGTTTCAATTCACGGAATTTCTTCTCCTCACCTGTTGAATATATATATATATATCAATCTCCCATAGTCAATGACAATAAACAAACCTATTCAAAGACCAATCATTTTTTTATGTTTATATTGAAGTGTTGACTGTATAAATTAAAGTGATTTCTCAAATTAATGTTCTTGTTCAAGAAGTGCAGCAGGGATTCTTCTAAGGAGCAGAAGATTTGCTGCTCCGGACGGATCCCTTTCCCAAACATTTCGCCGGTGCATACTATATAGTGCCGATAGCTTTTACCTGGGCAGTGGGCAGTGGATTGGTAATAATATTTAGTCAAAAAGTCAATAAATTACTGGTGTCTGATGAATCTAATTTCACAATTAAAGAAAGGAAGGCGCGGTGACCGAAGAGCTTTTTTTTTAAAAAAATATTTTATAAACATATTACACAAGGGGTTAAATAATATATATATATATATATATTTATTTCAATCATTTGTTAGTCTTCGTCAATAAGTATATATATTTTTTTATTTTTTAAAAAATATTTATTTATATATATATATATATTAAATAATGAATATTTTATATGATTTTCTTGTTGACAGGAAATAGTATAGGATTTGAAGAATATTTTATCTTAATTTTTTTTTTTTTTTGATAAGTATTTTATCTTAATTTTTATTTGGTGACAATCAAGAGATTTTATGGAAAATTCATAAATACTTCATAAAAAATTATAAATTTCCGATAAATACAATAAATTTAATTTTGTTACATCTATATAACTCTTAAATAGAAAAAATATATATATATATATATTTTAAATTTTATATGATACAGCTAAAAAATGTTAAATTCATGTAACATTCTTAAGGGCTTAATGTGTGAATATAGAGTTGGACGGAAATAGTATTGAGAAGGAAATAAACTAATGGATCGGCCCAAAGGAAAAGACCCAACTGCTAAGGTACTGGAGACATTGCAGCCCTTTCGGCCCAAACATAAGTAGCCCAGATTGAGGAGACCAAAGAGCAATGTGTCATTTGATATTAATAAATATATATATAACACGAACTCGATGATTCAAAGCGCCTTGTAAGAGTTAGACTTTGTGAGTATAACTCGAATTGAATCCGAATTAGTTGGAGTTGTGATGACTTCAAATATCATATTGTATATATATATATATATATATATATATATTAGAGAGTTCAATTAAATTGTTTTATTGTTTAGATGGTCATTTCAATCTTGCATCACTAGTGACGCTTGAAAAACCATCTCTCCTAACACTCATTTTCTTGGGAAAAACAAAAGTTTTAGAAGATTCTTTTTTTTTTTTTTTGCTTAAGTATCCGGTATATGAACCCACACGGGCCGACTAATCCGAATTCGATCTGGGATGCGCTCGCAGAGTCCAACTCTTACTCGATGATGAGGGCCTGACCCAGAGCTTTTTAACGTGGCGATAACCACCTTAAGGGATTCAAACTCTTGATCATCCACGCTGATGAAAAACTTTAAGAGTTCGCTTACCAACCTCCCCCAAATTGCTCCAAACTGCTGGATTTTAGAAGATTCTATTGATACAATTGCTGAAAAAGGGGATTGTATTAAATACTTCCAAAAAAGGCTGTACACGAATGTTGTTCTAATTAAAATGTGCTAAAAGAGAAATTTATTCTAATGTTGTTCTAAAATAATTATTAAATTGTAATTATCTACTAGTAGATTTTATTATTACTAATATTATTAAAGATAAATAATTGAATTTGGACATCAAATGTTAATTATTATTGACATGTGTCTAAAATTAACTATTAATGTCCGAAATCTTAATTGTGACTCTTTATGTATGTGATGTAAGATTTAATTTTCATAATTCGACTAACTAATGAGTAACTAAACTCATTTTTTATATACTATTATTTTTATATAGTTTCAATAAATGTCAAAATTACTAATTCACCCAAAATTTTGGAATTTAAAAATTAAATTTTCTCCTTTCTTATTCTTTCAAGAAAGCCCTTAACATCAAAATCCCTGCCAAACAATTGGGTATATGTTGCAAAGTTGATCAAGGAAACTTCCAAATCCTATAATTAAAGTTTTCAATTAAAATATATTAATTTTTGTACCATATATATATAAAAAAAAAAATATATATATATATATATATATTAGATACATGTCATTGTAAGATTTTATGAATATATTTTCATGTTATTATTGATCTGAATATCTTGAAAGTAGAGTGATGAATCCCTAGTCAACCTGACAAAGGAGCTGGCTGACATTGATTGGCTTGCGAGGTTTGTACATTCCTCTCAAAGGCTTGACTTTGCGCATAGTGATGCCATCTTTTTCATCTAAGTCAACCATCTCAGTCCCCAATCTCTTCCACTCAAAGCACTGAATCAAAGTTCCCAATGCCAATCCCACAAACCTCAAAGCCAAGTTATTTCCAGGACAACTTCTCCTTCCTTTCCCAAATGGCAAAAACTTGAACCCTTCGCTTCCTACTTCAATCCCTTCAAATCTTTCCGGCTTAAACTTCATCGGATCTTCCCAAAGTTTAGGGTCTCTATGAATCGCCCAAGCATTGATCAAAAACGTCGTGCCTTTTGGAATCTTGTAGCCGTTTATGGTGCAATCTTCTAATGAAAAATGAGGTAAAAGAAGTGGTGCTGCTGGACAAAGTCTTAGTGTTTCGCTGATTATGCAACGTAAATAAGGCAATTTGGAAAGATCTGAATCCTCTATCAAACGCTCTGTTGTGTTGATGGTGTTGTCTATCTCTTTCCTTGCCTTCTCTAACACATCCGGGTTGTTTAGCAAATAAGTCATTGCCCATTGCATAGTGAGAACTGAAGTATCTATTCCCGCCGTAAACATGGACTACAATGTAACAGTAACACACAAAAAATTAGAAAGGTCATTAATTTGTCAGCAAAGTAAGTAAATTGTGGCATATACATGCATGATTTAATACATGCTTCTTGGAGATCATGCTTAATGTATCACACAGCCTATTAAAGTATAATATATAGTCTCAATCATACGTTTTTATTAATTACAATAAGATTGTTGTATACATCTAATAATAAGATTTTAAGAAAAAGACACTAAAAACACACATTGTATGTATCTATCTAAATAAAAATTTTCAAAGTATATATCTGCAAAATTTAACAACAATACATATATTTATCTTTCCATACACAAAAGTCAAAACTACTCAATTAATCACAATTGCAACCAAAGTCTAAAAAAAAAACCACAACATCCATTGTTCTTCAAACATGAGGGAAAGAAAAGAAAGAAAGATATGTATGAAGATAAAGATTGTTTCTTTAATTAAAAAATTAAGAGTATATTTCATAAAAAATATGACCAAAAATTAGGAAGACTTACTTGTATCATCACTTTAATTACGTTATCAGTGTAATATTCAGGTTCAGCTTCTTGTAATGATAAATATGCTTCCACAATTGTCTTCTTCCTGTCCTTATTACCAACAGAACTAGAATTTCTTGATGAATTTCTCCTGCACTCATCAACTATATCCTGCAAGAATTTATCTGTCTGCTTACACAAATTAATCGCTTTTTTTTCAGCGTTTCCAAAACCAATCCACCTAAAAATCGGAATATAATCGGACACAATAGCCAAGGAAACAATTTGCTTGAACACGTCACCCGAATTACACCATCTTTTTCCACAAACCATTTTCATTATTACATTTTGTACCAAATCTTGGAAAAAAGAACTCAAATTCAGCTCCTCCCACTTGTCACCCGACAACAAATTTTTTCCGATACTATATCTGATTTCCTCGGCACGAGTAATCGCGGAATGCTGAAGACTTAGAGAAGAAAAGATATGAATAGTGCTGACACGACGAAGGTTTCGCCAGTAGTCCCCGTACGGTGAGAAAGAAATACTGGTGTTGTTGTAAGAGAATAACTTGGAGAGAAGAAACTGGGGGCGATTTGCAAGTACGATGTCGTTTTTTGTAAAGCATTCCTCCGCAATGGAAGCCGAGGAAATCACGACTGTAGGACGGTATCCGAATCGGAGGTAAATGATCGGGCCGTAGTTGTCGGAAAGAGTTTTGAGAAGGCGGTGCTGTGGAGCTTTTAGGACTCGGAGGAGGTGGAGATGGCCTATAATTGGAAGGGATAATGGACTTGGCGGCAAAAGTTTCCTTTTTTGGTATGAATGTTTCAGTAGTATGAAAATGGTGGTGGTTGTTACTAAGATTAGTAGTGTTGCAGCCATGTACTGAAACTCCATGTTCATCAGCTCTTGTGGAAAATTTGTCAAGATAAGGTTAATCTCCAAAATGTCCATATATATATAGAAAAATTTAAGCCCTTGAGTTACATCCCTTATCAACATTATACGATATCATACGTTTAATATTTACTGTAATAAAAATTTTATGTGAATCTAATTTAAATTATATCTAGATTAATGAGAGTAATGAGTTGGAATATAAAATGGTCAAAGCAATATGTATATATATATATATAGAAATGTTGATCAAAATTAGTAAAATTGTGACTAAAAGCTATATATATATATATATATATATATATATTATATGGTTCAATTATTTATAATTGTGTAGCCGACAAAGTATTTCTTAATGTTTTGGGTTTTTGTGTGGAATAGACAATTCAATCTTGCCTCATCCGTGACGCTAAACATATTACAAAAGATTTTGAATAAAAATAAGTAAAATTTTTCTTGACTTTGTGTGCGCATGCATATATTGTTTTCTTGTGAATCTAGTGGATTTGCACCAATTTTCGTTTTTTATCGGCTAATTTAAAAAATATTTTTATAGTTATTAATTTGAAACAGATTCATATAAGAATACTTTTAATACAATAATATTTATTTGAAATTTATACGAAAAGTTAAAGATTTACAAGACAATAGTATTTAGTTAAAAATACGGCATAAAGCCAAATTTAGTATTCACTTGCAATAGGAAGGTTTCGTTCTACCTCTTGTATGACGCTCACACTGAATGTCAACCTTTTACCTCGTGTAGTATTTACAATTCGTTTTCTCATTGTACCAAAAGTTAAATGCTTAGACTATTTTTATTTTTATTTTTTTCATTTCCCGGCATTTTTGTACTCAAAGTAGGAGTAATATAAAGTTTTGGGGTGCGATGGATTGACAAATTGGAGTAGTTGCATTACGTCAAATATTGCTAACGGATATATTTGTCGTCTCTTTTTACACACATCAGCTCAAGCACTTATCATTGAAGTTGTTATGTCCTTTCTTAGCGAAATATAAAACTAAATTTTGTTAAATTAAAAATTTAAAAATTAAATGTCCATTTGTGATTGGACCAAAAAGTATAAACCCTTGTCTAAATTTTAATCATTCTCCTCGATAATTCATAAATTATAGTCATTATCGTTGTTATATAAGAGTCAGAACTTCTCATAAGTAGGTATTGACCTTTAAAAGCGTAACTTGAGTCAAATTTGAATTAGTTAGATTCATAATCATTATAGATACTAAATGATGTAACCAAAAATAAATAAATAAATTATAGTCAAAAATTTAGTATTATCGATAAAATTAAAATGAAATGCCCTTAATAAAATATATATTAGTTTTTCCCCTAAGAATAATTAAATATAGTGCAGGCTTCTATATAAGGGATATATAGAAATGATTATATTTAATATGGGGTTTAAAGGGGTTTTTTTATAACCTCAAAGTTTAAAAAATTTCTAATAAAATTTTATTGTCGGATTTTGTCCTTTGAGAAGAGACACATAAATCCATAGAGGCATATTTTATATATATATATCATTTGGAGACAAATTTTCTAAGTTTATTATTGAATAAAAAATTAAATAATCAAAGGTAGGTTTATAGACAACCAAACATTTGTGCGGAATTTCTTGCCAAAAGTAAGGGAAGGTAAGCTGGATGCCACAAATATGGGGTTGGCAGTATCTAAACCAGGAATTTTGTTTTTAAACATTTTTAAAAAAATCTTCGTACTAATTAATAGAGTAAATAAAATATTTATAACTTAGACAATTCTTACATTATATTTTGATATAGAATTTGGATTGATATTCAAATAATACATTCATTATAACTTTTGATGTGAGATGAGATATCACAATTTTGCGGAAATGCTGTCATCAATTTGGATATTGAAATGCATGGCACAAATTTATGCCAGAAATGGCCACCTCTGTGCTACTATCAATTTTGACCAATCTTCCCATTAATTAGTGTGTCATTAAGAAGCATGGTAAGGAAAGAATGAATAGTCATAATCGAGATGGGCATGGATAGTGAGTTATACCATTTTTCTATCATTCTATTACAATCATAAATTTAAATTTTTTAAAATTAATGACAATTTATCTCGATTTAATATAATATAAAAGAAAAATATCTTAATTAAAGTCTCTTTTTTTTTTCCCCTTAAATGGAAATTCTCTATTGCACTGCATTACTGTTTATTACCACCATTTTCTTCATATCTCTAAAACGTTTACAGAAAAAAAATGAATAAATTATTACCACCAAGTCCACCGGCGTATCCAGAGTTATAGGTCATCTCCACCTCCTCGCAAGTTTGATAGAAGATTTAGATCTTCATAAATTATCTTATTTACAATGTATAATCAATGAAACACTCAGACTCTTTCCAATAGCTCCACTTCTTATACCTCATTCTTCATCAGAAGATTGTACCATAAGTGGGTATAACATACCTAAAGGCACAATCTTTTTAATCAATGCTTGGGCAATCCAAAGAGACCCTAATTTTTGGGAATAGCCTAACGAGTTTAAGCCGGACAGATTCAAGGGAATTGAAGTAGGAAGAGAAGGTTCAAGTTTTTGCCATTTGGGAAGGGAAGGGAAGGAGAATTGTCCTGGAAATAATTTAGCTATGAGGTTTATGGGATTGGCATTGGGAACTTTGATTCAATGCTTTGAATTCAAGAGATTGGGAAGTGAAATGGTGGATTTGAATGAAAAAGAAGGGGCAGGATTGTTCAGACCTCGCCAGGCAACCATCCACCTCCTTTCTAAACTCCAATCTTGATTTGTTAAAGAAATAAATTTGTAATGTAAATCTTTAATTTGGTTAAAAGAATAGAGGGTAGATTCATCAATATACCTGCATGTCTTTCAAGTTACATGGCTTCCTGCTCACTGGACATAGTGAAAGCTTAAGTATACACTCAATGTCCACTAAGGTAATGTCAAGAGATTAAAAATGAGAGCAAAACAAAGGGTTTTTACTAATGCACCATCTCTACAAAAACTTGTTCTTTTTTTCTCATCATGATTTCACCTGAATCATTTCTCCTTTGGGATGTCAAGTTCTTTAAAAATGGGACTGTCAATACCTACACCCATTGCATTGAGACCATTGTCAACGTATATAACTGCACCAGTAATGGCAGATGCAAGAGGAGAAGCTAGGAAAGCTGCTGTATTTCCCACTTCATCTGTTTCATTTGTGTTCCAAAGCTAAGTTAGAATCAGGAGAGAACAGCCAGCAGAATCTAAAAGTGATCGATTTTTTTTTTCTTTTTTGTTACCTGCAGATAGTTCTTTCTGGAGGGGTGCATTGGCTATGGAGTAATCAATCATCATATCAATGAATCCGATAGCTTTGGCTGCTCGGCTTCTTAATGGACCTAGATCCAGTAATAAAACCTTTATGTTAGCTTAAACAGGGAAAAGTTTCAGTAATGCCTCTAGAAAACCTTTATGTTAAGTACCGGCAGATATCGTGTTCACTCTAATTTTATGCTTCCTTCCTGCTTCAAAAGCAAGTACCTGATATGCATGATATGTTATTAGTTCAGCATGTAATGACAATAAACTTATAGACAATAAAGCTCAGGATAAAACATTAACCCCAGTTTGGATGTTAGCACTTACTCTTGTATCGCTCTCAAGTGCAGCCTTCGCTGAACTCATGCCTCCTCCGTACCTATATAGACTTAAAAGTTTATACCTCAATTCCATGAGTTATTAATTAACAAGAAAGAGTACACATACCCTGGTATGATCTTCTCAGAAGCGATGTATGTAAGAGAAATGGAAGAACCACCTGTTACGACAGGAGCCAGCCATTAACTTAACAAGGAAATTTCAGAGAAACTGCTGAGCAGATGTGTCATAAATCAGAAAGCATAACATGGTAAGAAGCATGCCTGGATTCATAATCGGAATGAAATGCTTCAACAAAGATACATAGGAATAACTAGATGCTGAGATTGCAGCAAGATATCCATTCCTTGAAGTCTCCAGTAAGGGTTTTGTAACCTAGTTATGAATAAGAATTTGTCAAACTAAAAGGACATATAAATTGGACTTTTAAGACACAATAAAGAACCTACTTCTGGTCCATTAGCAAGCGAGTGCACAAGAATATCAATGGTTCCATAGTCCTGTTTTACAGATTCAGCAACTTCCTGTGAAACACACAGAAATACAAAATAAATAAATAAATATATATATATATATATATATATATATATATATATATATATCATTTTTTATTCAACTCAGATAAAGATAACTAATAACAACAAAAACAATATGCAGTGAAGGAGAAAATAAATATCAATCTAAAAAACTCATTGAAAACACCAAGGCAACATAAATGAATCTGAAGGATTATGCGTTTGTATGCGATATAATATCAGATCTGAAATGATAGTTTGTCCTAGAAAGTGAGAATCTGATATATTAGCAGGATCCTGTTTTCCTAGATCTACATATAGTTCAGTACCTTGACAGTCCAGTTACTTGATCCTGCATATCGCTTGTTTGTTTTTATCTGCATGAATCAGCAAAAAGGAAATCAAGTTAGGGACGATTCAGAATATTACTCACAGTAAAAGAAAATAGAGACCACATGTTTCAAGATTACATCTTCAGGTACATCTGCAGGGTTGTCAAAAACAGCATCCAACGGATAGACCTTTGTTATCTCCATCAAAGAACCATCTGGCAGCCTGAAGCATCATTAGTCATTAGCTCAGGAACTTCTCTTGATTATCAGAGTGGAGAAGTAAAGAGAAACATAAGCCTATAATCTTACACGCGTGATTCATCAAACTTCCCACGTCGTAGACTTGTTTCAAAGATTTTTAAAGCCTGTATCAATCAATTCAATAATCAAGAGATTGAGGAACTCATCAATACAAATAGAAAACAAATATAATCTTCATTAGACTTTGGCTTTTCTACTCACGGGCACCCAGGTACCAACAAGAATTTCAGCACCTGCAGCAGCTAGAGATTTGGCAATGGCCCAACCATAGCCATTGTCATCTGCCACTCCAGCTATAAAAGCTCTTTTTCCTGTGACAAAATTAGGGTTAAGAAAGGAATTATTTTCACCAAATCAGATAATAAAGAGAATCAGGTTATCAAATGAAAATACTAATCTTTACTTCAAGGAGTGTATGTAGTATTCAAACAAAGAGAAAAATCTAAGCCCATAAAGTACATGAGAAAGACTAGAATATCAAAAGACCTTAATCAGAAAGGACTCGTTATGTTGCATGATAAGTAAACCTTTATTTTTTGTTGTAAAGGACTTACAAGGACGGCTGAAGAATTACATATTGACAAGGTTGAATACTTCTTGGATGCTTTATAACAGAAATTTCCTCCAACATGTTTTGTATAGGCATGCAAAGGTGCACACACAGACTGTCTCTTTCAAGCAAATACAAGAATAAACAAATAAATCTAGTAAAAATTTGATGGACACAAAATCAAACCTTTTAAATCAATTGGTAATCCTGATGAAGGCTTCTTTTCTCCAGATTCAGACATTGCCTTAGTAACCACTCTATCAAATTTTGGAGTAGATGACATGAAGCTATGTTGAAAATGTTGTATAGAAGATATATGACTACCACTGGAAAGTTTAACCCACGATCCCCCATTTGATTTTAAGCCAACACCAGTAACAGTTGGCCCTAGTATTTTCCGAGCTGAAAGAATAGAAGGCCTTCCTACAATAAGTTGCATGCTGGAGGCTGCAGTTACCGCCATTTTCAAAGGACACCTGCACAAAATAATGGAGACCAAGTACTTCAGTATAAAAGCATTCCTTGATTCTACAAGGGATTAGTAGAAACCCCCACATCCTTAGAGCCAACACTAAACTTTGGTAATAAAAACCAGGGATTCCATTCAATCGGCCACTACATTTTCCTATCTTCATTACAAGGTAGAAATGGACTCCTTCCTCTTCTGTTGTTTAAGTAAGGAAGGACCAGTGTACATTTAGGAAACTATTTACTTGCCCGTTATTTTTTTCAAAATCTTGACAGCAACTAATTTAGAATCGTCAATCTCAAGCTAATCTAAAAATTGAGTCAGATTCCAATTTTTTTTCCTCTTTTCTGGGTTCAATTCCCCACTCCATATTTTACACACATCATGAACACAATTAAACAAAGAATGCCAATGCTAATTCAAAACATAAACAAACTCAACCTTAATTCAACCAAAAGGGACATAACCTAAAATCCAGACGTTGTCCAAAACTAGCAAACAAAGACAAAAATTCAGCACAAATGGAGCAAGAAAGTAACTTAAGCACCACTAAATCTCAGAGAGAAAGAAAGAGAGAGACCTCAAAACGATACAGAAATCCAATGCTGCAGATTTTTTGAGTAACCGCCTTGGCTGAAATACACAAGAAAAATGTTGGGTTTGTGAGAAATGAGAGAACTTTGGTTGTTACTGTGTTGTCAGAGGGGGATTTCAAGAGTAGTAGTTATTGAGCTTCAACATTTGTCCAAAGATCATGAGAGAGAAAGAAAGATACACACAGACACAGTAGAGTAGAGCGCGGGCGGGGGAAGGAAATTAGCTAATTATTTTTTATTGGGCTTTTAAAGTGGAAGATCCACTGGGCTTTCTAGATTCTTCGGACATCACCGGATATGGACTTCTAAATATCTTTTTTATTTCAAAATAAATAAACAGTTGTCCAAATGGGAGTTAAGCTTGTCAAAATAAAATATATATATATATATATATTTAGTTCTCCTTATACTAAAGTTCAAATCTTACTTATGGATATATAGATACTGGTAGATATCCAATATATTTACAAAATCCAAATATATTATACAACAAAGATATTCTAAAATTTTCAAGATATCAAATCAGATTAAATTAAGTAATTCCTAAATTACTATATTTTACATCTTATACTTTTTATAAATAGAATAAACAATCTACCAAAACTGTAAGTGGAACTCTCTCAATTCCTTTCGATTGTTTTTTATTTAAGTATCAAATGAGCTTTTTGGAGAGCAATCTCTATTTAGCTTTGTTTTTAACATCAATTCAGAATCTCATAATTGGAGCAAGAGCAATCGGATAAAAGATGCCACATCAAGTACATCTCAATAAGGTCTGCGTAACTAGACTCCAAATTAATTGTAATACATACATAAATAATTAACAAAAATATATATATACATATCATCTATAATATTCAAATCATATCTTCTATATTATCAATAAAATTATGATAATTAATATATTTAATACATTTGTGCTAATATAACAAAGTATTCTAATCTCAATAACTTATCACAATTCTTTCTCTTCCTACAAAATTTAGAAAAATAAAATAAAATTTAAAAATGAAAAGAGAAGTACAAAATTTGGCTCCATAATATATATATATATATATATATATATATTGAAAAGCAAGAATTAGAGAATATATATATAATCTAGGGCAAGTAAGTTGATAAGATTTTTGTCAAAACTTTAATAAAAAACTTATCTGACTCAAATAAAAATTAATTTAAATATAAATATATTTTAATCACATAATTTATAATTAAACTCATTTAATATATATATATATATATATATATATATATATAAAGAAAGAAAAAGAAATGGAGGTGCATGTCAGCCACATTAAAAAAAGATTATATCCAAGTTGTCCAATTCTTTTTTGGGGTTTTTGAGACTAAGATGTCGTCCACATCTATTACATGGTTTTCCTGTTTTGTAGTCAAATCAAACCTGTTTGCTCTTTCCCCCCAAAATCTTCACATTGGCTTTTTCCTCACCATACCTATATCATATGACATTTCCATAACTATACCGCCATTACAAGCTCTATAATATTGGATTATAAGTTTAATCATGCGTTATATAAGAGTTAAAATTAAAAAAAAAATTAAGTAAAAATTAAATTTTTTGGGCATAATCAAAACTATATATCAATTTGTTAAAACAGTGAAACAAAAAAAAAAAAACTATTCCAGCCATCCCTTCAGTCTTCTCTCTCTTTATTCATGTATGTGAATATATATATATATATATATATATATGGAAAGTGATGAAATGATTATGAAGGAGATTTTGGTGCCACCACATATACACAAAAATGCATGCAAGAAATAGTAAAGGAAAGTCATATCATTTAGGTAAGGCACAAGAATTCATGTGGTTGATCTTAGAGAAATACCAAATGATATTTACTAATTAAAATAAAAAAACTAACTAAATTTAAAGTTGAATTTAATAAAAAAATTAATATTTTTGAATTTTTGAAGCAAATGTTAATAATTAGAAAAAAAAATGGTAATAATTTTATTTGAAAAAAAAAGTCAAATTAAAAAGGGTAAATAATTTTCTTTAAAACCATACATTAAAAAGATCTCCTCATGGCGGATGGTTGAAGGTTCAAATCTCTGAGGTGGTTAGCGGCAGCTTAAAAAGATCTGGGCTAGGTCCTCACCCTCGAGTAAGAGTTGGGACTCTCCGAGCGCACCTCAGGCCGGATCCGAGAAAAAAAAAAGAAAAGAAAGTGGAAGACAACCAATCTATGAGATAAAATTCATTACAAAATGAATAGTACTCTTTCCACATTTGATTTGATAAGTCGTCAATAAACAGTCCAATATGGAATTCTTCTTATCTTATTATATATGTATATATTTATATTGGCTTCCTTTGAATTTCATTCACCACCTGAAATCAATTTCCACTTATTTCCCATTTGATTTCAAATGCCTTTTCTAATGATCATATATGGATATTCAAAATTTTCTTACAACAAAAATACTTCTCTCTTGTTTCTTTCTTTTTCTCATTCATCAATGTGTTAGATATTATGTGTGGTTCAAATAACCATTCTCTCTTTTCATTTTTTCCATGCCAACCTATAGTACTCTCCAATGTGATAGAGAATTGACCTATATATATATATATATATATATATATATATATATATGTGTATGTGTATGTGTATGTGTATACATGCCTACCTTGGGGCAAACATGTGAGCAGATTTGCAAGCAAAAAAATTGATATAAGCTTTTCTATGTCACATCGAAAATTGAAATCTTGTTCACGACTCGAGAATAATGAGTCTTTAATTCAATGACCTAAATTTAAAGGTATACACTCCCATATGACACATTTATATATATATATATATATATATATATATATATATATATATATATATATTTCAAGGTAAATGTTATTATTTTAAAATAAATTTTTGAGTATTCATCTTTTTATTTTTCTACTTTTTAAAATTCTAGAAAATTTAATGTCAACTTTGTGAGAAAAAGGAAAAGAGAGGAAAAAAGTGAATCATAATTTATTTTGGAAAAAACTGGTGGTTTAAATTCCTAGCTATATTTTCAATGTTTGGATAAATATTTTTTTTTTAATTATTTTTTATTGGACAAAAAAAAAATTCTGTGTCAATTTTTAATTTACTGAGTTTATACGAAGCAATTTTATTATCATTTACAATCTCATTAATTAATTCAAAAAACATTTTAATTTCTTCCTTTCTTTTCTTTGCTATTTTCCTTTTAAAATGGTATGATTAACAAAAAGAAATAAAGATAAATATATAATATAGTATTTGAAAAGATAAGTTGCTTGTATTAAAAAGAGGTAAGATAAAGGGTGGAAAACAAAAACATCATAAAAGCTAATTAAAGCTAGATTTTATATCCGGATATTTTACTGGAAAATAAATTAGCTTATATTTTCTTTTCTTTTTTTTTTTTTTTTTTGAGAACTATATTTTCTAATTAATTAAGCTTTTTTATTTATTTAATTGACTTTTCCTCATTAAAAAAAAGAAAAGAAAAAGTAAATTATCTTTTATTCCTTTAATATAAGTAAGACTTGAGTTACATATTTTTTTATTATCCACGTACTTTAAATTGGACTTTTGTGCAATATTGGATAAGTTTCATCCTTTCTACCTCCAATTTATTCAAATAATATATATATATATATTATACTATAAAAAAAATATAAAAAAAAATAAAAAAAAAGGAAAAGGTGAAAAATACAAATTGTACCGCTTGAAACAGTGCATAACAGTTGGCAAAATTCATTTATAAATTATTTTTTATTTGAAAAATTTGTTTGGTTTCAAAGATCCGATTCATCTACACTCATTTCCTCTTCTCTTACCTCACCCCTACTTATAAAATACTTTTTATTTTTTTTATAATTTAATTTAAAATAAATTACAGTGTATATATATATATGTTAAATTACGTATATAATCTTCTGTTCGACACAATAGCTAGATTTTTTAAAAAAAAAATATTCTTTTTATCTTTAATGATAGATTATTATTTTTGCTTATTTGATAAGTACTCATAAGTATATAATAGACACATATCAATAATTTATATACCATTAGAAACGTGATTCAACTCGGACATATAGGGAATATATATATATATTAAAAAAAAAGGAATCTTTAATATTAAAAAAAGAATAAAATATATATATATATATATATATATGAAGAATATTATAAAGGAAGAAAGATTCAAGATAATGTTCATACTGACTATTGAGTTATTCCATGCCTTATTTCAGGAGTAGTTTGTTACTCATTATTAATGTAACTATAACCCAAAGACTCATTCCACCGACTGCTGTCTCTCCATTTCATATATATATGTATATGTATGTATAAACATACGTATGTTAAATGTAGTTTGTCGGACATTTAAGATTTGCATTTGTTTTTTTAGGGTTTGATTGAAGGATTTTCTTGAGAAATCTTTGGTGTTTTTCGTTTTCTTCTTCCGGGACATAGCATAAGAACAGTGTAGAGAGAGAGAAAGAGAGATTGGAGTTTGGAAAGAGAGGAAATTCTTTTTTTTTTTTTGGGTTTCTTTAAAGAAATTAGAGGAAGTTTTAATTAGCTTTCTCGCCCCATAAATGACAATAAAGTTTGATAGCTTAAACATTTTTAGCCGGAGTGGTACAGTGGATTTCGAGACTGGATTACCGATCATCTTCCTCGTCGAAATCGACACGGATTCTTCTCCTTCACCGGAGTCGTTGGAAATTACCATTGTTGATCATCGGACTTCTACTTTCTTACAAGGTTAGGAAACTTTGCCCCTCTTTTTAATTTATTATTACTTTGATTCGAATTCTTGTTTAAAAGTGACATTATAATTCTTATATATGGTACTCATAGTTAAGGTCAAACTCTAATGTAATATATAATATTTGATATATATAATCAAATTTCTATATCCTTGCACATATTTCTGAAATTTCAATATTTGAATTCGAAATTCTAATAATAATTAAAGAAAAATTGATGACTTTTAAGTGGTGTGATGTCTTTTTCTTTATTTTTTATTTTATAGATCTTATATATTCTGAGTCTTTTTTTTACAAAATTCATTGTTTGATCTGTTTAAATAATAAATTTTACTAAAAGAGTGATCAAAATAATTAAATATACTTAAAATTAATAAAAAATAATTATACAAGTAAATAAAATAGTCGAATTTTCTATAATATATATATATATATATATAAAAAGAAAAGAAAAAATTGTCTCATTTTAGGATGGCCACCTCCCCTAGTTCTTCCGTCCTTGGTTTATAGAGAAACATTACCATACTCAAATGTAAGCAAGAAGACAACATCCAAAAATTAGACTTCTATGAACTAATCCACCTTTCTTTTTTCTTTTTTTCTTTTTTTTTTTTTCCTGCTTGATTTTCCATGAAATACTTCTGAAAATGTCCCACCACCATCCATTGTCTCTCTCTCTCTCTCTCACCATTTCTATAAATTCTTCCATTTCCTCACAAGGATTTCCAACAAGTTTCTTGCTTTCTCCATTGCACAACTTCCCTTGATCACTTATATTGTTAATTTCTTTTAAGTTTTTGCAGACATTACCTTGAACAGCAGCTATAATGGAGTCCATAAACAGAGCTGCACCACAGGTTTAACAAATTTAAATTACATTCTTAGTATTTTTTTATTTTTTTTTGGGTTAAATGCAAGATAATTTAACTCGATTTAACTCTATTCTCTACTGTCTTTTCTATCTACCTTGTACCATTCAGGAAGAGGTTCAGAATCAGATTTATGACTCGGGAACATCAGAGATAGTCGTACATCCTGCTAACAACAACAACAATAAGAAAAAGAAAAAAACTTTCTTTCTCCAGAGGTGCATTGGAAAAAAGGGTTCAGGTGGATTAAGTTCTGCATGTCTCCTACTAGGTATTTTTCTAGTTTCCATATTCTATCAAGAAATTAGTACGGTGACGATGTCGTTTTCTTGATCTTTTTTAACTCTTTTCTTTTCTTCTCATGCAGCAAATCAAGGTCTTGCAACCCTAGCCTTCTTTGGTGTGAGTGTAAATCTGGTTTTGTTCTTAACCAGAGTTTTGGGACAGGGAAATGCTACTGCTGCTAATAACGTTAGCAAATGGACAGGCACTGTCTATCTTTGTTCACTTATAGGAGCTTTCCTTAGTGATTCCTATTGGGGAAGATATCTTACGTGTGCAATCTTTCAAGTCATTCTAGTATTGGTACGTAATTAATTATTTGATACATTATTATAGTGAGAATAGTGTTAAATAGTTAGCTCATAGTGTTGTCAAGTCATAGTTACAATAATAGGACTCATTAAATCTATAATCATGATATGAGTTTTGATGGGTTCGGGATCAGTCAAATAGTTCTGTAAAAGTTTATCAAACATATTATTATAACACGAGCTCATGAACATGAAGTTAAAACTTATAATCCACTAATATTTTCTCTTCTAATTAATATAAAAATCAGGGACTTGTCATTCTATCCCTATCATCTTGGCTTATTTTGGTTAAGCCTTCGGGATGTGGCGATGGAATAAGATCGTGCGAGCCCACGTCATCACTTGGCGCAGCGATTTTTTACTTGGGAATATATCTCGTGGCATTAGGATATGGCGGACACCAACCCACACTCGCAACCTTCGGTGCAGATCAGTTCGACGAGTCCAGTGAGAAAAAGAAATCGGCAAAAGTTGCTTTCTTTGCCTATTTCTACTTTGCACTCAATTTTGGATCCCTATTCTCAAACAGTATTTTGGTATATTACGAAGATAATGGTAAATGGGCACTCGGATTTTGGGCATCAGCGATTGCTGCAATCGTGGCATTGATTTCTTACTTGTTGGGTTCTCCTGGTTATCGATATATTAAACCTTGTGGTAATCCTTTGCCAAGAGTTGCACAAGTGTTTGTTGCGGCTGCTCGTAAATGGCGCATGTCTGTTCCTCCTGGCCATGAATTATATGAAGTTGAAGGATCAGAATCTGCTATTAAAGGAAGCAGAAAAATTCTTCATTCTGATGACTTCGAGTAAGATACAAATGCTAGGTGTATTAATAATTGATTATCTTAAATAAAGCATTAATCAAAATACTGATAATATTTGTACTTTATATTGTTCCTGTAGTTTTTTGGACAAGGCAGCCATAGTAGCAGAAGAAGACAGACAAGGGCCAGTAAATGCATGGAGACTCTGCACCGTAACTCAAGTCGAGGAAGCCAAATGCATATTCAGAATGATACCAATCTGGCTATGTACGATCATATACTCCGTCATATTCACACAAATGGCATCCCTTTTCGTCGAGCAAGGCGAAGTCATGAACAAAAAATACGGCAAATTCGAACTTCCCGCCGCAAGTATGTCCACTTTCGACATCTGCAGCGTTCTTCTCTGCACGTGCATCTACCGCCAAATCCTCGTACCATTCGCAGGTAGAATCAGCGGGAATCCCAACGGCTTAACCGAACTTCAAAGAATGGGTGTGGGATTGATAATAGGAATGTTAGCTATGGTTGCAGCCGGCTTGACCGAAATAGCGCGGCTCAAGAGATCAGTCCCCGACCAACACACGAGCACGTTGAGTATATTTTGGCAGATTCCGCAGTACGTTTTGGTCGGCGCGTCGGAAGTGTTTATGTACGTTGGACAACTGGAGTTTTTTAACGGTCAGGCTCCTGATGGAATTAAGAGCTTCGGGAGTTCTTTGTGCATGGCTTCGATTTCGCTTGGGAATTTTGTCAGCAGTTTGCTTGTTAACGTTGTTATGGGAATTACTAAAAGAGGAAATGAACCCGGTTGGATTCCCGAGGATTTGAATTACGGACATATGGATAGATTTTATTTCCTTATTGCGGCGCTCACGGCCGTTGATTTCTTTATATATGTTCTGTGTGCGAAGTGGTACACGAGCATTAATCTTTATCAAATCGACGAGGAAGAAGAAGAACACGCGATTAATAAAGCTTGATGAAACGAGGAAAAAGGAGATTTTTTTTTTTTTTTTTTTTTTTTTTTTTTTGTGATTGGATGAGGTTCTACAAGAATTACTTATTTGAGAGAGAAGAAAGAAGGGTTAGTTGTGAGCTTGATTTTTCACTAATAAATTTAGAAGTTATGTATGGAATAAGAGGAAGAGAGTGTTGTTTAGTTGTAATCCCTTCTAATTTCAATTGTTTTTATGCTTGGAAGTAATGAAACACTATTGTTTATTACAGTATTTTGATAAATTTCCTCTTTTGATATATATAATCTCGTTAAGAATCTTAACTAATTTAAAATTGAACAACACTTAAAAATATTGTGTATTGATCCATTCTTGAAAATATGTTCAAAATTGGCTTAGTGTGCATCTTTTTAGTTCTAAATCTTGCAACTTGTCCTTCCTTAATGTAAACCTTTGGTGAACCTTCATTTTCATCTTTTGGTAAGCGGACTCTTAATGTTTCCTCCCAGACGGATGATCTAGGGTTCGAATCTCTTTGGGGTGGTTAGCGTCATGTTAAAAGTTCTGGGTCAGGCTCTAACCTTCAAATAAGAGTTGAACTCTGCGAGGCTCCGCATACAGAGTCCGGATTAGTCTCACAAAAAAGGTGGGGACATCGGACGCCCCAAGTGGATACCAAACAAAAAAAGAATGCAAGTAAATAGGTGATAGATGATATATTTTGAATAGGTGACAATAAATATATGTATGTATATATATATATATACACACACTTTTCCCATATATATATACATGTACAAGTGTAATAATTTTACATATTATTGGCAAATCATATACCCAACCAAACTATGACAGACATATATTTTCAAGGTAAAGAGAAACCTTTGGAGAACCTTCATTTTCATGTTTATTCTTTCCACTATTTGACATTTCAATATTCCACATCATCCTTGTATGAGACACAAGCCATTGATAGTGAAATCTAGCTTTGAAAAAAATAATAATAATTATTTTTTTTTTTAATAAAAAAAAAGGAAAAATCCAATTAAATTTTGCAAAAATTCTTCCACTTTCAAAAGCATATAATCAAACTGCACTCATCACTCCCATTTGATGATGCTTTCTTTTTCATTTTCTTCTTCCATTTTTTTTTTCATAAATATCGGTGCATTTTTTGGATTACTTGAAATTAAGGTAATATTAATATAAACAAACTTAATTTTTATTTAAAATGAAGCACAAATTTGGTTTTAGAATTAAAGTAGAATATATATATATATATATATAGAATTATGACTCTCCTTAACATTTTGAAGTGTTTATTATTATTATTATATATCAAATGAATTTTAGAATTTTTAATTTCGAATATAAGTTATATTCAAAATGTTCTAAAATGTTTAATTATTAATTGGTTTAAATTTAAAATATATTGTGATGAAACTTAAATTTTCATACAATATATGTGTTGATATTCAATTCAATTTATTGATATGAACAATGAACTTAGATTATAAGTTTGACTTGAATAATAATAGGTCATCATTTTTCAAAATGGTGTCATTTCAATTCCATTGAAGTGATTCTTCCTAGTTATATAATATATATATATATATATATATATATATATATATATATATATATATATATATATATATATATATATATTCACTTGACATCTGCATTAATGTTTAGCCACACACACACAAAAAGGGAAAAAAAAATGAAAGAAAGAAAAAGAAGATGACCTAACTCATGATATGATATCTTGATTCTTATGATTACAACATTGTCTCATGTTGTGTCAATTTTTTGCTTACTCCTTATGACCTTAATTAACAACCATAGAATGTGAAAGGGGTTTTAAGAAATTTTCAAACTTTACAATGGCAAAAGGCCACTATATATACATATGTATGTATATGTTGTTTCTATTTTTTTGTGGTGAAAAACTTTGCATGCACTGAAATGATTACAAACCAAACCAAGACTTTGATAAATACATATCAGTTAGGTACATGTTTGGCTACCTTGAATATCGATATCACTACTAGAAAATTCAAGATTTGCGAAGTCAAATTCGTCACAAATCCGTTGTAAAAAAGTCCATCTATATTTGAGACGGAACAAAAATCTATTGCTATTTCTGACGGATTTGTAATCTATTGTTATTTCCGACGGATTTCTGAGGAAAAAAGGCTGTCATTATTTGCGAGATTTGCGACAGAAAAAAACAGTCGTTATTTGCAATAGATTTGTGACCAATTTGGTCGTCACAATTTGTGACCGATTTGCAAAAGATTTAACTGTCACAATTTGCAACGAATTTAACCGTCGCTATTTTTATTTTTAAAAAATTTTAATTAATTTATTTTATATTTAATAATTTTATATAATTATTTATTAAATACCTAGAAATATATTTAAATATTAAAAAAATCATTTAATTATAACTAAATTAAAACATATATAAAAAACTCAAAAAATAAACATTCTAAAATGTCATTATACTAATAGTATATAAATTTCATACAACAAAACATTCCAAAATGTCATTGTACTAATAATATATAATTTTAATACAACAAAATATATTCTAAAATGTCTGTGATGGCAATAAAATTCCATTTTATATAATCACCATAATATTGTTGTGCTACTACTTCAACTAATGTTTCCAGGCCTTTAATCAATGAGTAAGGTGAGGATGAAGGCTCTGACTGATCAACTGTTTGAGCTGGAGCCGTCTTGATGATATGATTGTTAATAGCAGTAATTATGTCCACAATTGAGGTCACTGCAGACACATCAGAGCAATATAAAAGTAAACTACCAACTTCAATTACAAATAAAGAATCCGCCCAATAGCATATACAACTGCCACATGCATATTATGGCTTCATAAAAAATATTCATCCACTTCCATCATTAATTCATCCTTCTTAGCCCTTCACTACCAACCCAAAAACCCCCAAGAAGTGGAAATGGGATGAGGATGAGGGTGAGGGAGAGGGAAGAACATCAGACATAATAAAATTAATGCATTTTGTCAAGGAATTAAAGCATTAGAACATAAAAGTGTACAAGTTACAATCATACTGAAACACACATTCTTACTCTTTGCCAATAGAATCATAAGACTTTTAGGGGATAGAAATTTCACAAAACCTGCTTCTGGAGTAATTTCTGAGTTATTGCAGCAAAGCATTAACTCCGCTTTTGAATTCAATAGTAATTCCCTTTATTCCGGCAACATATCTCCTATACATCCACTACGATCCTCCACTTATAATAATTTATATCTAAAAATATCACAATAAATAATAATTAAAATTATACCAACAATTGGAAAGAAAAGAAGAAAAAAAATCAGCTCATATTGATATGCATCCAAACATGTAAGAGATAAATATAACTTCTTAATAAGTAATCCTTAATTCTGATTCAAAAAAGAAAGAATCTTTAAGCAGTTATATAAAAAAAATAGCACCTTTTCTTTTTATCTTTCTTGCCTCTTGTGAAGAACTTGTAGCCACCAAAGAATGCTAATCCCTAAACAGCAAGAGACACTCACCAACTGCAGTAGAAGAACTAAATAAGATACTTCCAAATCAAAACAACTAAGGCAAATGCATTAACTAAACCCATGGAGAAAAAGAAAAAAAAAATTCTAATCAAAATTTTGTAGAAGAACTAACCCTTACAATATATATCCACAGGAAAAATCAAAACAGAGGAAATAATTTGACATGAGGGTTAGTTCATATAACATGTAAGAAATACAAATTGTTTCTAGGGTTTTTCTTTGGGTGAATGGAGATTATCAAACAATAAAGATTTAAAGTATGGAATTCAAAAAAAATGGATGCCTTTTTTAAAAAATCCACACCTGCAATTCGTATAATTAATTAGAAAAGGTAGTTAATATTCAAACATGAGAATTCTTGAACACACTTGTCCGTAAAGATGAAAAAATACAGAAACCCTTTACTCCTTTAATAGGTTCCTATGTCTAAATCTTGCTGTTTATCAGGAGCAAAAAGTTCTTCGGATTGTTGATTTCAGAAGAAAATTCTACTTAAAAAATTTGTAGAAGAACTAACCCTTACAGCAATCACATACACATTACACACACAAAGCATTATACCTTAGATTTAAAGATTATTCTATCTTTACCCATTGCAGATGCTGAGGACAGCGGCAGCAGTGGTGGCGGAAGCCGATCTGTGGAGAAGGGTTCGCAATATCAACCGATTCCGAGACAAATCAGCCGATTCATCTCGTCAGTCTTACACTTCGATTCAGCCAATACGGCCGATTTATTGATAGAAGCTGAAAAAACTGAAAATTTAAATAATGAAAGCTTTGAAATTTTGTGGGCAAAACAGTAAAATCTATCTAAGAATATACCCATTACTCTAGCACATCAAAATCTTTCCTTTTTTTTCTTCAATCCCTCTCCATTGTTGTGTTGAAGCAGAGTGGTGTCGTGACTCGCGAGTTGAGGGAAGAAGAAACGAAAAGAGGGATAAGAGGGAGGAAAATTATATATAAAAAAAGAAACCTCCTAAACAATTCTGCTGACAACACATTGGAAATTTGGAAAAAAAACCGCCTACTATAATAATCAATTTTAAAATTTTAATTTGTAATTTTATGTATAAAATGTTAATTCAACTTGAGAAATAAAAATTTGTATAGAAATATTGAACGGTGAAATGCAAATCTCCGCTGTCGTCCCTATTTTTTTTTTAGACCAAAAGTAATTATATTTGAAAGGGTAAAAATGTCTTTTTAGTTTCTTCTTTCTTCCTTATTGCTCCTCCTCCTCCTCCTTCTTGTTTGGCTATGGCTATATATGAGACCGCAACAGTAGTTCAGGAGTCAGGACAGTCCCTGAACTGGGTGTGCATCGACCGAGACAAACAGCGAGAAAAAAAAATATATGATGCAACAAATAGCATCGGAAACATAACTATAATAACTCTTCACCTATTCCCGGCCCCTGCCCTTCCATCCCACTATCCTATACTTATTCATAGCCATGGTCGTCCCTTTTCAGTTTTCTATTTTACTCAAATGAGTACTGTCTATGTACAAAGAATTGAAAACCCATATGTTTTAATGTAGGGAACCAGAGCTGTTGTTGGCTTCTCATGTCATAAAGTAAGTGTTCTTTAATTGAAGAAAGAAGATTATGGGCTGGAGATTGGTTTCCATTACCGATCATTGGTACTAAATTATTATTATTATTTATTGGAGAAAGAAGAAATCTTTAACTCACTTCTCGAACAAACACCATTATTTCTCCTTCTTGCTTCGGCATTCTGATGAAAAATAAGAAAAAAAAAAACACACACACAAACACACTTAAAACAAAGAAGAAGAAAGGAAAAAAATAAAAAGATATTTTTACCCTTTCAAATATAACTATTTAAAAAAAAAAAAAAAATTGATGAACTCCGTCAATAAAATTGACAAAAGGATAAAACTTGTCAAAATTATAAAAATAAGAGATGAAATTACAAAAATTATATAATTTGAAAATGAAATTTACTAATTTGTCGAGTAAAATATGACTCAAATTTATGACGATATAACATCTCAACATCATAAAATTTTCATTGCTATGTCACTAAGGTATGGTTCTTTTGTGATACTTCGTCTTATATCTAAATAATAAGTGATAATTGTATATAAGAATGTGTTTATGTATTTATAGTCAACTTAAGTATCCTTTTGGAGGACAATACTAAGTTATTAACCGCGAGATCTGTTAGACCCATAGTCACGATACGAGCTTGTAGGTCACCTACAAATTCATTTCGAACCAACAAAAATTATCTGTATTGATTTATGTGAAGGTTGCTTCTAAAAAATAATTAGAAAATCATTTCATATTGAAAAGGCATGCAGAGCTTTAAATACTTTATGTTGATTTATATGGGCCT
This sequence comes from Cynanchum wilfordii, assembly GCA_025388415.1. Classification (NCBI taxonomy): domain Eukaryota; kingdom Viridiplantae; phylum Streptophyta; class Magnoliopsida; order Gentianales; family Apocynaceae; genus Cynanchum; species Cynanchum wilfordii. Next base: position 57,453 of record JAHSUH010001291.1, on the reverse strand, counting down.
AAAAAATAATACAATATAATTTAATAATTTTGAAAGTAATTCGTGAATTTGGTCTCAAATAAATTTATGTTTGATAAATTTAGTCATAAATTATTTTTTTTGACTTTTAAAGTCCCAAACTTTTTTACCTAAGAAAACTAAGGTTCTTTTTCACAAATTTCATTATTTTTTTTAAAATTTAACAGTTTGTGTGGTTTATTAAATAAAATAAAAATATAACCGAGTCATTTTATATGAAATATACTTTTATATATATATATATCTCTTTACACTTTCGAAAATATTTTGTGAATAAGTGTTGCAACCTTTTAACTATAATTTTGTAAATATTTAATGTAAAGTGACTTATCATTAAATTTTTAAAAAAAAATTGTGAAAAAAGACCTTAGTTGTCTTATGTAAAAAATTTGGGAGTTTAAAAGTCAAAAAAAAAAAAAAATTTAAAACTAAACATGCAAAACATAAATTTATTTGAAACTAAATTCACCAATTACTCATATTTTTTATAAAAAAAAATTAAAATTGCTAATTTGCCGAAAATAAAATAAAATGGCTAATTTCCCTTTTTACCCTTTATTCTTAGCTGAGTTATTTTACACTTTACTAGAGCATTGAACAAAGCCGTTCGAACTCGTTCATTTATTAAACAAACTAAACTCATACAATTTTTTAACATCGATTAATTTTCGAGCATAACTCGTTTAAAAATTAAAGAAACCAATCTAAAACTTTTGATATTCAATTCGACTCGATTCGTTTACACTCCTAAGTCACTTACAGAGTGACTGGTTTTTACTTTTATCCCTTTATTCCACTTTCTGCTACTATCACAAGTAACGACACCCAAAAAAAATTAGTACTACTTCCCTTAGTCCACTTTCCCCTTTAAGATCATCTCATCATTCATTCATCGGCACAACCCCAACCTCACCCCCAAATGTACCCTCACCCCCAAACCCCACTCCATTGTCACAGATCAACAAAAGCAATAGATTCACGCGCTCAAACTCATACACAGTGATGAAAAGCTTTTCACAGAGCTTCAAGCTTAGTATTAAAGCCACCAATTCTCGGAATCAGCAAAGTACCTGTACGTGTTTTGATCGGTTCGATCGATACCTGTTGAAAACATAAGAGACTGCAGAAAAAAAAAAATGTTGAAGAAAATCTTCAGTTTGCTTTTGGTGTTTTCCATTATTTGAAGACTCTGGATGGTTTTGATTTTAATTTTTTAATTTGAAGTTTTGTTGCTTGAAGTCAATTTACTCAGTCAAGATTCGGAATTGCGCGTGGAACTTCTCTTCTACGGTTAGCTGCAATTTTTTTACAGCTGTAAAGAAGTATTTTACAGTTACTGCAGCTATTCTTATTGCCGTGCTTTTTCAAGATCATTGTTCGATACTTTGGGCAATACATAAAAAAAATTATATGTGAAAAAGAAAAGGGAAAGGTGAAGGTGAAGTTGCTTGCTGTTGTCATTGTAATTGGAACAATTGATAATGATATAGCTAGATGAATGGAAAGTTTTGCAGGTCGGAACAATGTCGAGTTAGAGTAATAGATTGCTTTTTAGGGAAAGATTTAGGGCTTCTTCGAAAGGCTGTTTTCTTAGATGTTAGGTGCTGATAGGATGAATTCAGATGCTGGCAGAACTGCTGGAGCTGTTGAAAGGGACATCGAGCAGGTTCATTTTTAGTATTTATGTTGAATTTCGTGCTACCTGATTAATTATTTTATTTTGTGTATTTATTTATTTTATTTTTGTTTCCTCTAGTTCTATTTTTTTAAAGGAAAATGTGGCCTTAAAAGATCATTGGGATTGGACTTTATTTCTAATTTATATAAAACACGAAAATCATGATTATAGGCATTGAGTATACTTGCGTTTTACTGTTTCTGTTCATATAGTCTGTACTGAGGAGTAAGCACCAATAATTTTTAGCAGGTCTGTAATTTTTAGCAGTTGTGAACTTTGATTGTATTATATTTTTTTTTAAAGTTTAATTAATTTACTTAATTTATGCTATGCCAAAACTAATATGCTTGCTCATAAAACCTTAGTTAAGTCAATAGATTTGAATGACTGCACCATCAATTTGTTGTTCAAACCAGCAGTGTTCACAATGCTGATTTTATGGGTCTAGGAATGCTGGCTGGGTGTGTATACTAACTGAAGCAAGACTCACTAGTAGGATCTTCCCTTGGGTTCCAATACATTTTTATTTTTTTTACAGGTCAGGTTAAGTTCGAGTTTGATTTGAACCTCAGTCTTGAGCTCGAGTTGAATCATTTAGTAACCATGAACCTCGTATATACATAATGTATACTGTAACATAGTTTAGTTATATGATTAATAAATATGTATACTTTCACATGCTCGCAAGATTTTGTGTAGACTCTTGGATATGAAACTCAGCTCATTTAGATTGGTGTTTGAATTCAAAATTTGACCATATTCTTTCTGTTGGTACACCTTAAATACTATTTGTATGCATTTGAAATTGTTGTCTATCAAATTCCTGATAACCTAAGTCACATGTGGGTGGCTAAAATTTTTTTGAAGCGTTATTTATGATTGAAACTAAGTTAAAATTAATATATGTCACTCCGCAAAGCTCATAACATGTGAAAACTCAATGAGTATTAGCTCGTGAATGTGATAAGCTTTGCACTTCTTTGTGGCTAAATGATTGCATTCATTGCTTTGCATGATGGTTTGATTAAAAGGTTGCACCTATGGTTGAATCAAATTGCAATAGCTCTGGAGTGATTTGGGTGTTTGTTCTGACTCTTCATTTATGTGAAACTGCATCAGACCATTAGTCAGGGCCTCGATTCCTTTGAGCTTTTTCCTCCACTTTCCACAGATAGAATTCCTTCTATCTTGAGAGAGATACTACTCAAAAGGAGAATGGGACTACATAAAATGATAAAGGGAGGTATACCTGTGTCTTTTACATGAAAATGTGAGACATTGAATTATAAGAGCACCATATAAAAAAACATTAACAAGCAGGCATTAGAGGAAGTAGGTACCCTATGATAATCCCTGATGGACCAATTACATTTGTTTCATTTTCTTTTCTTTCTCTCTGGTGGCATTTCACCATCCTGTTCTTGTTTGTCTTAGAAAATTTAAACTTTCATAATTGGTTTTGCACATTGTTTAGGAATTGCATTATTTTCAATTATTATTTTCTTTTGTAGAAGATTTTGGATGAGCATTTTATTACTTAATAATGTCTAGATTTAAGCTGATGCTCTGAATTTCTCTTCTGTAACTATTGAATTTTTTTTTTTTTTTTTTTTTTTTTTTTTTTGCTTTTATACGTTTCCTTTGCTTTAGTTGTCTATCTACTCCTAAGTGTGAATGAGATTTTCAATAGATATTTTATTTTTCTGTCTATCTCCCCTTAGGCTGGAAGTATTTTGTTTTTTGATTTTTTTTTTTTCTGAATTAAATAAATTTATTTTTAGTGTTTCTGGCAGCAAGTATGTTTTGTTACCACTAAAATAGTGCTTTGATATATATATTTACATCAGGCTATTACTGCCCTTAAGAAAGGTGCATATCTTCTGAAGTATGGAAGAAGAGGGAAGCCAAAATTTTGTCCCTTCCGGCTGGCAAATGTAAGAATAGTTTTACCCTTTGCTTTATATTTTTGTATGTTCTGTTCCTCATGTGCTTCTTAGCAAATGTTATTGAGCATGATATTTGTATTTGCTATGCTAAATCTGTTGAGTAAAGGAATCACCTCCTTTTAACCACAGTTGCCTTAATTTGTTTATTTGGGTTGCAGATCTTCATACTAGTTGCTTATTAATTTGTTTATAAATAACATGTGAACTATAAGTCCGCAGGTTGTGTAACCATGGATTAGTGACAGTCTCTCTCTCTCCTCTTGAAAATTTATGTGGCTTTGGTGACATTTTTCAGATAAATTTTAAGAAAAGAATAAACAAAATTTTCAACTAAGCCATGGAGTGCAGTTATTCTAGCATGGTTATATTTAAAACATATAAACCACCCACAGTAACAGGGAATTCAGGTTGGTTTTAAGTGGGTGACATATCAAGAGTGTATGATACCCCCATTGAAGCACAGTCAATGAGTTTGTTTAGGAGAATGCAAAGTAGTTTCTTTATTATCACAGTGTATTTAAAACAAAACAAGGTAGAGAAGGCTTTGTTTCTGGATTCTAGAATGGGTTATTCTCTGCCTTAGCTATTATGTCTCAGTTATTTGTGTATGTGTACTCTCAGTTTCTGTTTAATTTTGAGTATCCAAGTTGTATACCGAGGGGCTGAATTACCTCTCTATTTCTATTGCAAAGATGCTTTTTGATTGCCAGAAGTCTACCAAAGTGGAAAATGTAGTGCATCTTTAATGATTTAACTTATTCGCAATGCATGGGGAAGTTTGCTAGTATTAACCACTTTACTGATGCCAACAGTAAAGGGTATTCCTCTCTTTCAAATATGATGTTCGGAGGTCTAAAACTTGACTGGATATGTTGCAGGATGAGTCTGTTCTGATATGGTTCTCTGGAAAAGAGGAGAAGCACCTAAAACTAAGTCATGTATCGCGAATTATTTCTGGGCAGCGCACAGTAAGTATTTATTTTTAGAAGTGGTTGCTTGTAATCACTTTGTCTCAATTGACAACACCTCAAATATTGGACAAAGTAACATGGTTACAAAATTACATTAAAAAATGTCTGCATTGGAGGGAGGAAATCATTTACTATTTAAATATTTCTGATGTGTGTGGGGTATTTATCTTGATGACGAAACCTTGTGGTTCATAGTTCCTTCCTTTAATTAAGGTTTTGATTAAGGACTGGTAAGAACAGCAATTTCTTTGTTTGATTTTATACCTTGCAAAATTGTTCTTCTTGTTGACAAAAGTCATGTGGTGTCCATATGTTTTGCATTCTTTTAAATTTTATAGTAAATTCTTATTTTAGTTGTATCATAATAAATCTCTATTGAGTTTATTTGTTTGCTACAGCCAATTTTTCAGCGGTATCCACGGCCTGAGAAGGAGTATCAGTCCTTTTCTTTGATATATAATGACAGATCACTTGATTTGGTAAGTACATACTTTACTGAGTATTATCCATCAGAGATGTGGATTGGAGTAATTATCGCTTTTGTTTTGTATCCAATTTTAATTGATAAGTGTGCTTTTTTGTTAAGTCTTTACATCTAAAAGCTTAAGCTAATATAGAGGGTTTGCAATTACACACTTAAAACACCTCTTCTTGTATCGGCTGAATACAAATTTAAAATTTTTGTAAATGCCAACATGTGAACAATACCAATAATTGGGGTAGAGGCAATGCTTTTTGAACTTGGGACCTCCCACTCTAATATGATGTTAAATTTCTTACTGCAAATGGGTGAAAATTTCCACCAAATTAAGCTTTTAGAATAGGTAAAAATTTAAAATTGTGGGTGGTCATGGTTTTAAATCTTATCTCTTTGCTTCCATTTGTTTGATTATTGTTTACCTGATGGACCTGTTATTGAAAGATTTGTGTTTGGCCCCACATGTGAGAGGTTGTGTTAAGTGCTAAGTTCAACCCCTATCTATCTGCTGGAAATTTAATATCTCTGCCTTGTCCTTGGTCCCTTTTTTCTTCTTATTTTTCTGTCTGGCTGGTCCTCCAGATATGTAAGGATAAAGATGAAGCTGAAGTATGGTTTAGTGGGCTCAAGGCATTAATTTCTCGTAGTCATCAAAGAAAATGGAGGGCAGAGTCGAGGAGTGATGGGGTTTCATCTGAAGCCAATAGTCCAAGGACATACACCAGGAGAAGCTCTCCTTTGAATTCTCCATTTGGTAGTGGTGATAGCTTGCAAAAGGTACTTTTTAAGCTTCTGTTTGCTTTGCACTCGTTTGCAGCCAAATAATCCTGCTGATAGAACATTCTATATAGCCATATTGCACATGTGCACATGCCTTATGTGAAAATATCTAATGAGGTATTCTGCTACATGCTAGGATGGCAATGATCAGCTTCGCCTTCATAGCCCATATGATAGTCCCCCTAAGAATGGCCTGGATAAAGCATTTTCGGATGTCATATTATATGCTGTACCTCCCAAGGGTTTCTTTCCCACAGATTCAGCAAGTGCCTCTGTTCATTCCTTGTCATCAGGAGGTTCTGAAAGCATTCATGGTCAGATGAAGTCAATGGGAACGGATGCTTTCAGAGTAAGTCTTTCAAGCGCTGTCAGCTCATCAAGTCAAGGATCTGGTCATGATGAGGGTGATGCTTTGGGAGATGTTTTTATTTGGGGCGAAGGAACTGGAGATGGCATTTTGGGAGGTGGGCATCACAGAGTTGGTAGTTGTTTTGGTGCCAAGTTGGATTCCTTATTGCCAAAAGCTCTGGAATCTGCAGTAGTACTAGATGTTCAGAATATAGCCTGTGGTGGACGTCATGCTGCACTAGTTACCAAGCAAGGTGAAATATTTTCTTGGGGTGAGGAGTTGGGAGGCAGGCTTGGACATGGTGTAGATTCTGATGTTTTGCAACCAAAGCTTATCGATGCTCTCAACAGTATGAATATTGAGCTTGTTGCATGTGGTGAACACCACACTTGTGCTGTAACACTTTCTGGTGATTTGTACACTTGGGGTGATGGTCATTTTGGTCTTCTTGGCCATGGTAATGAAGTCAGTCACTGGGTTCCAAAAAGAGTAAATGGTCCTCTTGAGGGTATACATGTTTCATCTATTTCCTGCGGGCCCTGGCATACTGCTGTTGTGACTTCTGCTGGACAATTGTTTACTTTTGGGGATGGAACTTTTGGTGTTCTTGGTCATGGTGATCGTAGAAGTGTTTCAAAACCTAGGGAAGTGGAGTCCCTTAAAGGGTTACGCACTGTGAGAGCTGCCTGTGGTGTTTGGCATACTGCTGCAGTTGTTGAAGTCATGGTTGGAAATTCAAGTTCCAGCAATTGTTCGTCAGGAAAATTATTTACATGGGGAGATGGGGACAAAAGTAGACTTGGTCATGGTGACAAAGAAGCAAGACTTGTACCTACTTGTGTTGCTGCTCTTGTTGAACCCAACTTTTGTCAGGTCGCTTGTGGACATAGCCTGACAGTTGCACTTACAACTTCTGGTCATGTATATGCAATGGGAAGTCCTGTTTATGGTCAGCTAGGAAACCCACAGGCTGATGGGAAACTGCCATGTCGTGTTGAAGGAAAACTTGTGAAGACCTTTGTGGAAGAGATAGCTTGTGGTGCCTACCATGTTGCAGTATTGACTTCAAGAACTGAAGTTTACACGTGGGGAAAAGGATTAAATGGGAGGTTGGGTCATGGTGATGCTGATGACCGAAGCTCTCCAACATTAGTAGAAGCCTTGAAAGACAAACAAGTCAAAAGTATTGCTTGTGGTACAAATTTTACTGCAGCTATCTGCCTCCATAAGTGGGTATCAGGCATTGATCAATCCATGTGTTCTGGCTGCCGTCTTCCATTTAATTTCAAAAGGAAGCGCCATAACTGTTACAATTGTGGGCTGGTATTTTGTCATTCTTGCAGCAGCAAGAAGTCACTGAGGGCTTCTATGGCACCTAATCCGAACAAACCATATCGGGTTTGTGATAATTGTTTTGTTAAGCTAAAGAAAACAGTTGAAACTGACAGTTCATCTCAATTTTCTGTGGGTAGAAGAGGAAGTATGAATCAGGCCATACATGATGTTGACAAAGATCAGAAGCTTGATGCTAGATCTCGTCCTCATTTGGCCAGGTTTTCTTCAATGGAATCTTTAAAGCAGGTGGAAACCCACTCCTCCAAGCGAAACAAAAAGTTAGAATTTAACAGTAGTCGTGTATCTCCTATTCCAAATGGAAATTCTCAATGGGGAGCTCTTAATATCTCCAAGTCTTTTAATCCAGTATTTGGCTCGTCCAAAAAGTTTTTCTCAGCATCAGTGCCTGGATCAAGAATTGTTTCTCGAGCTACATCACCAATATCCAGACGACCAAGTCCACCTCGTTCTACTACTCCTACTCCAACTTTGGGAGGGCTTACATCGCCAAAAGTGGTTCTAGATGATGCAAAACGTACAAATGATAGTCTGAGCCAAGAGGTTATTAAACTAAGAGCTCAGGTATTTTTTTATCAAACTTTGTTTCAAAGAGTATTACATTGTTCTTTAATTCTAGAAAATTGACATTAACCCTCGAAAAGAGCAAATATAATCATGAACAATTAGAAGTTGAATGAGTAAAGGAAGTAAGCATCTCTCTGTGGTTGCTTGAAAGTAGCTTTATATCTTTATATCTTTATATGTATAGTACCAGTTGGTGGCCTTATGTAGGCATTTGGATGTTAAACATTTAAATAGTTACTGTGTTGTTTCTTTGAACTCAAATACGGCATGCTACAAAATTTGTATTTTTTTTGGCAGTCATTCCAATGAGCTCAACTAATAATGTCCATGTTTTGAATTAACTACTCCAGTAGTTTGATAATCAAGTGGCAGTTGTTGATTAAAATGGGACATGTATGCAATTTTTTCCTTTCTGATAGATCAAATATTATTCTGAGTAGCCCATGAAGCCATAAGAGCAATCAAGTTGAATTTCATCATTTTTCCTTATAAAAATAATTTTCAGGATGGACTCAATTCATTTACGTTTACTCCCCAAAGTTTTTTATGCCTGTCTTGTTTTCAATATCTTTATCATGCGTAGCACTAAAGTTGGACACTACAAATATAATAACTAATTTTCTATTGGAATATAATTCTGATAGTTGGTGTTCTTGTAAGGTATATTTGTTTGTATGATAGGTTTAACTGAATATTGCTTCAGGTGGAAAATCTCTCTCGAAAGGCCCAAATTCAGGAAGTGGAACTTGAACGTACTACTAAACAGTTGAAGGAAGCTATAGCAATTGCAGGGGAAGAGACTGCCAAATGCAAAGCTGCTAAAGAAGTGATCAAGTCACTTACAGCTCAGGTAAGACAAGTTCTTATTTGTATGAATACACTTAGCATTAGAAACAATCATCTTTAGTCTTCTATGGCATTGGATATCAGTAACTTGAAAGTATCGAATGAAGAGTTTTTTGTTCTTTGAAGAGAATGGTTAAGGGCTGAGATTAAATTATCTTGCATTTCAAATATAGAAGTTAAATAATATTTTCACATCTGTTAAAGACAAATCAGGGAGAAAAAAAAGAAAAAAAATAGAAAGAGAAAGAGGAATGGGGTGTCTCATCGAAGATGAGGTTCAATATGTTGGTAGACCTTTTGTGTCTGAGAGCTGGGAGAGAACCATAGAGTCTTTGATAATGGGTTTTCTTGTTGGTTTTATGTGTTGAGCTAATAAGATGAAAGAAATTGTATTTTTCTCATCATGTTCCAATGTAATATAGCCATAGTTTCCTAGTCATTGGTTTATGGTTTGGTTTTCAGTAATCAAATGTTGTCTTTATTTGTTTTTTTTTTTTTAGATTTTCATGATACTGATTGTTTTCAATCTGAAACAAAAAAAAAAAAAAAAAAGGAATATCGAATTGTTTTGGTTTTTTAAAAAATCATAGTTAAATCTGTTTTTTCACTTTTAAATTGGGACAGAAAGTCAAAAACCTGAAGATCACATATGGCCCAATTCATTTCTATATATATTCAAAAAAATCTGCATATTGTTCAGAGTTTTTCCTTTCTCAGATTCCATTGCGCACTTTTTTTTTTCCCCACAAAAAAAAGGAGAAAAATTAACTTTCATTAACCTTTTTGTGTAAATTTTCAAGTAGGTTAATTAAATTATTAATATTTAACTATAGAAGTTTTAAATTCAAATATTTATATTTTAAAAATATATCTATTTTTTAGATCTCACCAAAATTTAAATATAATTTTTTTACAAGAGTATGCTTGCCCAAATATATAGCTTTAGTTTCTTTCTTTCTTTAATTGTTTTGCTTGTGTAGTGTATACAGTATAATAATTAATAAGACACCAATTATATAATTAATATAATGACATGTGACAAGAAACAAAGGAGGAAAAATCTCTTTGAAATTCTTACTTCTGGATTGATAACATATAGGTGTATATAGAAGATTACAAGAGAGGAAAATAGGGAACTAACTTATTCCTAAATTTGAAAACTTAGTAACTGCCTAATTATATCCCTCAATTTAAGGGATCTCTTTCCTAATCTATTTATATCCCTCAATGTGGTTTTTGGTTCATTTCAGTTTCAAATATGGCATATTGAATACCAAACCGAATTATTTTGCATATAGAAAATAAAACCAAATCTTGTACCTAAAACCTTACCAAATTATTTATGCCTGTACTTCAGTTTGAGGCATTTCATGCTTGCTCCTCTATGGGTGTACAGTCACCTTTTAAAAACATTAGTTTAACCCAACACAATTCAACACTTAAATAAACTTTTAATATATTAAACACATCTTCTTAAAGCCTTTTAGCTATTGAATCTTTTTATTTTTTGCAACCAATATATCACTATCATAATTAAGAATAAGAAGGGGAAGATGAAGTTAAACAATATACTTTTTTAGAATTTATTTTTGTTCTTGTTATGTATTGATCATTCAATTTAAACTTTCTTATTATTTAATTTGCAAAGTTCTGCAAATTTTGGAACATTGTAGTACAGTAATTTTGTTTAAATATATTGAATGCTGTGATAATGCTGATGATTGGTTGGTTGCATGACTTCAGTCACCTAACGGAATTCTCTTCCTCATGATAGCTGAAGGAAATGGCTGAAAGATTGCCTGTTGGTGCTGCTCGAAGCACTAAATCTCCTTCCTTCACTTCACTGGGCTCCATTCCTGTTTCCGGTGACATCACGAATGTTTCGCTTGAAAAATCGAATGGTCAAGCATTGGGGCAAGAATCTGATTCAAACGAATCTAATACTCAGGTGATTCAAAATGGTTCTGTTAATGGCGCTAATCGTAATTCTGGTCACAACCGACCTCATCAAGAAGCAACAACAAGAAATGGAAGCAGAACGAGAGAAGTGGATTCTCGTAATGAAAATGAATGGGTGGAACAAGATGAACCTGGTGTATATATAACACTTACATCCTTACCTGGAGGGTCCAAAGACCTAAAGCGAGTACGCTTCAGGTATGTTTTCTTAGCTCTTACTTGTACATCATATGTGGACTAACTCTTGTATTTTTGATAACTTTGATTATAATACTGTATAAAATTGGAATGACCACACCTTCCTTGCTAGAGGACCAAAAGGTACTTGGTAACAGCCATCTAAACAGTAGATACCATTTTGATTCACTTTAATTTTGGATGTGCTCGTTTCTCTGGTTGGGTTTGATATGATGATTATTTCCCAACATGAACTATTTGTAACAGCTCCTGTCATTCTACTCAAATAATGTACTTTGTGTAGTAAAACTCCCTACTTTACGAAATTGAATGCTCAAATTTCTATTTTAGAATGTGTGGAAATGAATGTCTACTTTTTTAAAATAAATATATTTTCCAACAAATGATTCATCCTATGTCAACACGGTCCTTACTGCCAACTAAATTAATAATTGTAAGGAGGGTCATTTAGTAACTTAACCATGGTTAGAGAAGCAAGGTACTTTCACTCTCTCCATTTTTTTCCCTAAAAAAATGAAATTTAGAAGTGAATATGAAGTTCTGGATGGAGGGATTAATACATTTCTTGTAGTTCTTGTTTCTCCAAGTGTTTAAAGTGCAAGGTGTAGAGTGAGATTAGCTGAATTAAATATTCCTCATCAATTGAAGAGTGTGAATTGTATAACTGACCAAGACTAAGTCCCATTAATTGGCCATTTTCATCCCAAATTATATTCTTCTATATGTTTAGATTTCTAAACTGTTTTTTATTTCCATTTTGTTAAAATGTCCATCAAAAGTCGTGACTGACATGTGAGTCTTTGGGATCAAGTTATGGACAAAAAAATGTATGAAAAAACAAGTTTAGGGACAAAAATGATATGTGAGTATTATTTTGAGGACAAAAAATGTTATATATGTGAGTCATTTGACGAAATTTAACTGAATTGGACGGAAGGAGGAAATTGTTTAAATTATACAAGGATCAAAAAAGGAAAGAAAAAAAGAAGAGTTTTAGGACCAAAACGTATAGAGACATATAGTATAGTTTTGGGGCCAAAACAACCAATTATCCTGATAAAGTACAAGAAAGGTCTTTATGTAAAATTTCCTTGGTCATTAATGTACATATTTATTTTCTCTGCTTAAGGATAATATAGACAACATAAATGAATAAGAGCGTAACATTCAGGAGTTTTGCAAAAATGGTCATATAGAAGCTAAATTTTCAGTTGAAAGAAAATTGTTGTTTAGGTGAATGCCAAATTATTTTTGTACTTCAATCGCTGAAAAAGAAAATGCTAGTTTCGTGGAATTTGCATTTATATACACCATTATTGTACAAACTTTTTGTTGCCTGCAAAAGAAAGAAAAGATCATTCATGTTTCTTAAGGTAGTTTTGCATAATATCTTGTTTATTCTGAGAATGAACATGGTTATGAATGGTAAACTGCAGCCGGAAACGATTTAGTGAGAAGCAAGCCGAACTTTGGTGGGCAGAGAATCGGACAAGAGTTTATGAACAATACAATGTCCGCATGATTGACAAATCGAGTGTTGGTGTAGGAAGTGAAGACTTGACACATTGACATGTGGGCACATTATATGTACATCCCATGCTTTTTGGTTTTACATTTTCTTTAGTGTTGCTTCCAGTCACAGGGAAGATCATTGATCTGTAGGCTTGCATTTCTTTCTTGTAAGCATTAGAAGCGGGATTGGCATCACATAGAGGTCGAGGTTTGCTTGTGGGCTTTTATTGTCCCATAGTTCCTCTCCTTTTTAACTTGGTTTTTCACTTACTTGACTAGTATTACTATTGTGGTTTGACTTCACTGTTTCAATTTTTTTTTCCCCTAGTATAAGTTGTGTGGGGAATGAGGGTGAGAAATGTAAATCTGTAGTAGGTTGCTTCAGCTTGTTTGAGGGGCAGATTCCTTGTAAATTCCATAAGCAAATGTATCTTCAGCTTTTATCTTAATTTTCTCAATTAGTCGTTTTATCAACCTCTCTACTCACATAGTTAAAATTTCGATCCCAGTTTTGTGGCTGTGATATGTTTAATTCATTTGTCTTACTTTGCATCTGTTGGGGGTGGGTTGAAATAAAGGCATAATTTAGGAATGTGCTATGCATATAATATATTATTTTCTAAGTATTTGTATGCTTATTAATGCTTAACATAAACATGGCAGATTTGAGAAGTGGCAGCAATGGAAGATTCTGCAACTGAGATTACAATATTAGACAGCAGAAGGTATATTGGGTAAAGCAAAAAAGCAAATTATTGAATATGGAAAGGAGAAATTGGTTGTGTGGAATGGATTATAAAAACTTGGGGGGCTAATTGATTAGAGTAGGTCAACTAGTATTTATTTTGGTTTCTTGCTTGGAGGGAAACTTGGGAAAATCTTGCTTATTTTCCTGCCGAATACAAGATATGAGTTTATACAGTATAAACAATCCCAAAGAAAAGCAGGCACTATGATTGATTTCGTGACGTACCCATATGTAAGATTCACAAGACATTCTAGGGAAATCACTAAAGCCCAAATATAGCATTCATCTTCATCCCCAATACAAATTGAGACAGCATGATGCATTGTTGATATTCCATACCTTTGGTTGTTGCATTTGTCTGTGGGAAGAGGGAACTATACATTTGAGGGGAAAAAAAATTCAAGATCATAAACAAATTTGCAATGGCTGAGGGTATGAAACTATTGTGTGATCTTCATCTCTAGGATGATGAATGATTTATACCCTCTTTCTCTCTCTTGCATTCTCGTGCTGTCCCTTTCCCAAAAACTCCTCCATGGCCAGGAGAGACCACTAGCGCCGCCTAAACTGTCTCTCTTGGCCATGAACCCTTTTCTTTTCGTTTGTTCTTTATTTCTCTCTTTTTTTTTATTTCTGTTTTCATCTATCATTCTTCATATTCTCTTGGTATTTTTATCATTTTTTTCAATTTTATATGCAAGAATTATTTTAAACTTAGATATCTTCTTTTTAAAAGAATATATTTTAAATCTAGTTCAAATTTTTATTATTAGTCTTTTTTTTTCGGTCATTCTTTAAATTTTAGTGAATAATATAAGATTTTGTTCTATATTTTTAAATATGTGATATAACTTTAAAAATCTTCTCTCATTAATCCCAATAATATATAGTGAGTACAAACAATAAATTATTTATTTCCTATAAAATCAAAATTATAAAACAATAAAAAATTATGTGTAACAAAATATATTTTTATAATAGTGTGATATCCCGATTTAATTGATTTTGATGACCTTATTTCGAAATGGAGTCAATGCATAAGAGGTTTTGAAGAATTTCCCTTCTATTTATATATTAAGAAAGCGATAATCAATGACTAATAAACAATTACATGTGACACCTATTGAATCTCTTAAAATTTTAATATATATTTAAAATATATAAATAAAATTTAATTATATATTTAAATATATAAATAATTTCAAAAAATATATATAAATAAAATCCTGATATTTACAGTGGGTTAAAAAAAAAAAGAGAGAGAGGGAGGACAAATGTTGATTTGGCCTTTTTCGTAAGAAATTTGATAACCTAGGGAAAAATTAGAAAAAAAATATTTCAAAAAAAAAAAAAAAAACAGTATAAATGGGGATAAAAATCCAGAGGATGTGGGCAGCTCCATGTCCATTCAAACTAACCACAGAAATGGAAGTCACAAAAAACCAAAAACCAAAATACCAGATATCCGTACTCCTTATTTTTCATTCCATTTCTTTGTCCAGGAAAAACATTACAGGGAAAATTGTTGAAAGTCACAGAAAATTGAGAGCAGTACCAGGAGAATAATGGCAGCCTCTGCATTTTCAGCAAGCAGTTGTTCTGTGGCATCCTCGTCGACTACCAGGATGTTCTTCTGCAAATACCAAATGGAGCAAAAGAGAAAGCTAAGTCTGAGAGTGGCGGCAGCAACTTCCTCTGATGATTCTGACTGCAACACCGAAGAATGTGCGCCGGATAAGGAGGTAATCCTTTTTGCTTTCTGGAACCATTTGTTCCGCCTCTCACCAGTTAATTAGGGGCTGCTGCCTCCTTTTGGTTACGGATTTTGGCCATAATTTTATTGCTTTAGCTTGATGTTTGTAGATTGTTCTGTAGTTGTGGGGGAATATGAAATTTTGTTCAAATTATTGTAGCAGATATCATGATCTCTACTATAAAGTAAAATTGGGCTTCCCGTGCAAATGTCTGAGGAGAAGGACCAAAATCTCAATGAATGTTAGAAATTCATCGTGTTACTAGAATTAGGGATAAGATTCAAGATATGAATTGTCCTACATCACTAAATCAGAAGAATCGGTTACAAATTACCCCAACAAGATGTGGTTAACAATTTATGAGTTAGTGTCTGGAGATTATGATACGGAGAGGCTTTCTAAATCATATTTAGACCAAGTGAAAATGAATGATGAATGAGATCATAAAACCATGTTAATTTTTATTTATTTTTAATAAAATTAATGAAGTAGAATTATTTGAATCTTATCACTGATACAAATTCTTAATCCACTTTCAAGATTCATATGACACACCTGCTACTTGTTCCAGTGTTGCTGTTATAATTATGAAATGATTTTAGAAATGTTCAACGATTCATTTATTCAAAATTTTGAAGCATATTAAAGAGTTGGGTTTGATTTTCTTTGTTGTGTAACTATAAATTAATGATTGTTGGTTACTTACATCACACTAGGTCTGTTATAACATTTTCTAAAATAAACAGGTTGGGAAGGTGAGCATGGAGTGGTTAGCAAGGGAAAAAACCCAAGTGGCTGGAACATATCCACCTCGTAAACGTGGTTGGACTGGATATGTAGAGAAGGACACTGCTGGCCAGACAAACATATACTCTGTTGAGGTTAGTTGCTAAAATTTCCGTAATCAAAATATTCATTTCCTTCACTAAAACTGTTCAGGAGATAACTTTAAGTAACGAATCTTCTTGAAAATCGCTTGGTTATTGATGTGAAGACCTAAGGAATTAGGTTTTTTTCCCCATGTAGTCTACTGAGATCATAGCATAAACATATCTTGTCTTCCACATCTTGGAGTGTGTCTTAACTATAGAATAAAACTTTTCGTAGATGGGGATGACCAATCCAAGGTTGTCTGAACTTGAAGTGAAACATAAGTTGTGCCTTCATCCACAATTCAGTACTCATACACTCAGAAAGGGGTTCAGTTCTTCCTGGAAAAATTCATTACTTGGCTTCTGGATACTTCTTTGTGGAAAATTCTTTACTTAATTGAATGTGCTGTAGTCATACTAAATACAAGCTTTTTTTAACTTACTGCTGGTGATGAAACTATACTTAATGCATGCTCCGTACTGGATCTATTCTTATGTTCTAATATGTGATGCAGTTTCAATCTTATAATCTTGGGTATTGTAGTATCATCAAAGAACATATAAACTGTTAAGTTTAAAATACTTCTTGATATTTTGGAGCCATTAGTTTCTAGTGGTTTTTCTTGGCAACTCCAATGAGAGATCCATTTTCCTTTCTGCTTCTTACAACTCATATATCATATATGCTCTCTAACATCCTAATTTTCTCATACATATGATGTAAATGAAGCCATTAGTTTAATAAAATCTCTCAAGTATGTGTTTGTTATCGTTTGACAGCCTGTAGTTTATGTTGCGGAAAGTGCAATTAGCTCAGGAACTTCAGGTTCCTCTTCTGATGGATCGGAGAATACTCTTGCAATTGCCGGTGGCCTTGCTCTGATTGCTGTTGCTGCTGCCTCATCAATACTCCTTCAAGTTGGTAAAAACCCTCCTCCTCCAGTGCAAACAATGCAATACTCTGGTCCATCTCTTAGTTATTATATCAACAAGTTCAAGACAGCGGAAATTATTGAAGCTTCAACTTCAGCTCCCATAGAAACGGAAACATCTAATTCATCACAGTTGGAAAGCTCCAGCCCTCAAGTTTCTCAACTGGAGGTTCAATCTGAATCTCCGCTTGAAGATTCCACGTTGAGTTCTGATGTTTCTTAATCTGATTCTAGTAGTTGGGAAACCAATTTGAATATCTCCACTACCGTATCTTGTCGCTTAGATCATTTGAGATTCGAAACCCCTACTTTTGAGTGATATCATCATATCACTTTTATATATTGTGCATGGTTAGAAGAAGTTAGGATCTGGAGTCTATTATGTCTTTCATTCCTTCACATTTCTTTATTCTGCAGCAGACCGTATGAACAAAGTAATTTTTGCACACGAAAAGGAAAGGTTATCAAGAAGTAGTATTGTAGTGTTGGTTTCTTATATTATTATTACCTAGAAGAATAAGAAGAAAACAATTTATGTTTACTTTGTTGAGAAAAAATGGAGACTTTGCTTACTATGTCGAGATAGAGAGTAACTATAACATCCTAAACACAAAATCCTAATCCTACTACTACTACTACTATTAATAATATAGGAAAATAGGACAAACTTCTTATGGGAAATATGTATATATAATCCTTGATTCTCTTTTCTATATGTATGCACTAGCTTCACTTGTCCCAACTTCTATATCATAGATATAGATTTACAATCATATACAAGAAATTTAAGTTTTTTGTATGACTCAATTTCAATTATAGATTTCAAGGGATCCACTGGTTAAGGACAACAAAGGTATCCCAATTCTTTTTTATCCAATTACAAAATGTTATTATTATTATTTTTTTTTTTTTTTGAGAAAAATAAGCAAATAATGAAAATTATTGATATAGAAGTCCCAAAATTTTTGAGCAAAGAAAAAAATTCATAAGGATATGAATTGTATCTTAAGGAGTTATTTGCATGTTTGTCTCAGAATTGATGATTAAACAAAACAAAAAAAAAATTAAAAAATTAAAAATCCTTTTTTTTTTTTTTGTTAACCTATCAAGGGAGTTGATCCATAAGAAGTATTTAATTTTAGAAATAATTTGTAAATCTTCCATTGACAAACATAAAGAAAAATGAAAATTATTGTCAAATTTAATTAATAATACAACTATCAGACACAAACCCTCAAAAAAAAAAAAAAAAAAAAAAATCAATTTATATTTGAAATTAAGTTCTAAGCCTTGAATGAGATGTCTTTAACTCAATTTGAGATCAAACCTAAGGACTTAAAAATCAAATCACTCAAGTGAAAAGTTTACATGCAATTAAAGATTGTACCTACTTATCCAAAATTAATTCTAAAATAAAAATATTTTTCTAAATAAAAAATAAATCATTAAAATAAATTTGCAAATAAACAACCTTATTAATAATGAAAAGAAATCTCATTAGCTTTAAAAAGGTGAAATTAGAAAAATTAGTCTCAATGACTTGATAAAATTTATCTATATAAATATAAAGAACAATTCCAAATACACCAATTTTTTCACAAACTTGTGGCCAAAACATTAAGTGATTCAATTGCTTTTATTTTAATCTTTGAAAGAGAGTAGTATTTTATAAGAAGTTAAATCCTGGAAATTGGTAAATTGATTTACAGAAAACCAGAGGTAATATCCATTTAACTTCAGCCAAAAAAAAAAAGAAAAAGAAAAAGCTATCTAGTAATTTCTTCTTCATACATGTGGACTATGAGTTGAAATCATTTCTTGCGGGAGAGTGCTGCAGCAATCCCACCAGCCACAAGTCCAACAGCGGTAGCTGCAATGCCTATACCGATAACTCCATCTGCAAATCCAGAAATCATTGGTTATTTACTGTTTTATTGAACACCAATATGAGATAGTAAAGAGAACTAAGAGTCCCCACCTTTGGTAATTTTATCTTCAATTGTTTTCTTGAGTGACAATGCCTGCCTCCAATCAGGTGCAATCTAACACATTCACAAGATTTATTATAGATAACATGCATTCATTTTTACCCTCAACCACTTGCACTTCATCATTTTGGATAGCGTTAACAAAAATAAGAATACAAAAAATAACATAAAAAAGTTTTAGAATATTTTTCAATCACTAAACTTGATTCCAAGATGAAAATATAAGGCTAAGGGAATCTTTGATCGAATAGATATAGAATTTTTCCTAAAAACTAATAATAATAATAATGAAAGTAACAGCAGTAATAGTTGAAGAGGAAGAAGGTTGTAATCAAATCACAAGAAGTTCTGTGTGCTGTAAGTATTCACAGGTTTTATCTGCTTCCTTCCAGGCTATTGTAACACATGATCTTATGGTGAATTTCATGATCGGGAGATAGATATAGTGTAGCTAGCGTAACACATGCAATTACCAAGAAGAAAAGAATGCAGAGATCAGACCTCCAAACAACGTTCAACCAGCTGTCTGCTTCTTGAATAGTCACCACTTCTATAGTAGCCAACAGCTAGGAGATATATTTTTTCCCTCGTTTGCAAGGGGCTATTATTCCCGTCCAAAGAGGCTGCAATCACAACATTTAGGGTATAGAAAAATTTCTCAATATTTTCATAGATCAAAAGAACATGAAAGCAAAGAATGTGACAAATCATCCATTCAAGAAACTGAATAGTGTACAAGAATACATAGAGGGAAGACAGTAGGCTGAATTATATAGAAAATCAATAAGCAAAAACAATAAAAATCCGTATGGGGGGTAAACTGAAAGATGAGTTAGACAAGGACAGTAAGATAACTGAGAAGGAAAATGGTAAAATAGGCACAAAGGAAGCATCCACTGATCAAAAAATACAAGATTGTATTCGGATAGCTTTTTTTATTAAAAAAACAGTTGACTTCTTTAATTTGAAATAATGTACTAGTTTAAACAAAACTTGAAGAAAAATAAATAAATAAATAAACCTTATCTAATTTTACTCAAATAGAAAAGAAAAAACTACTCCACCTAATCTTTAAAAATACACATCTCAGCTCATCATTTTGTCAAAAGCATATTGCCAATATGACAAGAAAACATTTAGTGAATCAAAAGTAGGTTTAAGCAAAATTAGTTATACATTGGTCGACCAAATGTAAATTTAAGGAAAAAAATTTTCTTGACCCACTTTCCATCAAGTATTATTTCCAAAAAAAAAAATTGTCCATATGACATCTTAACCAAGATATATTTTAAATCCACGTTTTAAAAATAAGTTTTACTCAAAATAATAATAATAATAAAAGAACAACTTCTATCCAAATATAGCCTCTGAAAGAATCTAAGTCTAGAAAATGCTCTGTTCTTATACCACAAAGTTCAAGGAGATTCACCCTCCCCTATAGTGGAGGAAAAAGAGACAGAAAACAGATGTTCTGTCAATGCATCTTCTATAATATATAAATCCAGAGTCACTATGCTCACCTTCAAGCATAGCTATTCCTCGCTGTACGTCCTCTGGTCGTTTTGAATGAACAAGAGCCCAAGACAGGCGCATGATGCATTCACTCTTTTGTATATCAGAGGATCCTTTCTCAGCCTCAGCTACTTCATGTTCACAGCCCTGTAGGTATTTTGTAGTTTTGTAGTAGATAATGCATAGTTATGAGCTATGCAAAGATGAACATAATAATGGCAGCATGACTATTGTGCAAGAAATCCACATTATAGCATGCACTGATAAATCTGGAATGTTTTTAAGTGGAAAATACCGGATAAAAGTGAAATTGAAACTATAAGAATATCAAGTCAGCCAAAATTTTTTAACTATACTTCCATCTTAAATGAAGGTTATAACAAATACATTATGATAAACATTTTCCTAATAACACCAGGTAAAAAGCTGCTAATATATTCAGATACACAGGAGCAGGGAACTCATTTCAAAATCACAGAGAGCTGCTGATATCCCACCATTTCTAGTTTCTATTTCTATTAGAAAAATAGAATCAAATCTTAAGTTCTTGATTCTTAATGGAGATATGAATCCATAGAAAAAATGAAGTGGTGGCTCAGCATGATTACTCTTATAGAGATCAAAATTTTGACAGGAAATATCCCAGGCTATATGAAAACTTAAAAAAGGAAATCAAAAAGAAAAAGAAAAAATCTATTCAAAACGCTAGAATCCCCCTGTTTATGCTCCTCCAATGCCCACCCACACCTAAAAGCCCAAGTACAATGGTAAAAAGGATGATGATTAAACGAATTCACGAATTCAATGAAAATTATAATAACAGAAAAATAGGTTAACGTTCTTTTTAAATCTAACTCAGATATTGAACAACAAATTGTTGAAAAACAAAAGAAAAAGGATTGATCTATTGAACATGGAACAGAACTTACAGAAATAATGTCGAAATCGCACCAAGGGATTTGATCCCCGCCGGAGAAAAAATTCCCCACTGAATCAAAGAATTTTCCGATTTTAGCTTCCATTTGGCTTTTCTAGAATTCCTATACGTAATCAACAAAAGTCGATTTTGAGAGAGAGAGCTCGGCTGGAGAGTCGGGTGAGGATTGGGAAGAAAGAAACTTAGGGGTTAAGAGTGCAAAACTAAGGCGAGATAACTGGCAACTGGAAGAATCACCACTTATTTATATTGCACCCTAAACCCTCCATTCTTTTTATTTATTATTTGTTGGATAAATCTGGGTATTTGCCAAATGTCCTTTTAATTAAACTTAGGGGTTAAAGAATGAAAGGAAAACAAATAAATAAATAAATAAATTCCCATTTTTACCCTTTTTATGTTAAAAAGAAAAAAAAAATTATTATTAAGATAAGTAATGAAAAAATATACAAATTTTAAATAGGAATAAAATCACAAAAATTATATAATTTTAAATATTTTAAATGGTAATATAAATATATATTTTTTTCATAGTAATAAAAAAAAAATGTAGGACAAAATTCTTTTAATTTAGAATATTGATAAATTTTTTGTTAAAAAAAAGTTAAATTAAAATTTACTTTTCTAAAATAATAAATCCAAATAATGTCTTGAAATTTGAATTATTTAACCTAATATTGCTACATAAATCCTCCATTTCTTTAAAAGATGTTATGATTTCTATTTCTAACATATATTTATTTTAGTTTAGATCAACATTAATAGTAACAAAAGAATAAAATTTTATTGTTTGATACTAATTCAAAATTAAATTGCATTGACCTCTTTTTAAATGAAACTTCTATCAAAATTTATTTTTTTATATAAACAATTTAAACTAAACTTTAAGAAAATTATTTCTATTTGAATCAACAATCAATAGATTACTGGTTAGGATTATGATATGAGAACTGTAAACTTCAATAATTATAAGAACTAACCAATTTTTGCACACTATATTAATGATTTTTTAGAAAGGAGAAGAGAGAGTAAAAAAAAAAAACAAAACAAAACAAAATGAAAACAACAACATTATCCCTCATTATTAATCTATATATATTAGATGCAAATGCATGCACAATGAAGGGTAGACTTCGTTGTGCATCAAAGTGTAGCTAGAATCCAAGATGGGTGTTATATGAGTAGGTCGTTTGGGTCTCCCTACAATTTTACGATCGACAAATACAAACACCACACATATGATATGTCTTTTGATACAAAGATATTCATATTACGAAGTAATAAATGCATATGATTCGACATGTACTATTGGAACTACCAAGTTAGACTATCAAATAGCATACTTCCTCAAGGTGATTCCCACATTGGTCTAAACCCTAAATACATGTGAAGCCAAATATCCTAAAAATATTTTAAATGTTATGTTTATCATATATTGCTAGAGAACCATTTGAATAATCTTCGACTTGGTTCTCTAAAATATTTTTGATTCAATCACTAATTTAATTATCGGAGAGTCGGATTACATCTCTAGCATTTGACCTTCTTTGCGGCAGAGGCGGCAAAAAATAGAGCCTCTCATCCTACGTGACACACACTGAAAAGAGATTTCTAATCACACAAGAATCGATAAAGACTTATGGAAGATTGAGTGTTAACTTATAACAAAATTTTTGAAGAGACAAACTTAAGTATGAAGTTATTGACAAATAATGAAGATTTTGTTTTATTTGGAAAAAATGAAAGCAATATATATATATATATATATATATATTTTAATAAAAAGGTGCTTTATTTAGAATTGTAAAATGTTATTTTTGAATAAATATTTATTTATGATAATTTAGGGTATGTTTGAGTGAAATTCAAAATGAATATTTTTGGGGTCATATTTAATACTATGCCATTATTCCAAGCGTATACAGTAGTACTATATATATAAAACCCGTCCCCGGCCTGACTTTTAACGGAGAAGTTTTCGCGGCCGCATAAAACACACAACCATTTCGAACAAAGATTTCCTTGGAGAAAAAGAAACAAAGAAGTAAGGAAAGAGAAGAAAACAAAAGAAAATGGAAAACATGAAAGAATCGCAATCGGTATCATCAATACTCGCCGGAAAATCTGACAGCGAGAGAGAAGATTTGCTTGATCGTATGTTGACTAGGCTTGCCCTATGTGACGACTCTAAACTCCAAGACTTGCTTCACAAGCTTCTTCCACTCTCAATTTCTGCCCTCTCTTCTCCATCTCAATCGGTTCGGAACAAAGTAAGTGTCCAATTTTCTAACTCCGGCAGGATTATTATTATTATTATGGATGTTTGAGTATTACTAATTTGAATTATTATTACTAATTTAGTCGAACTGTAGGATCCCTGAACTCGAATTTTTCCTTTGTTTTAATTGATTAAAACAACCTGAATTATAGCTAAATTAATTTTCATGAATTTGTTTATTGAATTCGGATTAAACATTTGGGAGAATTTTAGCTATCCTTCAGTTCTTGTTCCCTTGCAATGCTGTTCATAATAATATAATGTGCCTTTGTGGTGTTTAGAGTTGTTCCAAGTATCATCATTTGATGAAACATTGTTGGCTGTTGTAGGTTCTTGAAATTCTGAATCATGTTAACCAGAGAATAAAACATCAGCAAGAGATTGGTTTGCCATTGTTGGATTTGTGGGAATTATATATGGAATGTCATTCTGCTCCAATGGTTAGGAACTTTTGTATTGTCTATATTGAGATGGCAACTGATCGTGCGTCTAAGGAGGTATTATTACTTTGTAGTTAGCTTTTCAATTCCGGTTCAACATGAATGAAATAAATTAAATTTATTTGAGAGGTGGAATGGGCTTGATCTTAATTCTGCTGTCTCAGGATAAAGAAAATCTGATCCTTACCTTCCTTGGAATAATTTCAAAGCTTCCTTCTCAGCATCAACTGATACTTTTAAGAATCTCTGCAAAGGTGTGCTCTCTTTCATTTTCTGTTTCATTATTTTTCTGGGGAAATAATAATTTTTTTGACCATTAGGAAATGGAACTTATACCAAAAAGGAGCATATCTAGGAGGATAGACAAATAGAAGGATAGAAAATAGAAAATATTAAAATATAAAACCAATTCATGTATACAATGATAATTATGTAAAGTCTGCAACTAAAATATGATTTTCCTGTAATCATATGATCTGAGGGAAGTTCTTCAAGGAGGTGAATAATTCCTCAAAATCTTTAACAATTCTGAAAAGTCAGAAATAGGAGCCATTGAGATATACTATGTCTTTGCTGTTTCTAAATGGATATGTACTAATAGGAGGAAATTAGGCAATCAAGTCTGAAAGGGAATTGCTTTGTAAGTCATCCTAATTTATTTTAAGAAACAGTATGCAAAGCTACTTAATTGGCCTAAGTACCAAATCTAGAGACAAAAAAAGAGTTACATGGAGCTATAGCATTTGCCAACATATGGAGGAAAGATTAGTGTTAAATGTTCACTTCATCGAAGCTGACATTTAATACACCACTTCACATGAACAATAATCAAACTAAATGAAACAAAGGCAAGAGTCCATGTGAAATTCATAAAATGTGGTGGAAAATTAACTTAGTATTAGGGAGGGAGGTTTTGTGTTGAAGCTTTGTCTCTACCACAATTTTTCATTTTTGAGATTTTGTGTCTGATCCACACATTAGTGTATAAGTTCAACTTCTATAGGTATAGGTCACGTGTTTGAGCTTTAGCGTTATCTCGTTTGTTGATTATTGTCCACATTGGGCTCTATTAGTGTATAAATTTAACATTCTTTATAGTTTAAGCTTTTAGAGTACGAGTGAGCAATAGCCTCAACTTCTCAACCACAAAATAAACTGGTTTCAGAAAATTTTTCTTAATGGTATGTAATGCATACAAACAAACTATCCATTGACAATAAAGTTGGGGTAGTTTACAAGTTTGGTCTCCAAATGTTTGGTTTTTATCAATTGTATCCTTCTTTGACTAATCTAACACATTTACACTTCAGGAGTTACAACTTCTGCAATTATGCCCTTTCTAAAGACTGTTAAATTTATTCTCCAAATGTCGAAGTAGTATTAATATGTTTGCAATGATAGTCAGTAATAGAAGTGGTTCACGTGTATGATGTTCTTTCTGTCTTTTTAGCTGAATGTGACTCATGTTTTGTGGTGTACTTGTCATTTTAGGATCCTGATCTTCAACTTGCTCTCCTTTCAGGTGATTGGTGAATGCTATTCTAGTAAAGTTGATGATGCAGTTTCTGTAAAGTATAAGAATCATGGTGTATCACAGGACATGGTGATATTCCTGGATTTTTGGCTCCACATTCTTTTATGTCAGCCAGCATCTCAGAGGTTTGATACTTCTCCCTTCTTTTTTTTTTTTAGATAATTTCCTTGAATAAAGGTCTTCTGAATCATCAGAACTCTTTCATTTTTCCAGTGGGGGATGCCCAGCAGGGCTTTCAATAACACAGTGGGAACATGTTAGTGGGAAAAAGCCCATGACCAGTGATATGCTACGGAGTAGGAAGGTATATAATATTAGAAGCCTGAACTATTACTAATTTGATAATCAGGTGTCTAAGAGCCTATACAATAGCATTATTCCTGGCTCTCATTTTGAAGATATATTTATTTCCTCATATTTTCTAGGCTCATTCATTTTTCTCTGCAGTTAGGGATCTTGAATGTTGTTGACATCATGGATCTACCTGCTGAGCTTGTTTATCCTCTCTATCTGGTTGCCTCTGTTGATAGGTATTCATGTTTTCCCCTCTTTTGCTTACTTTGAAGCCGATGCTTTCCAGCCATAGATTGATATATCTTCTCATAAAGGGTATCTCTAAAAGATGACGTGCTGCTTCTGTTGTTCCTTGTTCATTGTTCAAGTCAGGATTCTATATCTAGAAGAGGGGATGAACTGCTGAAGAAGAATGCTAGTGGAGTGAATTTTGAAGACACAAAACTGATAAGCAGACTATTTGTTCTATTTAATGGTAGAATATATATGTATATATATAGAATTCTTAAGTTTTAAGAGATCTGAGTTTCTTCTAGGGCTATTTTCATTGTCTCATTTGAACTGGGAAACTAATTTTACACTGTTAGGTCTGTTAGGTCAGGATTCCTTGTTTGTTTCCTTTTTTTTTTTTTTTTTTGCACCATGTTTTCTTTTGTTTCTTATAAGGAAAGTCAGTTTGGATAAATCTTGTTCACCAAAACTATAAGGTAAATTCTTTCATTGTCATTTAGGTGTATTTGGATGATAATATGAAAAAAGGTTCCATTAGTCAATATGATTTTATCCAAAGGTTCCCTTATTTAATTATTTGATACCTGAAAGTTTTATTATGTACTGGATCTTGCTTGAAATTAATAGCTTGATTACTAACAAAAATAAAATATTTATTGTCCCCAAAATTGGGTTACTTGAAGTCCCTTTTATAAGATGAGATTGCAGTAGCCTGTTGTTATGCTTGATATTAGTGGTCGGATGACATACCTTTAAGAGGAACAATAGTAAACTGTTACAAAATAATACAAAGATTACCAGTCTTTTCCTTTCAAAATTTGTATTATAGTTTAAATCAAAATTACCGGTGAAGAAGCTGATGCAGTTATCTACTACAGATTATACATTCTAGTTAGATATGAGGCTTATATGATCTTTCTAAAAGTATATCTTCTACTGTGTATCTTATATTTCTTTTTTTAGACAATGTAAATTGCAAGTTAACAAATAGTAGTGTTATTGAAAAGGAAAATTTTGAACTATGAGTTCTTGAGGCAAACTGAGCAATGGAGAAATCAAGATATTGTAAAAAGTAGGAGAATTAAGTAGATTTGTACAGAGGCGATTAAGAGTCATATAACCTTGTTTGGTTCAGATATAATATTACATTGGATTTGAAGAAGTCCAGGAACAGAATTCATGTTGGTGGACGACGTCTTTTTCTTTGGGGTTCATCTAGCTGACCTCAATGTTTGGGAGTAAGGCTAAGTTTTTTTAGATGAGTTTGTGAGGGGAAGAGAATTTCTTGGTCCAAAATTTAGTATGCCTAGAGTTAGTGTTCTTTGTTCATAATGTGCTATTCAATATCTTATGACATTAGAATGCAGAAGTAGGTTTTTTGTCTGGTTTGCATGATTACGGAGCCACAATGTCTCTCTTGGTAAAGTATACTTTTAACTAGATTGTTTTGCATCAAGGAATCGTCTTACTGTACTATCTCTCGATGTTAATTGGGCAACATTTTTGAATTTACAAATTTTCCCATTTGCTGAAGTAGAACCAGAGAGCTGCAGGAAAAATTAAAGGCACAACTTTGTTCAGTGTCCTATTCCTCTTGGAGAAAATTAGTTGCAGATTGTATAGTTTCTTGGGTTGGTGTAACTGGGCAGTGGTATTTAGTTTATTTCATCTGTTATACTCCCTTCTTTTTTTGTCACTTTTTTCCTTTAGTCTTTTACTATAAAAGACACCTTAAGTTTAACAATTTTCGTGATCTAACTATTAAAATAAACGGAGGAAGTATTTCTGATTTTATTGTTATTCCTTTATTCCTTTTAAGGGAAAATAAGACATATTTCATTGCATGCCCCATTTGCCCTAAGCATAATGGAAGGGACCTGTGAGTGTTATAATTGCACAGATAAGTAATAAACTGCTTGTGATCGATCAATACTTTGTTAATAGTTGTACAATTTTGGTATGTCTTTTATTATGTGATTACATTTAACCAAAAAGCATACAAATTAAAAGAATTTCAGTTGAGTTTTGAAATTCTGAACCCCTTGGAGTGATTCTTCTAGCTTTGATGTATCCTGAATTTTATTTCTGAAAACTGTATTGTTCCAAAGGAACCTCATGGACTTCTATATCATCAGCTTTAAAAGATGTCGGCTTTGAAAGCGAACCCTATAATTTCTTTACTTACTATTATTAGTAGTTTTTTTCCCATATGTTTGTGCTTTGTATACTATGCATTCATCTATGATATTGAAATTAGGGATATGTGTGTCTGTCTTGTGTCATGTATAATGTGATGTCTTTTGACTTTGTAACTATTAGGTCAAATGGCAAGTTCTTAGGGTGCATTTGGGCAAGTTTTTTTTTTTTTTTTTTTGAACTTCGACCAACTTTTTGTATTAATTAAATTTTTAATATCTGACTATAGAAATTTCAAATTTAAATTCTAAAATTCTAAAAAGACATCTAATTTAGTTTTCTGCCAAAATTAAAATACAGATTTTTAGAGAAAAAAAAAGCTTGTTAAAATGGACCCTTAATATTTGCATTCTACTATATGGTCCATTTGTTTTTTTTCTAGATTTCTTGTAATTCCCGTTCAATTGATTCAAAAAGAAAGGAATGCAACTGTAATAGTTTATATTCTTTCTATGCCTTCTATTTATTCCTATGTTTATCCTTTTCTCTTTTTGCTGTGTGGAGGTTGGGTGCACAAATATTTTAATATTCTCATACTATTCATCAATCTTTGTCAACTCTTTTTTTGCCTGTAGGTTTATTTTTTCTTTGTTTCAGCATTTATTTCCTTGAAATTTCTACAAATATTTAGTATGAACTTCATGTCATCCTGAATGTGCGATTCCATATGATGTAGGAAATAAAGGACAAGGACAAGTCCCTCAAGATTCTGTAACCCCTGGGAGTCCTGTTCTTAGAGTTCGTTTAATGTCTGTCTTTTCCCGATCAATTGCAGCAGCAAACAGTTTCCCATCAACTTTGCAGTGCATTTTCGGGTGCATATTTGGTAAACGACATAAACTTGTTTGGATTTATGTACATCTAATTTATCATTTTTCCTAGATCCCCGTGGCTAAAGCTGCTTGCATCTTCTTCCAAGTTTGATAGGAATATTCTTTTCTTGAATATCATATTGTTATGAATTTCCAAGGTGCAATTTATTGGACAATTTTTTTTCTCTCTTATTAGTTGGAAATGTACCACAACGGACTTTGTTGATGGAAATTTACATAAAACAAGATTTTATGCTAATGGGAGCTACAGTTTTGTATTTAGGAATTTGGTTTCTACGAATTTAAGTTGGATGCTTCAGTGATATGAATTTTGTTATGCTGTTGCTTCATTTTTTTTGCAATTAGCTTAAAGGAGTTTCTTGCTCTGTAGGAAGTGATACAACCTCAAGGCTGATTCAACTTGGAATGGAGTTCACTTTTTGGGTCTTCAAACATGTGAGCATTTTATTAACTTGTTATCGACTCATTAACATTGTCCTATAACAATAGTGTCACGTACTGAAAAAATGTCATCTGTTTCATTCTTCATATGAATTTTCTCACAATACTTTTCATAGAGTTTTTGCATGTGCTGTGTAAAAGTTATTCAATCTAATTTGTGCAAATTCATAACCTCAATGTGCCCCCTAGAGATAGCACAAAATTTCCTTTGGCTATGATTCTTAATATTTTAAATACCTTCTCAACTTATCTCATGCTCGTAGTTTAGGCTAATGTTTCTTTCCATTATGCTCCAATTTGGATGTTTAGAACATGGTAGAGGTGTAATGTAACTATGTTGATATTAAAGAGGAGTAGCTAGACACTGTTTCTTGAACTCTGTTTCATTGAATATCATAACACTCATCCTTAAACATTAGCTGGCAGCTTAAATAAGACTTCAAACTATGACCTATTGACTGTCCTGAAGATGGACCTTTGCTAAAATCCCAAAGCACCTAGAAACAATAAGTAAAGAAAAGTTACATAAAGTTACAATAGCCTGCTACAGGGCATGTAAATGGTAACTTCAAAAAGAAGAAAAAGAAAACCTAGCTTTAGGTTGCTTTCTCTATTCTGGCATCAGCTTGGCTGGTTTTGAAGGCTAAGCTTGTAATAAGAAAACTATTGGATATCAATCTTACATACCTTGGATAAGATTACTCCAATTCTTCCTTTGTGAAGAATCATGGACATTCTTGCATTGAGTGTTATTTAGATGCAGAACGGGCATGCCCTAAAATTGATAGAAGAACAACCTCAGGACAGTAAGAAGAAAAATGTAGTCTCAAGGTCGAGTGCATAATCAGAATATAGTCATGGCACATTTTGTTATGAAATCATATGATTAAGCCAATTATTAACTGTGATTGGCCTTAAACCTTGTGTACTAGCCCTTCTAGACTTGAGTCCCTTTTTCCATGAATGGAGTGAGCATATATAAATATCCACTACACTTTATTCAAGAAACGATACAACAAGGTATAATCTCTATAGAGCACGTGAGAACAAGAGGGCAGTTAAAAGATAATCAAAGCTTTAAATGGGATTTGAGTGAATTATCGTAATAAGGGATGTATGATTAATTTCTGCTCCAATTTGAGGTGGAGTGTTACAAATTGTGTAAATATGTAAATAGATTTTGTTAGATTTAACTACGTGATATATTTCCTTAGATAACTTGTATTTGTGTATAAATTCACAACTCATAGAATACAACGAAACTCAAAATTCCATTATTGAACCTCCATTACTAACTGTTCATTGTAAACCGTGAGTGAAGACCACCCCTCCTATTACTCTTTAATGATTTAGTAACTCCAGTTTATAATTTAACTATTTTATATATGATGTGGGACCTAATTTAACTCACATCTAAATATATAGAAAAATAAAATTCAATCTGAATACGTAATTTCTATTTCCATAGCTCAAAGAAAATTACATTTGAAAGTCCAATCCAAAGAACAACCTAGAATTCCATAAATGGGATGGCAACTGCAATTATGGAATATGATTGACTTCCTGAATCTTTGCTCAATTCATTGAACATAACATAGGCCTCTAGTTACTAAAAATGGAAATTGTTTATTACACCACTCTGCAGTAGGAAATCCTTCTTTCCCCTGCAACCATAGGGTCCATGTGGGCCATTATTTTAATGCTCAAAATGCTATTTTCTTTAGTTTGACCATAGTCTAGCATTTTGACAAGAATAATTTCTTGTTTCTATTCTCTACTCCCTCCCAATTTCAAGTTTAAAAGGAATATGTGTCAAATATACATTCTACAAATAAAATGTCATGTCATCTTTTACTCCCATTTTTTATTTACTTTTCATCATTACCTGCAACCAACCTAGCCTAATACACTCAACAACACTTTACTTTCCTTTCTTTCATTTAATATCATAGACTTCTAAAACATACATCATCCATTTCATCCAATGATTGGGATGGGCTTACTCTTACAGTTGTTTCAGCAGATTTTGTACCCAAATTTCAAGGGCAAGTTTTGTGCTTTCCTGGTAAAGAGATATTTTGCCATGGAGTTTGATACTTTTGTTAATGGAAATACGGGTGATGAGAATGCTAATCATGTTGGTGTTGATGTTTGTAGCCTTGTTTTGCTTAAAAACAAGCAATGTTTCTTCAGTTAATGATTTGGAAATCTGTGTCCCTCCTTGTTATGCTTGTTTTGTATATAACCCCACAATAGGGTTGTGGATCTGTGATGAGAGCTGTGTTGTACAGTTCGCTATATCTGGGTGGTAACAATTAATTGTTAGGTTGACAGTAATTGTTCACCAGCTGGACTCCTTATCCGTGTGAAATTGAATGATGGTCCCATGTAGAAGGGAATGTACTTAATTAGCCACAGTACAAAAATAAAATATTCAGTCATCATGTAAGTTGAATTGTTGACCAAATAAACCATACCTGATCTAATTTCAAATCTAAATCTCCTTATTTTCCCTCCTATTTACTATTCAGAATGAATTATAATTTTGTCCTAACAACTTTATCCACATGCCAACCATAGGATTTTTTATGCGGATCTTTCTTTACTGCATCAGCAGTACTCGTTTACATAATTTATATTCATAAAAATGAGGCACTTCTTGCTTCAATTCCTAGTGTGGAGTTAAAAAAAAATTTAAGGCTTATGGAGCGTTAAACTTTAAGGTTTATGTGTGTAATGACATGTTTTGTGTTAGAGTTCAAGAGAATTCAGATTGTCTTCAAAATGTTAGAAACTAGTGGGTAAATTCTATCATCATATAACACACTTTTGATACTAGTTATTTCCTCCTTTATGAGGATGACTTTTTTCATTTGACTATAATTTTAAAATGCAGGCAGGGACGGATCAGCTAAAGCTTATGGGTCCAGTTATATTGTCTGGAATTCTTAATTTTCTTGATAAGAATTCCACACTGGAATCTGGTAACCTGATGGTGCTTTTTATGGTGCTTAAATTTTATTCTTAAGGAAAAACTTCTATGATATCTCATTTACTGATACCTTAATCCAGATGCTCTTGTTAGAGAAACAAAAACTTTTGCCTTTCAAGCAATTGGATTGCTTGCAGTTCGAATGCCTGAACTTTTCAGGTGAATATAATTGTGTCAGTTCTCTTCTGCTTTCCATCCTTTTTATCAATTACATGACTTGGAAATGTTGTTTGGTTATGTTAGAGAAAAAACTGATATGGCTGTTCGGCTTTTTGATGCTCTCAAAGTGGAAGCCCCATCTTTGCGTATGGCTATCCAAGAAGCAATTATATCACTTGCTTCATCATATAAGGTATCCTATTTGGCCCCCTGCAGTCATTTTGATGATTTCTTTCTAGATTTTATTGTTCTTGCCTTTTTACTAGGATGCACCTGCAATAGTACTGAAGAGTTTGGAAGAATTACTGTTGAGAAATTATCAAGTGGTAAATTCCATTTTCATGCTGATTCCAATTCAATTTACTAGTCTGGATTTATTTGGTTTGTTTTTAAAATGTGATGTGATGAGCTCCATTGTTGATAGAGTATGGTTCTTATTTTGTTTGCCAGGAGCAATCTGAAGTGCGCTTTTGTGCTGTTAGATGGGCAACTTCTTTATTTGGTTTACAACATTGCCCCAGCAGATATATTTGTATGCTTGCTGCTGCTGATTCTAGATTGGATATAAGGTAGATCACTATTTCTTCCTATCTAGTGAATTTTCCTACTCTCTTTTTGGAACCTGCATCATTTTCCATAAATTGGTGAGGGTTATGCATAATATTTGGAGTAGAAACTGGGAATACTAAAATTAAAAGACTGGACTAGTTGTGCTTTGGATCCTGTAAATATTGAAAGTAATGTGGGAGCATTATGTTCAGCAATCATTAGCAAGATTATTTTCTTTCTTTTTTTTTTTTTTTAAATTTATTTTATTTTCATTTGTGATTCATCACAAATTTGATAGCAATTTTATTAGTGGCGCCTTGAAGTTTGGAAGTTGTGTTTTGAAGATCGGCCATGTTACTATGTTAGTGTACACATGAAGAAGGATCATGCCTAAAATTTTAGCTATTTTTGTAGACAGTATTTTTGTGTCTACTCTAGCTTTCATCATTCCACTACTCTTTAATATGACCATTTTGTCAGTCATCGTGTATCTGTGGTTAGCTGCTCTTACTCATTTATTGATACCACTTAAAAGAATCATGAGGTGTTTGAAAAGAAAAAGGGTGTTCAAGATATGACATTTTATGTTTCCTTTTTCCTCTTAATTGCATGGTTTTCTTAGCTTTTTGGAGACTGTATTGCAAAGTCTTATTAGAATAAAATTTTCATTTGACGTAATTTTATCCTCATCTCTGGATAGAATCATATGATTTATTTCTATCTAGGGAGATGGCGTTAGAAGGTTTATTTCCTGGTGAAGTTAACAGAAAATCTGTTAGCGTGGACATGAATTTCGAATACCCCAAGCTTTCTGAAATGTTGGATTTTATTGAAGGAAATAATCCATTAGTTAGGGATACAGCTCAATCAGGAGACACAACGCTTCTTCCTGAATCCTCTACATATGTTGTTATGATCAAATTTTTTATGAAGTGCTTTGAGGCAGATACACAACAAAGGCACATGGTAGAAGATTCTGATTTTTTAGATTCAGTTGATAAATTGCTTTGGCTTCTTGAACATGCAATGACATATCAAGGCTCGGTTAAGCTGCATTCTGATACCACCAAGGCATTCATCACAATTGCAGCATCTGTTCCACAGGTAGTCGAGTACTTACTAAAAATGAGCTCAATTTCATGGAATTGATTTTCCCTCTAAATATGACACCTTAATATTTGGCATGTGCTTCTGGTCATTAGGTAGTTGCATCTCGTTTTGCTGCTAAATTACCATGGCTTAAGCAATTATTGGGTCATGTGGACTTTGTTACACGTGAATCTGTAGCATGTCTACTTGGTATTGTGTCTTCTGCACTTCCCATATCTGAGTCCTCTGATCTGATCTGCGAGTTGATTTCTAAAGTTGACCGGACACAGACATTAAGGTTATACTTCTGAATCAACAAATCTTTGTGCATAATTATTTTGAGATATTTTAACTTGTTGAGATAACTTTGACCCCTAATTGTGCTCTAAGCTAATTCTCCAGGTTTGAAATGCAGCATGGATTGTTATGTGCTATAGGATATGTTACAGCAAATTGCACATTGAAGATTCCTTCAGTAAGTTTATGTTCCGATTCAATTTGGAACCAAAGTATACAATCAATTGAAATAATTGACGAGATTTTTGAAGGGTGGCGCTAAATACATTTTCTTTTTCTCCCATTTATTCCTTTCTTGAGTTGATGTTTGGGAAAAAAGGGTGGCATTATTTTGGTAAAATAATAACCAGAAGCCAGTAATAATATTTTATGTGACTTGTATGTACAGTGGATGGCTATTTGGTGAACTACTCAGTGAGCTATAC
Source organism: Cynanchum wilfordii (assembly GCA_025388415.1). Taxonomy (NCBI): domain Eukaryota; kingdom Viridiplantae; phylum Streptophyta; class Magnoliopsida; order Gentianales; family Apocynaceae; genus Cynanchum; species Cynanchum wilfordii. The sequence continues at coordinate 22,297 of JAHSUH010001291.1, read as the reverse complement.
TTTTGTCTGTGTGTCTGTGACTGTAATGTTTCTTCAGTGTCTTTTCACCTGACAAAATATATTAATGTTTGTGTGGAGGCCCATCAAATATTTGTTCGATTGCGCTGAAGTATTTGAGGGGAAAATGTTGCTAAATTCGACTCAGAATTTTGTTTTACATTGATTTCTAGAACTGTCACTGTTCTTAGTCATTTTTCTTTCTTTTTTTTTCTTTTTTTCTTTTTTTAATTTGAGAATGCATTACTCTATTTTCTCTATATGTAAAATATGTGTGATGTGCTACAAGTTGAAAATGCAGTGGCAAGACTCAATGCACGTGTCTAAAAGCTTCTCAAGATCAGTTGTCGAATTCATGACATTGTTCCATAATCCTACATAACGTCTGACTTCTATGTAACAGCAAACAGTAGAATCCTTAAATAGGAAATTTGCAAACACTTAACAGAGGGAGAATGAGGAACTTGATATGAGGGCTATTTTTGTTCAATGGAAGATACTGGAGCAGGAATTTTAGCTTTTATTTGTTACTTCATTGCTCTTTTCTCAATCTGCCAAGATATCCTAGGATAGAAAATTAACTTAAAAAATTGCTTAGAACTAACAAGATGGTACTTGTCTCTATTCTGCTTGCATGTTACTGGTTAAACTCTTGATTCACCCTTTTGTTCTGTGAACTTAGGCTGTAGTCTTAACTGCATCAGCTAAGGGTTTGGATTGCATTTTTTTCTTCAAGAATCTTAAATAACATGGTTGGAGTTATCTCCTCACCTCCACCCCCTTATTTTTTGTGTCTGTTCTCTATCTCCTGATATTATTCCTCAAACCAGATCCCAGAATCATTACTTCAGTCTGCTGTTAAATGTCTGGTTGACATAGTTAATTTGGAGACTTCTACTATGGCTTCTATTGCAATGAAAGCTCTAGGTCATATTGGCCTTAGTATTCAACTTCCTCTCTTTCCTCATGACTCTGGTTCAGGTAATTCTCACGTGCCTTCTATGAGCTTAGTAGAGATTATGCTACATGCTTATCATGCTTTTCCATGTTAAATATCCATATCAATTTCTTTTTCGATTGCAGTTGCTGTTCTGACTCTATTGCAAGAGAGGCTCCAAAAGCTGCTTTTTTGTGATGATATTAAAGCAATACAGCGCATTGTTGTTGCTTTAGGCCACATGTCAGCTAATGAATCATCCTCTCCTATTCTACATATAGCACTTGATCTGATTTTTAGTCTTTGCCGCTCAAAGGTGTGGGAGAAACTGTGTTACTCTTTATTGTTCACTTTCTTTGGGATGAATCATAAGTTCCTTTTTTAAAGATCATGGTGCATTGGAGTATGAAAGCTGTCCCTTGAACATCTCTTTTTACCTTTTTTTTTCTCCCCTGCTCGTCTTTAAGCAGGTTGAAGATATCTTATTTGCTGCTGGGGAGGCTCTTGCATTCTTGTGGGGTGGTGTTCCAGTGACTGCTGATAGGATTCTCAGAACAAATTTTGCATCACTTTCCACAATATCAAACTTCTTAATGGAGAATGTGCCTTCATCCTTGTCTGGTAACAGTACTCTGGATGTTCAAGAGAATGAAGATTTCCATGCAGCAGTTAGAGATTCAATTACTAGAAAGCTATTTGATGAACTGTTGTACAGTAATAAGAAAGAGGAGCGTTCTGCTGGGACAGTGTGGCTATTGTCACTGACAATGTTTTGTGGTCGTCATCAGGCAATCCAACGTTTGCTTTCAGATATCCAGGTCTGTCATAACTAATATGCTTCAAATTAAAGGAACTAAGCAAAATTTTCATCAGCCATTAAGCTATTTTTCTAATCATATTCCAGCAAAATTTTTGTACTAGGGTCTTTTTTTAGCCTGGTTCCTTTTTGCATGGGGACTGATTTAGACTCTTAAATTCAAACACTTGCAATCACATGTTACATAGATCTTGAAATGCTGTGATATTCAAAATTCAGGAAATCTTATGCATAATTGGCATATTTTTGCTTGTGATTATGGTGTATCTTCTTTATGAAGCCCTTACTTGAGAAAGTAAAGACCATGGTTTAAAATGTCTGTGTTTTAACTCTTCTGGCTTAGGAGCATGCATTTGTATTATATTGGGCGAGCATGCACAGATCAAATTTAAGTGGACATTTTGTGATTTTAAGATCCCTTGCTGCCTAGGTGTATCGGATGTTGCTCCTTGAAAAGCTTGGAGAATCCTTCCCCCAAGAAGTAAAGTAGAGTCAGGCCTCAGTTTCTGCATAAAATATAAGCTATTTAAGGGGCTTACCAATAAAACACTGAAATGCTTTTTTAGCTTATGGTTCAGTATTTTCTTATGTGAAGAGACATTAGAGTACTACTGGTATGGAATTCTCATTTGATCTCCTTGGGGAATTTCTTGCTCCCGGTTGCTGGAGGTGAAATTGGACATTAGTTCGTGGATCTAGATAACTAAATACAACAACTGAAAAGATTTAAGAAGACTTATTTATTTCTGGCTAGATCTTTTTATGGTAGATTTGATAGTTGGAATATGTTGTCTAGCACATAGTGAGCTGTAATACAAGTGGGTTGCCAATGAGAAGTTACCTGCCTTTGAAAGTAATCACTAGCATTTATTATTGACAGTTAACTTTGGAACTGTGGGAATGAATGGTGAATATTTCTGATTATTACAAATCTGATAGTCAAGACTTTTCTTTGATTATGAATATTACACATTTTTTTTTCCCTTCAAAATGGAATGATCTGAAGGGCTCTTTGATTTAATGTAGGATGCATTTTTATACCTTTCGGGAGAACAAAGTGAACTTGTCCAAGATCTGGCATCTCAAGGCCTCAGCATGGTTTATGAACTTGGTGATATTTCAATGAGGAAAAACTTGGTCAATGCACTTGTTGGCACCCTAACTGGTTCTGGCAAAAGGAAAAGAGCTGAGAAAGTCTGGATAAAATCTTTATAATACTCACGATCTTTACTTTTAGTTACATGTTCTTTCATTTAAGTTACATTGTTTATTTCCATTTCCAGCTTGTCGAGGACTCTGAAGTGTTCCAAGAGGGTGCAATAGGTGAAAGTCCCACTGCAGGAAAACTGAGCACTTACAAAGAATTATGCAACCTAGCGAATGAGATGGGACAACCAGACTTGATTTACAAGTTCATGGATTTAGCTAATTATCAAGCTTCACTAAATTCCAAAAGAGGTGCAGCTTTTGGGTTCTCTAAGATAGCCAAACATGCTGGAGATGCCCTAAAGCCATATCTGCGTGCATTAATTCCACGACTCGTTAGATACCAGTATGACCCTGATAAAAGTGTGCAGGTATGTATCCTTCAAGTATCTGCTGTAATAAAATTATATCTTTATTATTCTTCCCTTAAGCATAGTTTGATGGGTAATAATGTTGATATGGAAGGAAGATAGCCAGAGATGATCTTTGGCATGAAAGTAAAACTCTATATTATTACATTGAAAAATAATGAAGAATCGTCCTGAAGAAGTAGCGACCAGCTTAAAAAGGACCTTATAACATGAATTTATGGACTCCTAGAGAGGGAATTAGGAAACCAAAATTGAAATAAAATCTACAGCTTATTCCAAATACTTTCAGATCTTAAGAAGTGAATTTGTATTAAAATTAACATTTCCACCGTTTCACAAGTGAGATTTTCAATTTAAGGGTTATGAATCCCATTAATTCATGTATTGGATCTCTAAATACTTGAATTATTGAGGATATTTGGTATCACCAATAACTACTTGAATTAATGAGGATAATTTGGTAACTGAACTCCCCATAAATGGTATTTTTCGTAGACATTGTATTCTTTCTTATTTCGACGATCCTCGGTATCGAAGAAAGAGTTCGGGAATTACTAAATATGGGACTCTAGGAATGCATTCAATCCTTAAAAAGGAAGATTCGATCTGATCAAATTCCTTTTTAAGAAATAGTGGTCAAGTCAATAGGGGATGTAAAATTTTGGATGGAGGGAGTAACAAAGAAATTAGGAGAAACATGAATTTAGTGTAGCGTGCTACAGTACACATGAACTGTAATTATACAGGAGTTCAGTGTTAGCCTGCATTTATGTCATTATGGCAGCAGTTTTTAAATTTAATGAAAAAATTGTTTTGCTGTTGCCTATTATTATTAGTAGTGCTAGCTTTCTTAGGTATAATTGTCTTTCTAATTATAATTTTCCTTTTTATATGGATTGAAGAAGCTTTTGAAGATTATTATTATTGTTATTTAGCATTTGATGTTCGCTGTTGATTATTGCATGGCTTAGGATGCTATGGCTCACATCTGGAAGTCACTAGTGGCAGACTCAAAAAGGACAATTGATGAACACTTGGAGTTGGTTATGGATGATCTTCTAATACAGTGCGGATCAAGGCTTTGGCGCTCACGTGAATCTTCCTGCCTTGCACTAGCAGATATTATCCAGGGACGTAAAATTAATCAGGTTGTTTGATTGATATATTGCCATATTGTCATTGAAATTGATGTATAAGTAGAATATATGACGAGTTGTGATCAATATAGGATTACAACTTGTTAAACCATCCCTGAATGATACACACACATATATATGTATATGTGCCTTAAATATAAGGGATCCAACAGTATAACCAGAGACAAAAGGAAAGACTTTAAAATTTCTACTCTCTGGGGTGGGGAAATGGTAATAGGATTTTTGAAGTCTTCTATTTTGTTTATAGGTGTTTTGACATTTGAAACCTGTTTCCATTTCACTCTTCATGTGTTATATTAGTTGTAAATGAAATGAGAATGGTTTCAGATGATTTCTTGCTTTTGTTATGACAAAGCAGCGTTACATGGCTGTGTCTGATTTTACTCAAAATATTTTGTGAACATCAATATTAAACACAAACTGAATACAGTAGCAAACTTCTGACATTTTTTTTTTCTGAACATGCCTCACTTAATTATCTTTCAGATATATATATATATATATATATATATATATCAATCAAATGAACGATTAGCTAATGGACATTATAAATAGTCTTGAAATATGGAACAATTAGTCCTAGACAGACATTTACGGTGTGTAGTATTCTTAATTCATTAGCATTATACTTGGAATATGGCACAACGGTATACTTAAAAAGTATTATGTTTTTTTTTTTTTTTTATTATTATTATTTATGTGTATGAATATGAAAAGTCTTTATATATTAGTTATGCTAAGGACATCTATATAATTACAGTCTGGTTTGACCTCTGTTCGATTAGGAACCATAATGTCTTCATGGGTTTGATAATGGTCCGGTTTTCAGAACCTAGCTAAATAGTTCTCTTATCAGGTAGTAAAATAGGTTGCCATGCAGTATTTGCATGGAAAAATGTTATACTTATGTAGAACTTATGAAATAGAGTAATTTATATAACCTCCTACTTACCTCATTTGTACTTCCTCTTGCAATTTAAATGTACTAAACAGCAGAAAACATGTACAGAATCACAGTTTCAGATGTATATGATGTATACTAGCCCTATGGCCTTGTTGCGGTTTTTTAATTCTCAGTGTACTTTTATGGTGTTGTTTTACAGCATCTATCTGGTCCTTAAATTGATGTATGTGATAATTTTGATTTGTGATGTGTAGGTGGAAAAGTATTTGGAAAAACTATGGAAAGTTTCTTTCCGTGCCATGGATGACATTAAGGAAACAGTTCGGAAGTCAGGTGATAGGTTATGCCAGTCTCTTACTACATTGACCCTGAGGTTGTGTGATACCTCTCTGACTGAAATTTCTGACACCAAACGAGCAATGAACATTGTATTGCCTTTCTTGTTAACGGAAGGAATAATGAGTAAAGTTGACACTGTTCGAAAGGCATCAATTGGATTGGTGGCAAAGGTCACAAAGGTTCAAGTTCTCTGACCCTAGTTTTTCATTTTTGCTTTTCTAATTTAGTAGTTTTTTCTTTTACCCCTTTTAAGTGGGCCATATATTGGGCAGTAACTTCCAGAAACATTCCTTGATGTATATACTGTGTTTTTGTATTACTTTGGTGGCCTACATCAGTACTCGATCATACAAACAAAATATGGCACCGAGTCTACCAGTGTTTATTTTGATTAGCCCCTGTTAGTATTTTCTCATTTGATGCAGATAGACTCTAATTGACCCCCATGCAGCAACATGACTTCTTTTTTTTTTTTTGTCTTTTCTCATTATTGTCCATTTCTGGGAAATGTTACAATTTTCTGATAGTAACCCATTTTTCCCTGTGAGCTGGATTTTCATGTATACTTAACCAGGTTTTAGTTTGAGTTAGAGATTCATGAATATAGATCTGGAGAGAAATGAAAATATTCAATAATGCTTGAGAGCAATTTTTGACAACCCTCAACATTCCTTAATATAAGTAAACCTTCAATGATGACTTATTATTATGAATCATAGTCACTTGTAGGATCAACGTGCAATAAGGTTTTTGCATATGTACTCTATCAATGGTCCTTCTAGAGATTTAAGGATTAAATCAGCAGTTCTTTCGCATATGACTTTCAGGAATATGTGTAGAGATATTAAATTGGGACTTGATTCTTTCATAAAAGGCCTGAAAATGAGAAAACACTTCACTCAACCAGGTGATACTAAAACTTCTGACTAAATTCTTCAGACCAAACAAAAAGGCTGAGATCAAAATATCTTGTTCACTGAGCAAAAGAACGGAAACAGAAAATTCTGCAGAGAGAAAAATAGCCTAATAACAGAAACAAGAGCACCATAAAACTTTGCCAGATAATAATGATTGTGTATGTTTGCTTTCTGGAATTCCTTGAGAAGTTATTTTCCACAAAAGCTGAAATTTTTCGGTGGTTTCTTGATTTCTTCTATTATGTTAACTGCCTGAATAGACTCTTATCTTTTTTTTTTTTATATTTAGGGTTCTGGTGCAGCGATTCGCCCACATTTACCTGATCTGGTTTGTTGCATGCTGGAAAGTTTGTCAAGTCTGGAAGATCAAGGGTTAAACTATGTTGAGGTGTGGACAATGTTATTTGACACTTCCTGAATGTGTTATAGTTCTCTTTGAGTTTCCTAATAACTATGCAATAATTTACCTGGAAACATCAATAATTATTTTCTTCCTGCAGTTGCATTCAGATAATGTTGGAATTCAGGCAGAAAAGCTTGAGAACCTGCGGATATCAATAGCCAAAGGTTCTCCTATGTGGGAAACTCTTGAATTCTGCATCGAGTTTGCTGATTCCCAGTCATTGGAGCTTTTGGTACCTCGTCTTGCTCAGTTGGTTCGATCTGGTGTTGGTTTGAACACTAGGTATTTTATTTCTTTATTATAATAAAACTAAGCACCTTATGGATTCCCTTTTTCCTGATTTACTCTCCCCACACCCGCCCTTAAAAAGAAAGGGAAAAAACGAGGAAGAATTAAGTGCAATAATTGTGTTGTGAAATTCTTTGCACTGATTGACGCCATTTATTGTGCTTGGGGAGATAAAAGATGGTACTTAAAATGTTTATGCTCATAGCAGAACGCTTTTTGCATGCAAGTTTCTAAAATGTTAACGACAAAGGATTTCCTGTGTGCTTTGCCTTTTGCTTGATGTTTGAAGTTGTTAGGACTTGATCTATTGCCTACATAGCTCTTGATGGTTACCTAATCTAAAATATCCCTTTCATCCAATTCCAAACAACTAAACAACGACTAATTGGCTTGTTGCATATAAAAAATGACTTGGAACCTAGCATTTTTATTACAATTTACATACCCACTCTAATATTAGCTGTATTGCATTACAAAAACATTTATCATAACCTTAAAATGTTTAAAAATCTTGGGAGTGTGAGAGTACATTTCTAGGTTTGCCATCAACCTGCTGGTGCTTGTCTAATAAACAGAAACCATGATTTGAGTTTTTTTATATGTCTCGTAGTAAGAGAAAATTTATTTCTGATAATAAAATAACAAACTCTCTTTGACTCTTCACCTTAGTTACCTAGTCTTCACATCATATCTGTACTGTTAGTTTCAAACTTCAATTATATATATTAAAGACACAGCTTAGGAAATATCCTGGAAGTATCAAACTGGGTTTGTTATGGATGGATTATGGATCTAATGCATCTTCAAATTCTACTATGATGGTGACAGGGTTGGCATAGCAAGCTTTATAAGCCTTTTGGTACAAAAAGTTGGTCTAAGTATCAAACCATTCACAAGCATGCTTTTGAAGCTCTTATTTCCAGTTGCCAAGGAAGAAAAAAGTGCTGCTTCTAAACGTGCATTTTCAAATGCTTGTGCTACTGTTCTTAGATTTGCAGTTCCTCCTCAGGCCCAGAAATTAATTCTAGATACAGCCAATCTGCATACTGGTGACAGGAATGATCAAATTTCTGGAGCAATTCTTTTGAAAAGTTACTCTTCTTTAGCAAATGATACTCTCAGTGGATATCGAGATGTAGTTCTGCCAATTATTTTTGTTTCAAGGTCAGATTCATCCTTTAGATTATGATTTTCTTTTTAACAATCTTTGCTTGTCTTTGTGCTGGATTGTTTAATTTGTGTCAGCTAATTACTTATGTTGGTCCTTCACAAAGTTGATCATTGAGAGGTTATGAAGACAATGGGAAATGTGATTTTCTAATGTACAAGCTCAATGTATATTAATTTCCATTTAAAATTTCATGCTGTATTAAAGCCATTTGTCATTGAAGTCTACAAAAAAGATAGGGGAGATTAAAAAGAATTTGCAGTACCAGATCCATTACGTAATTGATTAATCTTTAGCCTTTTATTCCCAGTATTGGACTATAAACTTCAGGAAGTAGAAATGGGCATGCTGTTAATTGTTGATTTGGTAGAATTCTCAAACTTCTGTTGCTTTTTTACTGTGTTCATGTGTTTATAGATGAGTTTGTGCGATTTGCACAATTAATTAGTTCATGCCATTGATAGGTCACTTAATGTGAGAGGAAAGGATTCATGTGGATGACTATGGCATTTCTCAGATAACTCCTTAAATGTTTTGTATGAGTGAATTATCTGCGGGGTTCTCTCTCCAGATATGGTAAAATGTGTGGTTAAACATAATTATTAAAAAGGTAGAAGAATGTGTATAATGAACTCGAAGTTTATGTTCCAATTGTCACTCCTTTTGGTTTCCAAGTTTCAATTGCTATATTTCATGAATATGGAGTGGCATATAATCTCTCGAGTTTGTGAATATAAAACTAACCAGGCTTAACTAAGGTGGATGTTTGAAATTATGCATTGAAACAAAATTCATACTGCTTCTAGATTTATAAAATGCAATTTACTGAGGTATTCAAGTTAACAGTAAAGATTTTGTTCCATGGATGAAGTGACTGGTTTTCCTGTGGTATCTGATTGATTTATTTCCTTAGTTGTAAAAAACATAAGTTGTTAGACACTGACATGTTACTGTTTATAGGTTTGATGATGACAAGAGTATATCTAATCTATATGAGGAACTCTGGGAAGAAAATATGAGCAGTGAACGAATTACTCTGCAGTTATACATGGGAGAAATTGTTACGCTGATTAATGAAGAGCTCATATCGTCCCCATGGGCAAGTAAAAGAAGGGTATGTTTCTCTCGCTTTTTCCCAGCTCTATTTTGATAACAGAACATAATTCATTGGCCTTGATACTTTGGAGATTTAGACTCTTGAAAATTGTATGAGCAGGCAGCATGCGCAATTTGTAAGCTCAGTGAAGCTCTTGGTGAGTTGCTTTCTCCTCATCATCATGTGTTGCTCTCATCTCTCATGAAGGAAGTTCCTGGGCGCTTATGGGAGGTAACCATTGCTTCCATTTGCGAAGTATTATTTATTTATCTTCTTTGAAGATGCGATACTTCACCTTGGAGTCCTAGCATTATTTCCAGGGATAAGTTTTTCTTTCTTGCTTCTATAGTCATGCTGCAAATTTCTAGGTGTCACAAGTTGTAGACTACTTACTACGTAGAGTAAACCACTTTGCTGATCATTCTTCTTCTCTGTGTTAGTTATTTTATTCTTCCTCTCTCTTCCTAAATCCATTGGAACCGGAATCATATCTATGCTGTTCAAATTTTTTTGAAATTTTACTATTTCTTGGGGGAGGGGAGAGAGCAGGTGAAATTTTTCTGGAAATTACTTGCTGGTTTACATTTCCGGTTTTCCCTCAGCCAAAACTTTCCAAATTTTATCTTCTCTACGAATTTTCATGCCAACCTCAATTTGCTAATTTACCCTTTTTGGAATTTGGTTTCCCCTTTGTGCTTCTTGGCTCTTTATGCATGTCCTCTACTTTCTTGCTCTTGTGCTTGCTTTCCAAGTACACTGGTCTAATGTGTTCTCTCATAATCTAGTAATTCAGAATATAACATCTTGTAGCTGCATTGTTTTGGTATTTGGAACGTATGTTGAACATCTGTCTGATATTTATTTCTTTTTGAAAACCTTTTACAACTTGTTGCATCTTGGTTTCTTCTGAATCTTTCCCATACCTCAATCCTGTGATATGGTATAACAGTTTGTTTATGACAGGGGAAGGATGCTTTATTGAATGCTTTATCTGCATTATGTACTGCCTGTCCGAAAGCAATTTTCACTACAAATAATGATGCGCCAGTAGCCATTTTGAATATGGTCCTGTTGGCATGCAGAAAGAAGGTGAATAAATACCGTGAAGCAGCTTTTTGCTGTCTTGAGCAGGTAAAGTGTGTTGAACAATCTGAAGATGCACTTTATTGCTTTTTCCATTTTTAAACTTGATACAAGATATTGTTGGCAGAAATTTTGGTTTTGTTTGGCTTGAATTTTGAGCTTATGTCAATTTAAGCAAAAGTGGGTTCTGGTGGTTTTTTGAGAGAGTTTTTACAGGTGTGGGACACTAACAACACAACTTCAGCAGTGTACCCAGGCATAGTTACCTGGCTCCATATACTTTCTCAAGCATAAGCTAAACTGCTCTGGCATTTTGTATTGGAGACTTTTTGCACTCTTTTAATGCCTTTCCCGCTGCCACTTGCATTTATTAGCTCATTATTTGAAAATAACTTGGAGAGAAGGAGATGTTGAAACTGGGAGGTGTTTTTTGCTAGTTATGAAGCTCATCAGGTCTTATTATCAGTGAGAAGACGAGCAACAACAGTATTATTCTTGTTGTTCCTGAATCTTTAATACTACATCTCTTCTAGTTAGTTGATCCCTATTGCTTTTGGAATGTTAAAAAACTATTTTGGTTTTTGTTTTTCTAGGTAGGAAGGCTTCCTCCTGCTGATGTTATTCTTTTACCTCATTTTTTTCAGATTACAATTGCCTTCAATAATCCAGACTTCTTCAATATTGTTCTTCCATCAATATTTGAGATCTGCAACCTAGACTCTGTTGTCATGTCAGATCTTCCTAATATAACTGATGCAAGGGCAGGTATTGTAAATGAATCCTTTCTTTATCTGCTTTTTAATGTTGAACCTACAGTTATCCAAATGTTTGAGGCTTCACCAATCTAATCTTTCTGAAATATAGCTTCTTAAAGTATGTTTTCCTAGTCCTGAAGAGTTTATATCAAACATGGACTCCATATTAAACCTACAATCTTGCTCTGTATAGAAGACACACAAAGATAGAAAGACACCTTTAAACACGGACTCCATATAAAATCTGCAATTCAAGGAAATTTCCACAGTTTCTGTATCTTTTACATGTAGATAACTTTGTATGATTTCCCGAGTTTCAACGCGGAAATAAATTGTTCTCTTTCAAGTCTTTCTGAAGCTATTCACTTTCTACTATTTCTTTGCAGAAGCGGATGAGACAGACAAATTCTCTGCTGCAACAGATAAGATAGTAAGTTGCCTGACTGCAATCATCCATGTGGCACATATCAGAGATATTCTTGAACAACAGAAGCAATTGGTGATTCTATTCATATATTTACTCTCACCAAGTAATGCATGGACAGGTAATTTGCCTTTGCGTATTCTTCAATTACATTTAAGCTGATTATCGTTTATCCTCTTTCTGCATGGTAATTTTCATTTGTCTTTTCTAATATTATCTTTTATTTTATTGTCAGTTAAGGTGTCTGCATTTTCATCAATAAAGGAACTTTCCTTGAAACTTCGTGAAACTCCAGTTGACTCTCAAGATATTTCATTCTGTGGCAGTGCTACTGCTTTGTTTAGTGAGGTAACTTAACAGCTTGCAACAAGCCTATTTACCTGAGCAAGGCTTTTATTAACTCTTTTATGTCTCTTTCAGTTGGTTCATACCGTGTTACCTAGAGTTATTGAGTGTATAAAGACCATTAAAATTGGCCAGGTATGTGCTTCTATCTCTATCTAGATCAGATCATGCTGCTGTCCATTTTTTTTTTTTTTAAATTCATGGTACTTTTTCTTAAGAGCTTTGCATGTTTCTCCATTTTATCCTTCTAGTGAACTCATGTTTTTCACCTAATAGAATCATTTATGCATCTTTTATCAATTCACAGTTTGTCATGGGGACAAGTCATATTTCAAATTAGTAAAAATAATTTTATGGATTTGGATGTGTACTACTTTGCCTTGTTTCAGGTTCATATAACAGCGTCTGAGTGCCTCCTTGACATGATTAATCTATACAATATTTTCCAGTCAGAGAAGTCATCAGAAGTGGCATTTGAAGCAGATCTTATTCATTTGTATGAAGTAGAGAAGAATGAGCAGGCAAAGTTTTCACTTGGCAGATGTATTCACATCCTCAAAAATCGGGAGGAAAGCAAAACTTCCAGATAAAGATAATCTTCAGATTCTAAAAAAGACACGGAGAAGAAAATGAGGAATTTTTTTTTATGTTTACAGTTAAATGAATTTACAGACTTGAGCATTATTACTTAAGAATAGTCATGTCATTGCCTAACATTACTTTTGAATCCGATTGCAAGAACATTGTTTAGGTTTGTGCTGGCAAGGACTTAAGCACATTGAGCACTTGAGGACAAAGATTAGATTTCTATCGATTAGAATAATTTTAAGTTTTTTTAAGGTTAGTTGACAAGTGACTTTGGATTTAAGTTTGGTTGAAGCGTGAGTTTTACATGCACAAAGAGAAAGGTGAGATGTTGATAATATTTATGTGTTCTATAGAATTAAGATTTAGTGAATTTAAGGGAAAAGGTTTTGCCATATGTACATGTGATCTCAGGATTTTTTTTTTTACTTTTAATTAAATTGCTCATTTGGTTCCTAATTACATATAATTTCACTAATTAGTACTATAAATTTAAAGAATTTAGTAAGTTAAAAATAAAGTTGGTTGACAAAGATTGGATTAGTAGCTTAATTAGTCAGTAAGCCGTGGAACCCCACACTCCAAGATGTGGAGAATTACATACATTGAAGTGAGTCATTGAAAAATTGATCAAAGAAGGATCTTTGGACGGATATAAAACTTTCGGGACTTTGTAGGATAAATAGCCATTGCTTGGTGCTCGAGGCACAATTGAAAGTGTGATCAATGTAATTGCTAGTTAGTTATAGTTCCTCACCTAGTTAAAGAGATAAATCCATCCTTTGAAGACCACATTGACACTCCTAAATAAAATAAGATGAAATTACAAAAATTATATAGATTAAATGATCAAATTTGCCAATTTACCCCTCTATATATATATATATATATATATATATATATATATATATATATATTTTGATAAACACCAGATCTCCCAGAATAGTTAAATATCAATCTCATATATATATAAAAAATAATAACTCTTTAGCCATAAAAATTATATTATAAATTAAATAAAATAAAATTTTAACATATATATAATCTATAAATTTCTTTACACATAAATTAAATTTTATTTCAATTATAATATAATTTAATTATTTATCAAATTAAAATTTATAAAAAATAACAATCGAAATTAAAGGTATAATAAATTAAAAAACTAAAATATATTAAAATATATAATATATATTCCCCACCCACCAATGTTTACCTTAGTATATATATTTCTTTTGAACTTAAATTTAATCTTTCTTTTTCACCCCTAAAATCCCAAACTTACTCTCGAGTCGAGGGGAGAGGGAAAATGAAAATAAGAAAAGAAAATTCTAAACCTGTTCCCTCCTTTCAAGTTTTGAAGTAAGAAATGGCAAACGGCGGAGGAGGGGGGAGACCGATAAAGGTACTGAATGTGGCCGAGAAGCCTTCAGTGGCCAAGGCAGTGGCCGGAATTCTATCGAGCCATCAAGGGCTGAAAATAAGGGAAGGACGATCACGATATAATAAGATTTTTGAGTTCAATTACACCATTAACGGAAGGCCTTGCTTCATGTCCTTCACGTCCGTAACCGGACACCTCATGGAACTTGAGTTTGACGAACGTTTCAAGAAATGGCATTCTTGTGACCCCGTTCAACTCTACCATGCCCCTGTCCGCAAATATGTTCCCGAGGTACTATTAGTTTCCGTAAATACATTCTGTGGATACCCTTTGTATAACGTAAGGAAATTCCTGCTTATAAGCTGCTAAATTACTATTTGTTTTATTTTAATTTACTTCTACTCTTGATTGAAGCTTTCACGAGACTGTTTGAGAATTACATAGTACTTTTGGTAGGTTTAGAAAGGTGATTTTTTCATTTGTGTGTGTGTGTTTTTTTTTTTCACAGCTTTATCATTTCCTGTACCAATTACATGCTGAGATTATGTGTATTTAATTAATTTCTGGGGTATTTATTTAGACTGTTTATTATTTGATGGAAATGACTTCTATCATTTGATGGGCTAAACTGTGGTTATCTCTCAGTTTTGGAAAATAGCAATTTAAATGTCAATTCTTTACTTCGAATTTAGGCTACATTTTCAAGCATTTTATTTTCAACTTTGAGAATGAAAAATTTTAAAAATTAGAGAGTGATTTTGAACTTTTTTATCTGATGGTCATTGTGTCTGCATTTAGTTATTTGTTATATATGCTTGGGGTGTATTTGGATAAGAACTAAAAATTTAAAAAGTAACTATACATATTTAAAAAAAAAGAAAAGAAAAATCTAGTAGCACTTTTTTCAAAATGAAAAAAGTGATGTTTGAGGTTGTATTTTGATAAGGTTTTAATACAAATATACCAAGTTTCATTATTTTATTGGTGATTTAGAAAAGATGTTTCAAATATTTATATATTTGTGTTAGTATAACAAGAGGTAAGAGACACAAGAATCTCATGCTGTTTTAATTTACATGTAGTTGTTATTATTGGGATATATTGATGAAAATGTCATTGAAATGTTTTTATTGAAATTTGTATTTATTATTATTTTATTAAATTTTATTTGAAAAATGTGTAATGTAAGCTTCCTTTCCTAAATTCAATTTGAGTTACGTGTTAAAATACAAACCCCCCAAAACCACACCCAAAAGACCTAGAGGATATGTTTGTCCTTTGGTTAATACTATCATGGAAGAGTTTATACTATCATTGAAGGGTTGAGGTGTGTAATTATTGTGCATAGGGGTTGTGTAATTACTATACGTAAAGAATGAGTTGGACTCGGTAAACACTATGGTCGGGGATACATATATTTTCTTAATGTTCATTTTTTTCTATTATTGTCCTCTTCCTTGTTCAGTAATGAAATCTAAATTCTATCTTAATTACTTATATATCACTATATAATCTGGGAAACACATTATTTTTCCCCATTTTTGTTGCTGTGAAGAACAATTATGTTGCTTCACCTCTTTTCTTTTTCTTTCTGGATGGTCCTAGGATAAATTGGATATTAAAAAGACGCTGGAGAATGAAGCTAGGACTAGCCAATGGCTCATCCTGTGGCTTGATTGTGATAGAGAAGGAGAAAATATAGCATTTGAGGTGATGGAAGTTTGCACTCAAGCAAATAATAATTTGAATGTGTGGAGGGCTCGTTTCTCTGCATTAATTGACAGGTATTATGGCTTACCATTTGTTTGTTTTCTCTATTTTAATTTTCCCCTCAAAATTTGTGAATAGACATTACTGATTCTAGAATTTGTCTTTTGCTCAATTATTTTATTGCTCAGGGAAATTCATCTTTCCGTCCAGAACCTTGTCAGGCCAAATCAATTGTTCTCTGATGCTGTTGATGTTCGACAAGTAATTAATTTATTAGAAGTCTTTGGTTTTGTTTTATCTTATGACTGTATATTGAAGTTATTGAGTTCTTTTTCCTTTGAGCACCTATGCAATGACATGTGTTTCTTTATTGTTGGAACTTCTTTGTATAAGAAAGTTGTTTACGCATGAAAATTTAATTTTTAATTTTTATTTTCTGTTTTTGTTTGTATATCCTGGTGACTGCATATTTTAGGAATACATCAAGTGTAAGATCCTTGGCTCCACTGTTTATATATTCTTCATTTATCTGCTTTAACCAATGATGATTACTTTGGTGATGGTTTTAAATCAAGGACACTATTTCAAGCTATACAGGCCTTTGCTTCTTTAGTTGTAAATGATGTTGATTCAAAAGGAAATGCAGGAAATAGACCTCCGCATTGGTGCATCTTTCACTCGATTTCAGACAATACTTTTGAGGGATGCATTTGTCCTTGATCTAACTGCTGATGACAGGAATGTTATTCTGAGCTATGGTCCTTGCCAGGTAGCACATTCTTCAGTTTGTTTAACTAACGTGTATGCCTTTAGTGGTGTTCAATTCTTCATCCAATCACATTTGTATTCTTGAATTCCATAAGAAATGGACGCCACATGTCTTTTATATTGAAATACTTTGTAACTCTAATTATTAGTAATTTCTCGATTTCTTATGCAGTTCCCTACGCTTGGTTTTATTGTAGAGCGCTATTGGGAAATTCAATCTCATGAACCTGAAGAGTTCTGGACAATTAACTGTACCCACAACTCAAATGAAGGCATTGCTACCTTTAATTGGATGTAGTTTTCGTGAAGCTGTTAATATCATATTTCTTTTACTTCTTGTTAATAAATAATTTCAATGTGTTAAATCTATTTTTTGACCTTGTAGGCGTGGACATTTGTTTGATTACACATGTGCAGTAATAATTTATGAAATGTGTATCCAAGAACCCTCTGCCACTGTGAGTGTTAGTTAAGCTATTTCTTTCCAAGGCTTGAATATGGGGACCTTTTGCATTTGAAACTTTATCCTGTATTCAGGTCTCAAAGGTCAGACAACAGGAGAAACTGAAATACCCTCCATACCCACTGAGTACAATTGAGCTTGAAAAGCGTGCGTCACGATACTTCAGAATGAGTTCTGAGCACACAATGAAGGTTGGAGATTTCAGTTCAAGAATGTCTCTTTTTGTTTCTTAACCTATTTATTCTCTGTTGATTCCACTAGTTCTGCCAACTTAAGTTTTTATTTATCCCACCCTTGCCTCAAGAGGGGCTGAAATGGGTGTGCTTTCATTTGCATGCAAATTCTCTGATTTGGTAGCCTTAGCATACTTCAATATTCAGATGATTGCTTAATCAATGGCCTCCATTCTAGAAAAGTGATCCATGAAGGGGGAAAAGAAATCCATAGGAAATGGTTTATGTGTGTAGATGTTGCCAAAGAAGCATGTATTTTTTGGTTTTTCGGAGTTCATCATGTCCGTTATATGTTGAATTGCTGGCATACTATCATGGGAATTTGATATTTGTGACACAATCACATTGTAGTTTTTTTATGAGTATGTATAGCTGCTACCATGTTCCATTCCATAACCTTTCTGGAAAACCTTTACATCTTACTTTGCCCCTGACCTACTTTAATTTCTCCCACGTGTCTCAAGTTTTGTTCAAAGAAAAGTAATGATGAAACTATAGGTTTTTGCCCTTCTTCTCTTGGTTAACATTCCATAGGTTGCAGAAGATCTATACCAAGCTGGTTTTATCAGTTATCCTCGTACTGAGACGGACAGCTTTTCGGACATAACCATCTTGCGTGTAAGTAACTCATTGCACGTATTAACTTGATCAATGCATTGGAATTGGGTCTTATAAATTGGTTAAGCTTCTTATATGATTTGTCAAACATAACTCACCGGTGAAAAGATGTGAATAAGAGATGGCAGTCTGCAAATCAATCTGGAAGAAAATGTTCCTTTCTTTCTGCTATGTGCAACACTGAGAGACCTCTCATCTGCTTTTCCCTCTTCTAATGCAAATAGTCTACATAACTTTTTTCTGGAATAATCTCATTTAACTAGGTCAGGGAGACTGTACCATTACTTGGGAAGTCTTGGAATGAAGTCACAGTTCATATACCTGTTAGCTTTTGGCTATTTTCATTTTCAGACATATGCTGATTAGCTGATCATTCCTTTAAGCCATTTTTAGTTGTTTCTGTTGAATGGCAATGATGATGTAGATCAAGCAAAGAGGGCAACCTTTTTTGGGGGTTTCTATTCTCAAGATGACTTCCATCACAATTCATTATTTCTGACCAGAAGTTGCAACTAAAGATACCTAATGGAATAATATGCTTGATTCTCTGTAATGCAACTTTTATTTGTTCACTGATCAATATACTTGAATGCATTTGGAGTGCGACTTTTTATTAAAAAGTTAACTTTGCATATATAAATTTGAAAATTTATAATTAAGTATTAAAAATATAGTTAACACTTGAAAATTTACTTTTCAAATAAATAAATAAGTTGGTCAAATTAAATTTTCTTTAGATTTTTTATTTTTTAAATTGTTGTTCAAATGGCCTAACTTCTGAAACTTCTCACTTTTCTATTTGATTAGTAGTTAACAAGTAAATTGCCTAGATGCTACTAAAATTTCTCAATTTACCATTGAGACCATTTGATCAGTCTTGCAGAACTGCTTGATTAACCTCCAAATGTTTTAAAACGACTACTTAAGTCTTCTAGTTACCATTACTACTTGCTCTAAAAGCTTAAACTGATAGAAATGAGTTAAATTTATCGTCTTAATAATTCCCCTCATGTGTGGGCCAATCCCATTTTCTTAACAAGGCCCAACATGGCCCAACATGTGCACAATAGTCAACAAATGGGGAAATAGCATGTATTCAAACTCAGGATCTCCTACTTCGATATCATGTAAACTAGGAGAATTCATATTATTCATTGTCCTTGTTTACATATATTAAATGGAATACACCACACAGAATCATGAAGATTCTTATAATATTTATCTGAGGATCTGTATGTGTGTGGATTTTCTATATCATGACTGGCTTGGAAATATGATGTTTTTACATGTTATGTGTATTGGCCGCTTCCTAGTTTTCTGAGATGTGTCTGCAGTTTCTTAAAAAACCTTCTAAAAACATAGCTGAAGCTTCTTGATCCTTAATACAAGTATCTCTTATATTAGATTAGCAAACTGAATTCCGTTATTTTAAAATTATTCTCTGTAGTTTCACTTATGTATTTGAAATTTTCTTTCTAATGCATTGGGGAAGGGGGTACGTGACTCATGCCTAGAACCATTGCATAATAAGGAGTACTTTTATCAACTAATCTGTTATCTTTTTACACTATAATATATGAAATATTTTCTACTTATTGTCCACTATATTTTTCCCTACTAATACACGTCCTTTGCATATATCAAAGGAAAAGGAAAAATGTTAAGTGAACTAGGAAGCTTAAAGGTTTGATCAATGAACATCTGTTTGATCCAGTTTTAGTTGAAGATTAAACAAAGTTTAATTGGTTAGTGTTTTTGTACTGTATTAAATCTTAAACTAGTTGCAGGTTACTTCCACTTTTCTTGGTTATATGAAAGTTATTAGGATATACATGGAGGGTTTGACAAAGTGGGGCCTGTGATAGTATTCATGTGCACAAGAAGCTACTTTATAAAAACAAAATGTGATTAGATTAGATCTTTTCAAGTGCTTTTATATAGAACTTGTGGGTCTATGTTGTGAAATTGATATAATTGGACATCTCCTCTAATGCATACTTGGTCTGAACTAGCGCCAAGTTCTAACTTTTATACCAACATAGCTCTAGATCCATGAACTAACTAGTTTCATTTCATGTTTTCTGGAGTTTGATACTGCCATCATTGAATTTAAGATCTTTTCATAGGCTACTGATGAAAGCTTCATGTTCATGTTCTTAAAGTAGTTTGAACATATTGGTTCTTCAGCTTTTTGTCTTTTTTTTTGAGATTCTGTTGCAATTAACTATACCTTATTCAGGTTTCAGTTTTAGAAATATGCTTGAATTTATGATACCTTAAACTTTTGTACTATTTTTTAAAATTTTTTATCAAGATTCAAGGACTACTTTACATAATATTTTTGGACAGAGAATTGTTGAAGAACAACAACAGCACCCACAATGGGGTTTGTATGCCCAAAGATTGTTGGACCCAGAAGCAGGGCTTTGGAGAAACCCTGGTAGTGGGGGACATGATGACAAAGCCCATCCACCCATTCATCCAACAAAGTTCTCAGCTGGGGAGTCTTCATGGAGTCAGGACCACCATGTAAGCACATATGCTGTCACAAATTTGTCAATTTTTTGTCAAATATGTGTATGTGTAAATATTATTATACTTATTCCATTCCTTTTAGAGTTTTAATCTTTGCATTTTATTTTGCTTGTTTTCTTTCAGAGAGTATATGAATTTGTTGTTCGGCATTTTCTTGCTTGTGTTTCTCAACCAGCCAAAGGTGCTGAAACTACAGTTGAGATTGATATTGCGGGTGAACCATTTTCTGCATCTGGAAGAATGATAATTGCTGTGAGTTTGTTTTTCTATCCTAGGTAGTCTTAACTATGCATGTTGGAATGTAACATGTTCTTCATATCTATCATGTGCTATTTCCTGGCTTTAGCTTGCTTGTGTTTCTCTGAATCAATTAACTTTATCCTGGCAGAAAAATTACCTGGATGTATACCAATTTGAATCATGGGGCAGTTCAGTGATCCCCACATACACTTATGGGCAACAGGTGTACCACTAGTAATCTCATTAGTTATCTATATCTCTGGTTGCAATTTTTATTTTATTTTGGAATCAGTGAATTATATAATATGATATCCTTATGTCTACATCATGCTATAGATTGAGTTTTATTTGATCAATTTCATGATAAGTTACATTTGCTGAATCTGAGTTTTACATTAATCCCTAGGATAGAATAGGTTCATTCTTTAATGTTGCTGGAAGATAAACTCTTATTGTGTCCTTTATGCTTACGAAATATGTTATCTCTGGAAAATATGGACATGCATTACAGGAAGAACAGAAAATTTAATTTCCTATTTCTAATCAAGTGGAGATCATTATTGACTTCTGATCTGAACTCTCTATCTGATTGCCTACTTTGTAATTGTCATGGTTAAAAGGATAATTCCTCAAGTTGATAACCAGACAGAAATGCCATTAGAATAATGAAGGGGAGGTCTTAGAAATATGCCTTGGATATTTTTCCAGAGTGATAGTAGAATAGGTGAAATGTTTTGTGTGTGTTCTATCTAGTGAACATATATTTTTATCAAAACACAATGTTTTGTGCTGTAACCCATAATAATTTGCCATGGATGATAGAGTCAAGATAGTCATTTAAAAGATGGCCATTACTTTACTCTTGTGTAGAAACAACTGGAGCATTATCAGGAGATGGGCTAAATTTGCAAGTGTTTATAAATATATACTTCTTCAATTCTAATTGTTTATTTGGTGAGAGATCCCTTGCAGCTTGATTCTGTCAATGGTAATTATTGATATCCACTTCTGTTAAGATATTGTTGACTAATGTTGATCTTTTTGGACACAAGGTCTAAGTATTTTCAAATTGTGCCACTGTCCTAGGCTTGGGCCCTAACAACCATCACACTCCATATACTCAACATCGATGACGTAGATTTTTATCTTTAAGAAATATCAACTTTTACACTGATACAAATTGAAAACTCAGAAACATACAATACTTCCAAAATTTGGATTGGAAAGTGCATTTAAAAATTAAGATTGATGTCTATATCTAGATATTAACCATTATCTACATATATATATATATACATATATCTTCCCCCCTTTAGTGTGTAGAGTATGTGTGTGAGTTCTAACTTATAGTTTTGTACCTTGCAGTTTACACCAGCGAAACTGACCCTTGATTCAGGAGTTACTAGAGCACCTCCCTTGTTAAGTGAGGCTGATCTATTGAACTGTATGGACAAGGTGTGATTTTTGGTGCTGAAGTTTATAGCTTACGTTTGTCTGCCTTCCTATCTTATTCCTAAAGTTCTTTAAAGAAAATCATAGGAAGTTGATAATATC